>MNCI01001420.1:143994-287826 GCA_015680685.1 Gnetum montanum
CTTGCGTTCAGGTACAAAGCTGCTCGAATAAAGATCCGTTCACTTGGGACTCCTACTGCAGGCACATGGAAAATATTCTATCTCTGGAATGATCAAACTGCCAAAGTTTCCCTACTTCTAGCCTAGGATGGGAAATGAGGGGAGTGCTGCCTCTTATTTATAGATTTGATGGCGGATCACGATATCGCATACGCAATATCGTAGGGGACAATGCGATATTGCGTATATCACATCTCATCATACCCCCATGACTGAATGAAAACTTGTCCTCGAGTTCCTTACAATAATATCAGGTAGGTATGGAATTATTGAGGGAGATGGAACTAATGGAATGACATGTGAATGGATCATTATTACAAGACTTTACAAAACTGGTGTTCATGACAACAAGGGTGAACACCAAGATTGCGCTTTTTGTTGTCCTTCGATAAACGCGCTATCAATCTTGCTCCTTGCATAGCTACTTCAGCGCTGCTCCATTTCGAGTGTTTGCTCCAGCTCCAGATCCAATCCGTCGTTTATTTAATCACCATCTGCACACACAACATAGTCTTATATTAGCAAGGGTAAATGAATCTCAATGTAGTTGATACCTTGCTGCGGTGTAAGTCCATTGGCTAAGTTGTGGTATGGCTGATATGGATATGGGAATATGTTACTGATGACTACCGAAGGTGTAGGGGTTAGGAAGAAAAATCAAAAATTTTGGGGCTAAGAGAAAATCGAAAAAATCAAGCCCTGTACCCCCATGACTAATCGCGAACCTTTGGTAGCGTTAGAATGGAGAAAGAAAGATAGATATAAAGGAACAACTATGGCATCGATAAAGTGGATGTCAAGAAGGAAATGAACAAAAATAAAATTAATTGCAAAATGTTAAGGGAAAGAATTTAACTAATTCTCCAGATAGGAATGTCAGTGGCTCCTTCCCAAAGCAGGCTCATGCCCTTAATGCCCTGATAAACCCACATTCAAAGAGTCCGTAGGCTCCGGGAATGTCATTTGAAACAAGAGTTAAAGTCTTAACCATAAGAAGTTACCAAAAAGAAAACAATGCATCAACCAAAATATATACACTAATGATACAACTGGCAATGAGTTGAACCCTGGAGAGAAAGATGGAGAGAATGGAATGGAATGGAATCCCAAGACAAGGTGGTGTATAGCCCCTTGTGTGGTTTATGATTAATGTGACTTGGCAAGTCTCATTCCAACTCCGACCTCAAACCAACCACTTTCAGTGACTTCGCATCAATGCATTCAGCTAAACCATCAACTTGGATAACAAGAATGCATCTCCCAAGAGCCACCACCATTCCAACGAAACAAAGGAGAAAATGGGAAGTGAGAGGGGCCTTAGTTAGAAGGAACACTTTTGGTTCCATAACCAGTGCTTGTAGCCCAAATTTTATTTCTTCTAAGGGGTGTGCTTTGAATTCTCACTTTGTTGTTTTTTTTTTGATTTTTTGCTTTTATGTGTGAGAACCACACCATGCAAAGACTTCTTATTTTTATTGTCTCAGCTTCCGAAAGTTGGGTAACATCAAAACGGTAAGAAAGCCCAAGAAGAAAACATCCAAGCATCCAAGAGAATGACCAACACAAAAGCATCAAGTTCCTTTGAAGTCACACCCTTTTCAATCCATGAGTCCTTCCTTGATTTGAGAAATACCCAGTCACTGATTCGTTAAAGTTCTTATTAAGAAGGGGACTGTACATTTTCAAGCCGAGAGGAACCATAGAAATTGGTGGATGGATGGATGAAGTGATTTCATTGCCTGCCATATCAAAAGAAACATACCTTAGTATTAACATTGTGACTTAAATGTAAAATCCAAACATTAGCAATCAATATAAAAATAGTTCATATCATCATACCGAACACTTATTATGGGACAAACTTCCAGGGTGGATCACACACACACACACAAAAAGTGGAAAAGTATAACGATGTTGTACAACAAAAACTAGAAAAGTTAAAGAAATTTGTAAAAAAAAATGTTGTAAAACAAAAACTTAAAAGAACTGAGGGTCCCATATGATCAGCATAGGTGGCCATCTCCCCCATTACTGAGTTGTAAGGGAGAGATCCGAAATAATGAGCGTTTGTTTGAATTTTGTAGAAGTGTTCAACTTCTCCCAATTGATGATCTTAGATTGAGGGGTGGAAGTTGGCGACACTCATAATTCAATGTGTCTATGCCTTCGTTATGGGCATGGGTTTCCTCAGTTCGTTCCATGCACATTTTTCTACTCCTTTGAGCTGTCAACCACGGGGTATCTACTACTTCTTGTGTGGTTGCTACATACAGGCATCTTTAGTTTAAAGTTTCTTGGGCACACCTGTTACATGGAGGCATTTCCTCCATGTCATCACCCGATGAATCACTGTATGTGATGCATGGAACTTTCCTCTTCTCAATTTTTCCACATATGTTCATCTTGGAAATTTCCAAGGAAAGATCGCAGATCCTAAGGCATGCATCTACTGTACTTAGCCATGCCCTTCCCATTATAATTGGGAAGTCCCCTTTGTTGTTGCTAACTTCGATCACTAGAAAATTAGCTGGGTAGGACCAACCACACATGGTGGTAATGATGTCCTCCACCAAGCCCAAGGGAATGGTGATGGACTGGTTTGCCAGCTCTAGTTGAATGTTGCTCTTCTTAAGTTGGGGCAGGTTCCAGGCGTGATACATCTCTCGTGAAATTAAGTTGACTTCGGAACTTGAGTCAAGAAGAGCCCTATGTGGTTCATTTCCGATGATCTGCAAATATATTAAGGGACTCCCAGAGTCAATTAGTTTTTTGGGAAGGTGGCCTACCTTGATCCAATCGGTTACGGTATGCGTTAACATAATCGTATGCGTTAAGCTCTGTTGGACTGAAGGGTGCTTCGAAGTGTTAGATGGTGGAGGAGTGTACATGGCCTCAACTACTTGTTGTTGCGAGAGTTTGTCTGGGCTTTTGGTTCTGAAGTAAGGTCTTCTTTTTTTACAGTTGTCAAAACCAGCAGCAGGTTGGATATTTACAGCTCTCGCAGCGTGATGTTGCTACGGTTGAGGAGGAAGTTCCCCTTGCATTATTGGAGCAGGAGGTGTTATGGGAACTACTTGTGGTGGAAGTGGTGCAGATGGATTAGGAGGATGGAACGAGTGTGAGATGTCTCCTGGAGGAGAAGAAGTCCTTTCGAAGTACTCTCGAACTTGGTAGTGATGGTTGGGAGTTGCATGATCCATAGAGTCACTTAGAGAAATTGGTTGCTGCACATAATAACCATAAGGATCACGCTGCCGGTAAGGGTACTGTTGTATTGGCAGTGGCATCCCCCATGACTGTGGGTATTGCCACTGCTGATGCTATCCGATGGGCTGTGGTGGAGTTCCACTTGGATAATACGTTAAGGATCGGTGGAACTGCCTTGGGTTACCTTGTGGATAAGGTAACCTTCAGGGTGTTTGCCGTTGGTTAAGTCTTGGATTAAGCGCATACACCCCAGACTCCTGCAAATGTGAGATAATAGGGCAACATCCCTTAGGATGTTCATAGTAGCAGACCCCACATCCACTATCATCGTCTGAATCAGAATCCTCAATCCCATCGGAGTTAGTGATTTTTCCCTTACCCTTGTTATGTGCAGGCCCTAAATCTCTCCGCTTTTGCTTACCTTTGTCACTACTTGGTTCTACCTTAGACTCTTCTACAATTTTTAAGACTGTTTCAATTCTTGAGTCTAAGGAATCCCACATTTGGTCTACTTTGGCCAATACCTCAGTTGTTAATTTTTGGACTGGCAAAGTTTTCCGATTCACCAACTCTTCGATTGGTGACTCATTCTCTTCATCACAAAATTTCACTCCCCTCTTTCGAAGGGAGGGATCACGGTGGTACTCTTTCGCACTTTCCCTTTTTCGTAGCTCATCTTCTTCGTTTGCTACTTGCTCCAACAAGCTTTGTAATTCATGGGCTCTAAGTTGTGAGAGTCTCCCTTGGGCGTAAGTCCCAAGAGTTCTCCTCGTTTCATTCCTTAACCCATCCACGATGTGGCGAAGTTGATCCCGCTGAGCATACCCATGGCCTGGGCAATGATGTAACAATGTATAGTAGCGGGCCATGGCAGCATCCAAGGGTTCATGATGACCTTGCTTCCAGCCTTGGATCTGCTTACACAAATTGGACACTCTGGAATACGTTTGATACTTTTCATTGAACAGTTCTAGCATCGTACTCCACCTCCTGATGGTCTCTGGTTCTAAGGATCAGTACCAGCTCTCTACTTCCTTAGTGAGTGTCCTTGGGAACAACTTAAGTTTTTGTCACTCACTGTCTAAATTTTGCAAGGCACAGGCATCATGGAATTCCTGTCAATGATTTTGCAGATCAGCATTGTATCCCCCTTCAAACCGTGAGAGATTATTCATGTCTAATCGTTTGATCTGGCTATCCTTTAAATGCCTTGTGGGAATCCTAACTGCCTCCGTTATGTCAAGCATACTTCGGGTTGCGAGTAGGGGCTCATCATGATCATCTCTTTCATGACACCTATGATGTCTGCATTGTTTCCTACTGTCCCTATGTCCTTGCCTTGTCCTCTCTCTCGACTTTCCCGTCGAGGTCTCTCATCCTTTTTACTTTTATCCTCCCTTATATGTTCATGGTGGCTATGCCCAAATGTGGAAGGAGAGGGTGAGTGATGTGAAGAAGGGGAAGAAGAAGGGGAACCATCGCCATGATGATGTTTCTTGCCTTCTCTTCGGCTGCTATGGCCCCAATCGTTGTGACGATCAAAGTGCCCATCCTTAGCATGAGTGGTTGTTCCCTCTGTGAACAGCTGGTGTTCATAGGTATCAAAACTAGGGATATGTATCGTTGATCGTAGGTTCTGATACCATTCCTCCTCACCATCGTTAGGAGGGGGGACATCATTTGTTAAAGAACCCATGATAAGGGGTTCTTCATCTCCTATTTCGCTAAGGACATGCGGGGCTTTGCCCTTCAAAAAAGCATGTTGACTCTCCTGCCTTAAGTCTCTCATACGTTGGGCATCTGTGGGATAATAATCCCTCATGTCAAAATCTTCTGGAATGTATTCGGCGTAATGTTCTTGCATGCCAATCTGTACTAAGGCACAGAAAAGCATGCGATAGATTGATCGATCTGGGGGTAACACAATGTTACCTTGCAAGTCTCTCCACCGTAGTTGTTCATCCTGATGGAGAATAAAAGTAAAGTTAGGAATAGACTCATCAGGATGAGTATATGTCATCTTATATTGTTGAGGCACTGGCTAATTTTGGTTATGTTTTTTATGTTGCCGACTGTCCTGTGTATGATCCTTAGGTGGTGAGTTGCTCTTATGAGAAGAAGGCATTTTTATTGGTATGCTAATTTTACCATTAATTAAATTTTTATCTTTTGATTAACCTGAAGGTTCATTAAGGTTCACAATGATGTGAGTGATATCCCTTATGTTCTATTCGGCGCATAAACACTTAGTCCCCGGCAATGGTGCCAATGATGAGTGGCGAGGTACCCCTACACTCAACCATACAAAACAAGCATAGCACGCGCGACCCGGTCGAACTCTGCAGACTAAATGCCTAAATGCCCCATGGAACACTTGGGGTTAATCATTCGTTGTCTTCCCAAACTTACTTGTTGTTGTCACGGTGTATGGTTAAGTAAGTCCGAGGTATATGATTTTTTTGGTCTTTTTTGGTTTTATCTCTTATGCTAAAGGGTGAAGGGTTGATGAAGCAAACTAACTCTAACTAATGTCCTAAGTCTAAATTAACTAGCGTTAGCATCCATTCCCAGTTACCGTACACACCCTGAACTATGCAACTGTGGCTACCAAACGCTAATCGTTACTGGGATCACCACACATAACGCACTTGCTCGTAGTGGTCATACTGAGGCACCTAACTAGCCTAAGTGTGACGAGTAGCCGATTCCTTGGGTAGCCGTACACATTCGTCAATGCTCGTAACCAAGTTGTACTCATGCTGCGCTAACAACAGGTAATAAATAACATGTAATAAATAACAAGTAATAAATCCTATTCCATGCACTGCAAGGTTTATCCACAAAGCTCATCTTTATTGTGATACACAACTTGCATTCAGGTATAAAGCTGCTCGAATAAAGATCTGTTCACTTGGGACTCCTACTGCGGGCACATGGAAAATATTCTATCTCTGGAATGATCAAACTGCCAGAGTTTTCCTACTTCTAGCCTAGGATGGGAAATGAGGGGAGTGCCGCCTCTTATATATAGATTTGGCGGCGGACCGCAATATCATGTATGCGATATCGCAGGGGACAATGCAATATCGCAGCGGCCGCGATATCGCAGCCCATGCGATATCGCGTCTCATCAAAAGGTTTAGTCATGGGGGATACCCCCCATTCTGACAAGCAAAATTAGTAAATGTTTTTCCTTTTCTTTGGTTTTACAATTTTTTGTTTTCCAATTTTTAATTTTTTAATTTTTCATCTTTCAATTTGTCATTTAATCTTTTTTAGAGTGATCTCATCTATGAATAAAATACTCATGTGACCTGTCAGTTGGGGTGTTATTCTATGTTATCGAGTCACAAGGGACAAATTATTTGGATAGTGAGCCCACAACATCCACCCACCCATTCTATTAATAAGAGGTTTTACTTTGGGTACAATGATATTCTTGTTATCATTAAAACTTAAAATAACTTTGTACTTATTATGCCCAGAGCGAAGAGTGACGGGCTAAGAGGGAATGGTAAGAGTGTGACATTAAGGAAACTTGTAGATTCTCTTTGGTGACATCTATATGTGCTATCATGCAGCTTGGCTATATTAAGGTCCTTTTAGATCTAATGAAAAATGGGAGTAAGAGTTGTGATAAAGGCACTTAATAAAGGAACTCAATGTTGTTCTTGAGGGTCCCACTAGAAAGACATGCACCCATGCCTGAAGGTTGGTAGCTTCTCCGAATTCCCATTGAGAAAGATAAAGTGCAAAAGCGGCTAGAAGAAGAAAAAGAAAATAAAGAAGAAAAAAACCAAAAAGAAAAGATCAAGAAAAACATGCTGCAAACAAATTCAAATCACTCCTTCCTTGTGCAAATGCCAAGTGATTGTACAGCTTGCTGTTGTGATACTCCTATTGTTATCTATCATTGGATGAAACAATGTGATGTCACTGTTTAGAGGTATGGACTTGGTTTTGACCTTGGAGCGATAGGCTAATGGTACTTTAATCATGTACAATGCTTTGGATTCATTATGCCCAGGGTAAGTTACCTCACGTCCCAATCTCTGCAATCCCTTCTACAATTCCTCTCATCCCACTGTCCAAGTTTTTCTAACTTGTGTCTTATGTGGCATAGAATTCATACTCTCATCCCAGTGGTATTTAACTTGTGTCTTATGTGGCATACAATTCATACCTCATCACAGTGGTATTTAAGTTGTGTGTGTTTTGTTGCATCGGTGTAGATTACATTTAACCCTTCTAGTACCTACGAACATTTTAAGGTGTGGTTACGTAAGGGCATAATAGGTTGGAACTTGCTTTGGGAAGGACCCACTTATGTGACTTTTGTAATTTGTACTTGTTGCACACCACCACATCATCTTATACCCTCCGAGTACTGCATTGTCGAATTTATTCTTTCCTTTATCATCATTTCAACCAAATGTTCCTTTGCACCACTACATGTCCTTTCTTCTCACCCTATTCAAAATCTTCATTATATAATTCCACTTTATTACACTTTTGGTGCCTTAATGTCCACTTAACATTACCCCATATCTTTCAAATCTACCTCAAATCCTTCATTTTTGGCCGTGAAGACTTGAAAATTCATCAATTTTATTAATACCCTATTTTGGAAGGGACGCGATATCGAGTACCGAATATCGAGTCCCACATGATATCAGGTATGTGCTATCATGTCTATAAAACCTATATATATGGCTTCCCCCATGCGTGTAGAAGTCATTTTCAACTGTTGATCCGAGGGGAGTTGTTGCAATTTTCTTCCACGATTTTTCACACTTTATGCGCCTACCCTTTCATTGTCAATATCTTGCTCATTAATGCTCTGATTTCTCTTCTGATTGAACCTACTTAAACCTGGAGTGTTTAACTAGATTGTGGGGGAGGGTTACACTCTGATTTGTGCATAACTTTTTCAAAATTTGTTATCACCCAAAGGATATCATAAAGGTAAGCAATATTAAAAAATATTAAGAATTCATGCCAAACTAATTTTCTTCCTTCACCCAAATCATATAAATTATTATTGGAGTCACTTGATCAAATTGGGCTCGACAATAAAACTTTTAGGGGGATTTCCTTGAAAAATTTTCAACTTTGAAATCACACTAAGAAAGAATTCAAAATTTATTAAAGGAAATGAGTAAGGTATAAGATAATTAAACCTTGTTAAATGATCTTATTAACAATTGATCCCGGTGTGATTACAGATGGCTCCTAAATGAGGATAATAGAGAGGATCCTCTCAAGGTGTAGCCAAACATCCAAGGAGAAGCAGAGGCCAAGGACCTCCAGTAGAACATTCAGAATAGGAGGCACAATCATTTAGCATCCATCAAGAAACCCCTGTTACTGCATAATCCGGTCAAGCGAAAGGTGGAGAAGGTAGGGCACCTGAACAAGGACAACATCTCACGTTGTCCCGAGAATGCGTTCAGGCCATTCAGGAAAGATCCACATCTGCTATAGTGATCGTGGAACTTAATTTTGGATCTTTCACCAAATTCCCCCGTGAGCCAGTTAAAGATCAACTCAAGGGATCTCCATTATGGCCTGTCCTCTCAAAAAGTAGAGAATGGTATTTGGGGAAAACTTATCAATTTTGGCATAATAAAGAGGAAGGCACCACCACTGACATTGATAGAATTTTAGTTGATTTCTTTGCAAAGGTCATTGTGGAAGTTCTGAATCTTCCGAATACAGGGCCCAAAGTTGCTCATTTGTCCACCCACTTCGATGCTGATGCATGAAAAGTATGGCTAAAGAGGACATACAACAACGAAGACAAAACACATGGAAAACTGACCCTTGAAGAAAGAATTCATTTCAAAACTGGCATCTATCACATCTTCCCAATGAAGGGGCTATATAGGATCTCTACCTATGCGGTCTAGGGAAGCATAATCTTTCTTGGCAAGGTTGATGCCAATTTTCCACATTTGTATCTAATATAAATATTGAGGCAATTCGAAGAATGCAAGACAGGAAAGTTTGCATTGCCCTTTCCATGTCTGATCAGGAAGCTGTGCCAGCATGCTGGAATTCTAGGATACACTAATGATGTCCTCAAAAAGGCTCAAAATGCTTTATATGTTGAATTACTAAAACCACCAACACTAAGAAAAGATGTTGGTAAGACATTAGAGCCTAAATAGGAGTAGATGGTTGAGCCCATTGTGCCTCAAACAGTAGGCCTAACCAACTTCCAGACATGAGGCTCAAATAACAACAAGAACCAGAGCCTAGCACGCAGCCCACGGGCCAGCAGAACTAACCACCATTGCTACCACAAGAGTACTCACTATCGATGAGCCATCTCAGGGCCATCATAGAAATGGTCAGTTGGGGAAGTCGCGATGAGGCCAATCTCTTCAAGGTGATCAACGATGTCATATAGCCCACCATCTCAATCGGTCATGCAAGAGGCAAGGTCTCAATACAAATAGGAGGAGGGGAATCACATTGGTCACAACAACTTTTTGGGAATGTTGCATCATTTCAAGTACAATTAGAAACTAGTAAAGGTGTCACAATAGTGATCATGCAATGCCAGGATGCAACTAGAGTAGCAGAAGTGGTCATGGACCACATCAAAGAGTCATTTAACGTCACTGTTATGCCACCAGTGGATCTCATAGGAGCATGCGATGCTCAAGTTCTAGCCAATTCCTCCATGATTCCTGTGGAACATGAGGATGCTCTAGATCGTTTGCTGCAAACAAGACAAGTAATGACATCATTTTTTGACATTCCCCAAGATATTATAGCAATATAATCAAACCTCATTTCCAACAAGGGAAAGTTGGTTATGGTTGAGGTTAGGACTGAACACACAAAAGATGAGTTGAGAAGACTCCAGAAGAAGTTCGTTGCCCTATAAGATACATAGTGGAATCCATCCCAACTTGTTTCAACTGATCAACTAGAATGATTTAGGACAGGGCAACTAAATAAATTATTAGAGGAGAATAAAAGGGTAGTAATGGACAAGGAGAAGGTAGATTGGGATGCTTCAAAAGCACAGGCTCAAACATATGCACATGCAAAAGCACTCAAAGCCTTACAAGAAGAAAATAAACTCCTTGCTATCAAAAATTTTCAATTGATAGCAATTGAAAAAAAAAGAATGTTCTTGAGGAAAGTTTCTAGAAAATGCGAAAACAACTAATAAGAGTCAACCAAGACATAATTCACTTAGCCAGAGAGAACAAGACCCTCTCAATGGAGGAGGTATGCATCATTCGTTAGAAGATGACTGTTGAAATAACCGCATGATAAAACAAAGCTAAGTGACATAAAAAGTTGAAGGAGCATTTCTGGGATCAAGTGGGGATGTATAAGGAGATAATTGAAAAAGAGATCTATATGGCTAAGGCTCACATAAACTCTTTCAGTGCTTAAAACACTGACTGGCGAGCCATATTTGACACTTACGCCTTCGTCCACCAAGTAGAATTAAAGAGTCAAGACCTACAGATCTAAGATCTCATAGAATATATGGAGTTGGTAAACCTGCAGTATGCCAACTTGGCCATGTTAACAACAGGATGCCCGAGGACTGAACTTGAAAAATAGGTAGCTACCACCTACACCAAATATGAAACAGAGTTTGCTAAACATAAAAAGATACTACAGAAATTGGAGGTAGAAAATTCTAAATTAGAGGTGGTAAAAGCTAGCTACTAAGGTCAAAGAGATGTTGCAGTAGATTTGGCTCAACAGCTCACAGATTATCAAGAATGTAAAGACAAAGCCAGAGCCTACGAGGAGGAACAACAATTGTTTGCAGCATGGCATGTCAAAGCTAATTAAATGTTCCTGCAACTACCATGTCCATAGAAGGTGCCAACTCCATGAAATATTGGGACATCAGCGCGGACGACACATGACCCCTGAACAACGGAAGAAAAGCTTCAAGCTCTCCTTCAAAAGTATCCATTTCCAAAGCCTGGAGCACAAGATAAGGGGAAGAAGCCCATGTAGGAGCCATTGCCACCAAGAACCACATGAGTTCCAAACAATTTTGTATTTTATATTTTGTGTGGGTGTCCCAATTTTGTTTTGTCTAGTCCCACTACGGCATGAAATAATCCACAATCAGCTCATAATCACATATTTATCCACTGTGTAATCAAATAAACTTGTTTCTCATTTTCTTAACTCGAGGACAAGTTTTTATTTAGTCATGGGGGTATGATGAATCGTGGTTTGCTAGGCCCCGATATTGGGTACACGATATCAGGTACCCAATATTGCAACCTAGATACAATATCGTGATTCCTATGTCAACCTACAAATATAGCATCCAAGCGCACAATGAAGGAGTCTTTTTGGTAAGTCTTTAGGGTCAAGTATCTTTATCAGTTTTTAATTAGTTTTCAATTCTTTTCCCAAGTGCATACTTACAATGTGATGTTTGTAATTATATGGAACCTTTGTTCGAGTGTGACGTACTTGAACACGCACATAATCAGCAATAAAGATCAAGATTACTCCATCATTTCAACATTCACTTAGCTTTTAATTATTTAATTATTAATTATTAATTATTATTTTCTTAGTCAATATTTCTTTTATCATCATTTACTATTCCTATTGTTAACGTGGAATGAGCATGTTTTAATCATGAACATTTAAGTGTAACTATATGGCAACCCAGTACCATATCTAGTAATTCTTTGAGTAATGTGCATTTAGTAATCCCAAAAGTAGTACACGAAGTTCAAGATGCATACAGATAATTAGGACGGATACTCATCGCACTTAGGCTAGCTTAGATTTTACTTCCTATTGCTTATTAGTTTACTCAAGTGTTTCTCATTATCTCTAAGAGTAGCATAGTATTAAAAATCACATCATACACCTTACTCTAGACTAAATCATACGTGACAAAGCAAATACTAGTCCAAGTGAAAAGATAACAAACTACGATCAACGTACAACTATCTAGGTACCACAACTAGTTTGTCTGCGGAGTTTGACCAAATCTCGCATACATGCTCATATTCATATGGTTGGGCATAAGGGTACCTCGCCGCTCATCACATACCAACTATTTTAGGCCATAATAAGCAAGGAAAACAATAGAAGACCATAAGTAACTAAAAGATATAACACTTAAGGGGTTCCTTTTTTGCAAATTTTTCTAACTCTATAAGAACTTAAGCTAACCAAGGGTATGAGTAAGGTAGCGAACTCTTAAGAACTGGTGTGAACATTTTAATAATTTCATACCTTGGTTGATTGCATATGCTCCCAAGGAGACCACTAGAGGGACCTTCACAACATGTAAGCTATAAAGATGCAACTCCAAGCGTTTCCATTATGGCCCACACTAACCATCAGCGATGAATGGAACCTAGGAGAAACGTACCAATTCTGGTGAAATAAAGAGGCTGATGCAACAATTAAAATCGAAAAAGTCTCTATGCCATACTCAATAGAGAGCACATATGAAAAAAGAAGACAAGGACAGAAAAGGAGACACTGTGGTTTGGAGCTTGAACAAAGGACAAAAAAATTCAGGTGCTCTTGAACAAATATCAATTCTAGAAGCCTAAAATTAAAGGAAAGAAGCCAATGGAAGAGCCTCCATCACTTGAAATACAAACTACATCGAGCGACTTCAAATTTTTTTTTATCATGTAACTGTGTCATTTTTGTAAACACCACTGCGGCACTCAAAGTCAGTCAGTAGTTAAAATCAATCAATAATTTCGTACCTTCCCAATTTTGTAAAGAAAGCTCAATCCTATCCTACATCGCTTTTAGTCAATTGTGGGGGTATGATAAATCATCAATTGGTTGAGATATCGTAGATGCTACATCGCATCGGCATTGTAACATCCCTATCGATGCATCTCAGTTGGCTACTATGTTTCATCTACAATGTTGTAGATGCGATGTCCCATATGTTTGATAAAGTCAATCTTTGTCCACCTATGATGTCATATATTTGATATCGTAGCACATGCTATGTCATCATAGATATGATATCATGAAATGTATGCAGCCTATAAATACAACACGTGGGTGCATATATATGCATAAGTTTCATTCCATCCTTAGGTAGATTCTTGCAATTTCATTTCGTAGTTTTAACGATAAACAACAAATATCCGAAATGTGGTGTTGAGCAGTTGTATGAATTCTTTATTCGAGTGAAGTATATTTGGGCACAATTCATGATCATAAATACAGATCGAGATTTCTTTTTATCATTGCAGCATCCACTTAGTTTTACTGTTTTATTTAGCATAGTTTTTACTATTTTTTTAGTTTAATCATTCACATTTCCAAGTACTTTACTTGTTCATTAGAAAAGCGAAATGAGTATGACTAATTTTGAGCATTTAAGTGTAATCGTTTGGTAATCCCATTAGTGTTATAGCTTGGTTTGCCTAATAGCATAATGCTTGGTAACTCAGTAATGGTTATGTGAGCCCAAGACGTGTACAGTAAGCCAAGACCAAATGCTTATCGCTTTAGGCTAGAGTAGATTTACATTACAATCATTACTTAGACTTAGGATTAAATTTCATTTCCAATTATGTTTATTGCTAGGAGTAAAATAAGCCTAACAACATCAATTATCATATGCCTCACTTTGGACTAAACTATATGTGACAAAGCTACCACTAATTCAAGTGGGAAGACAATGTCCTGCAATCAATGCTTAACAATCTAGATGCCATAACTAGTCTCATCCATGAAATTCAACCACATCATGTGTGAACGCTTATGATTTGTATGGTTTGAAGTAGGGGTACCTACTGCTCATCAATCATGATAAACATCAACATGATAAGGCTAAGTAATTAAAATAAGATACTAAATCATGCCTTAGGCTATATAGGTTCAATATTTTATGATAATATTAAGGTCCAAATGAGCCTATATGCATATATGTGCCTCAAAAAATGCAAAACTATTCTTCCCTTACCCTATCTTGAATTTTAAGAAAAATGTCTAGGTCATAAGAAGTAAAATGACGCATGGTAATGTTGATGATGACGTTAACATCACTACGTCACCACATCACTGACCTAGTCTAAAATTCAAACTCCTAAATGTGCAAAACAAGAGTCTAGTGACATCCCAAAGCCCAAGTATAACACCTAGTCAACCTCAATAAACATGTCAAACTTATATACGAACTGATGAGCTGTGATATCGCATCAGCCATGATATCGCAACCCATCACCAGTTCTATAAATAAGAGTCGGCTTTCCCTTGTTCACTCATCCAGATCTAGACCCTTAGCTAAACTCTGGCAATTTTACCATTCCATTGATAGAATAATTTCCATGTGCCTACAGTAGGAGTTTCAAAGTAAACAGATCTTTATTCAAGCAAATTGTGCTTGAGCACACATTTGTGTACGGCAATAAAGACAAACTTTTTGGTAAACCTTGCAGTACATGGACTAAGCTAAATAGGACTTAATTCCTGTTGAATGTTTAAATGCTTTCTTAGATAATTAATCTCTCTCAACCCTTTACTCTCCTAGTTAAGTGCATTCAATACGACCGCTTCGAGCACATGTGTAACGCTTGGTAACCTAGTAACGAGTAACGTTTGGTAATCCCAGTAGCGTTGCACTGGTTCAAGGTGTGTGCGACAAGTGGGAACGAATACTAGTGCTAGCACGATTAAAACTTAGTTAGCGAGCAGTTAGTCACTTAGTCTCTTCACCCTTCCCTACTAGCATAGGCGTTAAAAAGATAAAAAGTTATAAAAATCATATACCTCAGACTTGCTTAACCATATAAGAGTGACAATACAAGTAAGTCTGGGAAGACAACGATTGATTAACCTTAAGTGTTCCATTAGGGCGCATAAGCACTTAGTCCTTGGAGTTCAACCGGATCACACGTGAGACGCTCATATTCGTATGGTTGAGTGTAGGGGTACCTCGCCACTCATCATTGGCATTGTTGTTGAGGACTTAGTTGTTTGTGCGCTACGTAGAACATAGGAAATCATTCATATCATTGGGAGCTAAAACGAACCCTTAGGGTTAATCAAGAGAAAAATAACATAATGGTAAATAGCACACCGAACAAGACTAAAATGTCTTCTTCTTCGAACAAAAGCACTTCACCGCCTAGGACCAACACTAGAGACAGTCGGCAACACAACACACATAACCAAGAACTGTCAGTTCCTCAACAATTCAGTGTGGTATATATTCATCGTGATGAATATATACCCAACTTTACCTTTGTCTTCCATCAAGATGAACAATTGCATTGGAGAAACTTGGAGGGTAACATAGTGTTGCCTCCAGACAGAGCAGCCCCCAACATGCTCCTTCATGCCCTTGCACGCATAGGCATGTCACAATTATATGTTGAGTACATTGCATGTGATTACAATGCAAGGGACTACCATCCCACAGAAGCGCAACGTCAATGGAACTTGCAGCAGAAGAGTTACCACACATCATTGAAGGGCAAAGGACCCCATAATGCTTTGCCTATCATAAGAAAAATTAAGGGTGGTGAACCTATTTCAATAGGTTCTCCACAAAATGATGTTCCCCCTCCTAACGATGGTGAGGAGGTGGTGTATCAGAACCTGCACTCTACGATTCACAACCCTAGCTCTAATCCCCACGAAGACCAAGTGTTCAACGAGGGAATACAAACAAAAGATAAGGGTGAGCATTCTGATCATCATCATGATTGAAACTGAGACCACCAAAGAAAAGGTAGGAAACATCGTCATGGCGATGGTTCTCCTTCTTCTTCAGCTTCATCGTCACATTCACCCTCTCCTTCAACATCAGGACGCAATCATAAGGAACCTAACCGTGAGGATAAGGGTAAGAAAAATGAGAGACCTCAACGAGAGAGTCGAGAGGCAGGATGAGGGCACTCTAGAGAATCAAGGCATGGAAGAAGGGAAAGTAGGGAACTGCGTAGACATCATAGACGCTATGAGAGAAATGACCACGAAGAACCCCTACTTGCAACCCAAAGCATGTTAGACATTACGGAGGTCGTTAGAATACCTACAAGGCACCAGAAAGATAGCAGGATCAAGAGATTAGACATGAATAATATCTCATGATTTGAGGGGGGATACAATGCTGATCCTCAGAACCATTTACAGGCATTTCACGATGCATGTGCCTTGCAGAATATTGAGAATAAGTGGCAAAAATTAAATTCGTTCCCAAGGACACTGGTAAAAGAAGCGGAAAGCTGGTATCGGTCCTTAGAACCGGAATCCATTCGAAGGTGGAGTACAATGCTAGAACTATTTAATGATAAGTACCAAACATACTCCCAAGTGTCCAACCTACAAAAGAAAATCCAAGGATGGAAGCAAGGAACTCATGAACCCTTGGATGCTACCATGGGCCAATATTATGCATAGTTACATCGTTGCCCAAGCCATGGTTACTCACAGCAGGATCAACTACGCCATCTCGTAGATGGACTTAGGCATGAAACAAAGAGAACCCTTGGAACATACGCCCAAGGGGAATTATCAGATCCTAGGTCCCATCAAATCCATAGATTGTTGGAGTAAGTAGCTAAGGAAGAAGGAGAGCTACATAAGAGAGAAAGTGCGGAGGAGTATAACCATGATCCTTCCCTCCAAAAAAGAGGAGTAAGATTCTGTGAGGAGGAGGATGAGTCACCACTTGAAGAGTTGGTGAATAGAAAAACCTTGTCACTCCAAAAATTAACAAAAGTGTCGGCTAAGGTAGATCAAATGTGGGACTCATTAGATAGTAGATTTGAAACTGTTCTAAAAATCATAGAGGAGTCTAAGGTGCGAAGTAGTGACCATGATAAAAAGAAAAGGAGGGATTTGACCCATGCACGTAACAAAGGTAAGGGTAAAACGACCATCACTGAAGAGGTTGTGGATTCTGATATGAATAATGATAGTGGATGTGAGATATGCCAGTATGACCATCCTAAGGGATGTTGCCCAATAATCTCACATCTACAACAGTCTGGGGTGTATGCACTTAATCCACAACTTAACAAACGGCAAGCACCCCAACGGTTACCTTATCCCCAAGGTAACCTGAGGCAATTCCACCAACCGCTAATTTATTATCCAAGTGGAACTCCACTACAACCTATTGAGCAACACCAGCAGTGGCAATACCCATAGTTATGAGGGATGCCACCGCCTAGGCAACAATACCCTTACCGAAAACCGAATTCATATGGCTACTACGTGTAGCAGCCAATCTCTCCAAGTGACTCTATTGGTCATGAAACCCCACAATGTCACTACCAAGCTCGGGAGTACTATAGGACTCCTTCTCCTAGGAGAGACACATCACATGCATACCATCCTCCAAATCCACCCACAACTCTTACACCAATAGCTCCACTACCACCCGTTCCAACAATGCAAGGGGTATTCCCCACTCAATCGCAATAACCCAATGTCACAAGGGCTTCGAATCCTCAAACCGTAGTTGGTTCTGACAATCTTATGCCAAAAAGACCTTTCTTCAGAATCAAAAATCCAACTAAGCCGTCACCATCACAAGCAGTTGAACATCTAAACACCTCCATACCAAATAAGGTTTTGGGACCTCCTTTAACCTAAAAATCGAGCTTAACGCACAAAGTTATGTTAACACATGTTGTTACTGACTGGATTAACGTGGGCCACATTCTCAGGAAATTCTCTGATCCTGGAAGCCCTCTAATCTATCTCCAAGTCGCTGGGAATGAACCATGTAAAGCTCTTATGGACTCAGGTTCCAGAGTCAACCTAATATCACAGGAGATGTACAAAGCCTGGAACCTACCTTCACTAAGGAAGAGTAACATTCAACTAGAGCTGGCCGACCAGTCCATCACCATCCCCTTGGGACTAGTGGAGGACATCGTTACGACTATGTGTGGTTGGTCATGTCCAGCTGATTTCCTAGTGATACAAGTAAACAACAGTAAGGGGGACTTCCATGGAAAGAGCATGGCCAAGTACTATAGATGCACGCCTAGGAATCCATGACCTTTCCCTGGAAATATCCAAGAAGAACACTTTTGGAAAGATCGAGAAGAAGAAAGTTCCATGCATTGCATACAGTGACACAGGGTACCATTGCGTGCAGAAATCATGGGTTATGCGAAGTTTAGCATTGCCTACATGCAATCGGTGTGCACAAGAAATTAATATACAAAGGTGCATGTATACAGCAGCCACATGACAACAGGACACCCAGTGGTTGATGGCTGATCAAGAGAGAAACTTGATAACATGCATAGAATTAACTGAGAGAATAACTAGTGCTTACATTGGAAGCATAGACACACTTGAGCAAGTCCGTTGCCAACTTCCAAACCTTAGCCTCGAAAACATCAACTGGTGGAAGTTGGAAATTCCTTAGAGATTAAACAAGAGCCCCTTGATTTGAAACCATTGCCCACCAGTCTGGAGTATATGATCCTCGAAAATGGAAAACCAGTGATCATCAACGCAAAACATGTTCCCAAACAAAAAGAAAGACTGTTGAAAGTGATAAAAAAGTGGTCCCAAGCCTTTGCCTGGTCATACCCCAAGTTAACTGGAATAGACCCTAGGATATGCTAGCATAGGATTTACACGAACCCCTCCATGAAACCTTGAAAATAACCATAGAGGCAATTGAACCCAAAATTGAAACAAATAGTAAAAGAAGAGATAGAACAGCTTCTTAAGGCTGGGTTCATATATCTCATCGCTAATAGTGAATGGGTTAGTCCTCTAGTGATCATGCCTAAGAAGGAAGGCAAATGGAGGGTGTATAGATTTTAGGCTGCTAAACATGGCAACATTCAAGGATCATTTCCCGTTGCCATTTATTGACCAAGTCTTATACACTATAGCAGGGCATCACTATTATAGTTTTCTGGATGGGTATAGTGGATATAACCAAATACGGATAACACCAGAAGATCAAGCCAAAACAACATTTACCAGTTCTTGGGAAACATTTACATATAAACAAATGTCATTTGGCTTGTGCAATGCTCCTGCCATGTTTCAACGATTAGTTCTAAGCATATTCCAACAGCATATAGGAAACAAAGTAGAAGCCTTCATGGATAACTTTTCCACTTATGGGAAAAGCTTTGATCAAGCCCTGGACCGATTAGAGCAAGTGCTAAAATGATGTGTAGAAACCAACTTAAGGCTCAACTAGCAGAAAAGCCATTTGATGGTCCAAGAGAGCATAGTACTTGGGCATAAGATTTTACATTCAGGAATAGAGGTAGACCCAGAGAAAGTTAGGGTCATCCAAGGAATCACCTGACAACCAGAAACTATGAAAAACATTCGGTCATTCCTTGGACACACTGGCTACTATAGGAGATTCATTGAAAACTTCTCCAAGATTTCCAAACCGTTGGTAGAATTAATGAAGAAGGATGCACCATTCGAATGGACCAGGGAATGTGAACAAGCATTCCAAACTCTAAAACAAAGGCTTGTAGAAAATCCCATTCTACAAGACCCTGACTAGTCCAGACTATTCCATATAATGACTGACGCATCCAATTATGCCTTAGGAACTATGCTTACATAGTTAGATGACAGAAAACATCCTTATTACATCCACTGTGCAAGTAAGAGTATCGCCAGCGCACAACTTAACTACACAACTACAGAAAAAAATTAATGGCTGTAGTGTTTGCACTGGATAAGTTTAGGCACTATGTGTTAGGCTACAAAGTTTATATTCATATGGATCATAGTGCAATTAGGTTCCTCATGAACAAGCCAACGGTTAGCCCTCGTATTATACGTTGGCTGGTAATCCTACAAGAGTTTGATCTAACGATGATAGATCGAAAGGGCACCAAGAACATAGTTGCAGATCACTTATCTCGGTTGCACTGGGACAACCAAGAGAATGAATACACCATATTCGATCATTTTCCATATGAAGCCCTCTTTGCTGGTGTAGTGAATAACCAACCCATGGGAACAAATTAGTATAGTAGCATTCTTACCTATCTCCTTTCCCAAAAAACACCACAAGAGCTAAACTTTAGGAAGAAACAATAGTTTCTTCACAGAGCCAAGTACTTCATGGAGATCAATGGATAACTTTACAAAGTTTGTCCTTATGGCTTGGTTCAATGGTGTGTGCCCAATGTGGACCAACTAAGAGTTCTCCAGGATGCTCATGAGGGCCCTTGTGGGGGTCACTATGCAAGGAGACAAATGGCTATTAAGATCCTGCTTGCAGCATATTACTGGCCAACACTATTTTGGGATACCCATCAATTTGTCCAATCCTGTGAGTGCTGTCAACGTGATGGAGGAATGACTGCAAGAATGGAGGGTCCGCAACAATGGATTCAACCTTTGAAACCTTTCAACATTTGGGGAATAGATTTTATGGGGTCCATTACACTGATGATGAGCGGCTAGGTACCCCTACGTCCAACCATACAAATCACGGGCGTTCACATGCGACTCGGTCAAATTTTGTAGACTATAAGCACTTAACATACACCAGACCCTAACCAGCGAAACCTTGGGTTAGAATGGTCGTTGTCTTCCTAATCTCACTTGTGATGTTCTGCTTGCAATGGTTAAGTGAGATTAAGGCTAATTATTTTTATAGCTTTTACTTTATCTTTTGGCGTCTAATTATCTTGGAAAGTAAGGCTAGAGTATTAAGTAATCTAAGACTATCTTAATCTAGATCTTAGCTACTCCTAGCATAAGTATCTAATTCCATCTTCCGGGCACATTCTGAGCATCCCCTAAACACTACTGGGTTACCAGACGTTAAGCATCACTGGGTTACCAAGTGTTGGCTTTACGTTCGAGATGGTTGTACTTATTGTCTTTACGAACTTGTAAGAGAGCGAAAGCGATTAAAATAACAATAACAGGAACTTCAGTAACTATCAAAGCATAAACATATTAAACTAATGAATGCAATAAATGACTAAGTCCAAATGCTGCAAGGAATGCTTGAAGAGTTCATCCTTATTGTTGTTCACGCCAATGAGCTCAGATACATCAATGCTCAAATAAAGAGCTAATCACTTTTCTACACCTACTGCGGGCACTTGGAAAATATTCTATCTCCAGTGGGAACAAACTGCAAGAGCTTTGCTACAACTAACTAAAAGGTACCTAAATGAGGCAAAAGGCCCTCTTATTTATAGGTCGAAATAGGCTCTGCATAAATGGGGCCACATCGATGCATGGAAGGCTACGTCAACGGGGCCGCATTGACGCGACCACGTATACGCAATCTCGTATATGCAGCCTAGTCGATGCATCGACTAATGACACTTCATCATACCCCCATGACTGAGTAAAAACTCGTCCTCGAGTTACTCTACAATTTGCAAGGTATGGGCTTTTATTTACAATGCACATGACTTACCACGCACATGACACAACATCAATTTTGACCAAGTGCCCGAGTTAAAGAGAAGGACAAGTTACAAAAAAGGTGGTGTTTAGAGAAACAATTCAACACCTTGCTAGTCCTGGAGTCTCTGCCATGTATAATGATGCACAAAAATGGTTGGAGAAGATCACACTGTCCCTAGGGGCAGTGGTTTCGACGAACCTTCACCAGCTTTTGGCCCATGCGATGGCGGTGGCACGAATGATGGCTCTCCCGCAGTAGCTGCAACTTCTGGAGGCAGCTGGAAAGCCTCCAAGAGAGCCCTCATTTTCTCTTCTTTGCTTCTGGGATCATTCACTATCCAGACAGCTTCACCAATGCTTGCTAGAACTGGAACCTTCCAAAGGCATGGCAGCGCTAGGAAGATTTCTTTCAAGTTGACAAACCAAGCTACGAATTGCTTTCGTTCGATGTTGAACGCTTGCATTGATGCTTGCAGCTGCTAGTAGTCATTTATTCGATGGCCCAAGTTCTCCGCGACTGTACGTTGTCCTTGAAATCGCGTGTGGAGAACCTCGAGTTCCGCATTTGCTGTTTTCAATTTTTGCTTTGTTGCTTTATGTGCCTAGAACTCACCCCCGTATAGAGAATACAAGGCAGCCACTTGCTTTTCCAACTCTGATCGTGGTCTCCTGGCTGTGAGCATAGCCAGGTTTGCATAGCGAAGGTTGGAAAGATCCATATATTCTGTCATCTCTTCAATATGCAACTCCTTAAGATAGATTTTAGTTTGATTGTAGGCACTCGACCCATCAAAGATAGGTTTCCATACCTCGCCTCCTTCTTGGAGCTATTGGATCACTTTGTTTATTTTGGCCTTTACAACTTGAATATGTTTTTTGTTTACTTCTGTGATCCCACTTGGTCCCTATAATGATTTTTGAGGTTTTCGAATTTTAGGGCCTCATTCTTCCAAGCGACGATTTCAATTGTAGACTTCTATCGCAACGCCCAAACCTCCTCCATTGATAGATTTCAATTTTCAGCAGCCAACCTTCTTATGTCAGTATTCACCCTTGCTAGTTCTTCTTGCTGTTGGTGGATAAAATTTTTCATGTGTTCATTTTCCACACCAACATTGTGCAGGCGATGAACCTCCGCAATCAATCGGACGTTCTCCTAGCGAACCTCCACTAAGTCCTTGTTTAAATGATACGCTCGAACATCTACCAAGGACTTCTCAAAGATCATCGTCTCTTGTACATCCTCAATGATCTGAAGTTTGAGTTGAAGCTGTTGAAAAGCTTCATCCCTAGTGATTTCATGGTTGAGGATGGCTAGATCGGCAAGTTGGGTTCTTAATTGGGCTACTTCTATTGCCAAGCGTTGATAAGCGACTTAAGTAGCTTCAAGTTGCCCTTCCAAAACAAGGCTCTTACCCCTTGCCAAGAGCAACTCCGATTGAGTTGCAGTAATGTTGTCTGGAAGGTCGAACACATCTCGAAGCGGTTGCCCGGTTCCCACCAGTTGGTCCAACAACTCCTCGTGTTGGGCTGCATCAATCTTGCTACACGAAGTTCCAGTAGATGCCTGTACATCTTGTAGTCCATGAACGTCTGGTACAGGTGTTGCCAGTGCATTGAGAGCCATAACAATTTTGTTAGCAACAACTTCGACCGCAGTCTCCTGTCCTTGGTGCTACATCACCAGGACTGTTGCCCCTTGACCATCCTCCAAGCATACCGAAAAGGTAGTAGCATTCCCAGAGATTTTGGGAAACAACTGATGTGTGGATACTATCACCTTTCGAACACTATGATCTATTCGTGCAGGCACTTGTGTTCGAGCTACGAAGAACATCGACCCTACTCTTTCAAGTAAGCTAACTAATCAAGCCACTTGCTCCAGGTGGCTCATTGCAGGGCGATAGACCGAAGGGTCTTCTCCTCCACCAGTCTTGCCAAATTGCTCTTGTTGGCTCAAGAGAATTTGTCGGATTTCGTGGATGTGTTCTACAATGGTTTGTGAATCTGACCTTGTTATTTGTGCAGGTGGTGGAGGTGGTTGCTACTCCTCCTCTGTCTGTGTGGTGGCAGGAGTTTTATCCTTCATCATTTCC
Source organism: Gnetum montanum (assembly GCA_015680685.1). Classification (NCBI taxonomy): domain Eukaryota; kingdom Viridiplantae; phylum Streptophyta; class Gnetopsida; order Gnetales; family Gnetaceae; genus Gnetum; species Gnetum montanum. Next base: position 167,715 of record MNCI01001420.1, read on the forward strand.
TGCCATGAGGTAATCAAGGCGTGCCAGATTACATCATTGGAGTACCATGCTATCCCTACCCGTTTTCATAACTTATGGATTAGGCAGGGAAAGGGAAGAGCTCATCTTCCATGTTCGCTCTCAGCGAACCTCTCTTCAATCTCCAAGAACAACAGCTGTGGAAGACTCATTGGGAATTTCCCACTGAAGGCGGTACACACATGAGCGGAGAAGGCTGTGATTTTGCTGGGTCTTACTGTTGGGTACAAGTGGTAAGATGCGATCTTTGAGTATATCCTCTCCACCGTGGTTAAAGAGTCGAATTCCTTGCGCTCTACCCCATAGCACAATTTGGTCCATTCTACCTTTACCTCTGGGTCAGCTTGTTTTGGAATTTCCACCACATTTGCTCCGGTCTTGGGCAACCCCAGAGCCTACGTTATTGCCTCTGAAGAGTAAGAGACATAAATGTCTTTGATTCTTACTCTAGACCCTGGTTGCCGATTTTTCCAGAAGAGATAGGTCTCTCTTAAGTACCATTCACCACTAGTTGTGATGATTGGCCACATCGAAGAGTTTTGTAGTTGGAGCATCACTTTTTCTGGCACGTTCTCGAGGAATGGTCCAAAGTTTAGCTCTTGGGGCACCATCCATTGCACCTTGCGCGGCGTGATAGCATCAAGAAAAGCTTGGGTCAGGGTCACCTTAAGCCATGGTGCTATCCCAGGAGTCTCATCCCCTTGTGATTGCTCATTGGGAATCTCCTCTTGGGGAATCTGATGGACAAATTCCACGTCAGATCCTTCGCGAAGGGGGCCACTTGCATGAGAGCCCTCCACATGCTCTGGTTGTTGCATGTTTCGTCCCCTTCCCATGCATGGACGCTTGTCCCTCAGTTGTGATGGTCCTTCACCCCTTGGATGCCTCAGTTTAGGTGCCATCTGTAATCAAACATAACCACCCATTAGACTTATGCATAAGTAGCTCAAGATGGTCCTTATACACCTTCTCAGTTTGACTAAGTTATGTTGTTGGCATAGGCATTCCTTTAAGTCTCCCAGAGTGTTAATTCATGGGTTAGAGCCAAAAACAACAAAGGATGAGTTGAAGTTTAAATGGTNCGCAGAAAAAATGGCAAAATCTCCCCTCAATTTGGATTTCAAATGATGAAAATGTGAAGCACAATGGCCCTATATATAAGGGTTGTGTGCTGTGTCGATGGGGCCGCGTATACACAACCGCGTATACGCAGGGGGCTGCGTATATAGGGCCCCGTATATGCAAGGGTATGGCCTCGTATACGTAGGGGTGTGCCCCCGTTGACCAACCCAAAAAAAGCCCAAAATGATGAATTTGAAACGCTAAATTGGGGCGATTGAAGCATGTGAGAGGCCCGGTCATGGCTGAGGATAGGAGGAAGGTAATCGGGGCTCGAAAAAAGGTCAAAAATAGGAGAACATGATGCAAAAGAACTCCGCGGGGAAGAAATCGAGCAATGGGATCCTGAAAACAATCAACCACGAAATCCAAAGGATGTGAGACTTAACAAGCAGGACCAATAATATGCGGATGGGTCCTCCCCATAGCAGGCAATAGCCGTAGTAGCCCCTGTAGATCCTCAACACCAGGGTTCGTGGACCCTAGGGCCTAAGAAATGGTGTTCACCAGTTAAGACTCCTACGCAAGAGATCCCACCATGGCATGAGAAGCCCATGGAAACCACGACAAACTTTCGAAACATAAGACAGGCAGTGAAGTGAGTTACTGAGGAAATTGGGTGAAGAGAGAAACGAGAAAATGGAATTCCGATCGTTGGTCACATGAAACCCCATGTACAGCTGTGGTTAAGTGACCCGGTAGAACCTTTCCTTAGTTCAGACCCAAAACCATCCGCATACAGTGACATCGCAATGACAGACGAAGCCCCGACCATCCCCCAAGGAAGCAGGAATGCACCCACAGAGAACCACCACTCCAACAAACGTGAGAGGAAGGAAATGAAACAGGATAAAGTTAGAGGGGACGAAGGAAGTCCCATAACTAGTGCTTGTGGCCGTGAGAGGCAGTCTAAGGGGTGTGCTTTGAATTCCCACAGAGTGATGTCATGATTTTTTTTCGAGGGAACCACACCATGCAAAGACCCATGCGTGTTCGCATACATTCGACCAAGGGGTGTGCTTTGAATCCTCATGTTTATTTGTGTTTTTTTTGTTTATTTTTTTTTTGTTTTTTTTTCTTGAATTTTTTCGGTGAGGACCACACCATGCAAGGTCGAACTACCAAGAAGCTTCCATGGAGAGAAGAACATAGAGTGGTAGAAAATCCGTAAGGACACAACAACAACCCAGGGGATAGGAGAGAGTGACGAATGTTGCATTCCTCTTGAAGTCACACCTGATTCAAACCATTGGGTCATCCCCAAGTATGGGAACTACATAAGTCACACATTAATTACAATGTTTTTAAGTGAGGGGGTTGCATGTTCTCAACAAAAGGAAAACCATGGAGTCGATAACCCCGACCATCCCCCAAGGAAGCAGGAATGCACCCACAGAGAACCACCACTCCAACAAACGTGAGAGGAAGGAAATGAAACGGGATAAAGTTAGAGGGGACGAAGGAAGTCCCATAACTAATGCTTGTGGCCGTGAGAGGCAGTCTAAGGGGTGTGCTTTGAATTCTCACAGAGTGATGTCATGATTTTTTTTTCAAGGGAACCACACCATGCAAACACCCATGCGTGTTCACATACATTCGACCAAGGGGTGCGCCTTGAATCCTCATGTTTATTTGTGTTTTTTTTGTTTTTTTTTTTTTTGTTTTTTTTTCTTGAATTTTTTCGGTGAGGACCACACCATGCAAGGTCGAACTACCAAGAAGCTTCCGTGGAGAGAAGAACATGGAGTGATAGAAAATCCGTAAGGACACAACAACAACCCAGGGGATAGGAGAGAGCGACGAATGTTGCATTCCTCTTGAAGTCACACCTGATTCAAACCATTGGGTCATCCCCGAGTCTGGGAACTACATAAGTCACACATTAATTACAATGTTTTTAAGTGAGGGGGTTGCATGTTCTCAACAGAAGGAAAACCATGGAGTAGGTGAATGGGTGGATGACATGGACTCAATACTAGGTTTATGAGCTGAAAATAGACGTAAATTCCAAAGATAACCATGCGAGGGCAGGAGCCAGATAACTAGGTGGACTATTGTACATTATCCATCGCAACGAAAACCATCCGCGCTAGACACTTGATGACAATAAGACAACACATTAGCGATCACATGAAAAATGAAACACACACAAAGAAACGGAAAATAAGTAAAGAAGGAAAAAAATTAATAAGAATTGGCAAACGTATGAATGATGTTAAAAAACAAAAAGTGTAAAACAAAAAAAAGTGTAAAATAAAAAATTACAAAACGGTGAGGGATGTAGTGGAATGGGTTAGTAGGGATGACGGTCTCCCCCACGACTAGGTGGAAAGGAGGAGATGCAAAAAATGTAGCGAGGCTATCCTAGTGATGACAAGGCAGTTACACTAGTTGAGTGGAGTTCACGGAAAGGTTTCAGTTGTTGGCAGTTGACCAACTGCGTTTTGGTGGGGTCTGCAGGTTTGTGGATAAGCAAGACTCCGAATGAGAAGGTTTCGAAGACAATGTAAGGTCCCTCCCACAGTGTTTGAAACTTGATCGGTTGAGATACATGTGAGGGGTTCCAATACAACACCTTGTCTCCACATCTAAATGTGACCTTCCGAATCCTAAGATCATGTCATTTTTTGTTATAGGCCTTGTGGATCTCATTTGAAGACAAGACCACTAATTGGTTCTCATCTAGCACATTTAAATTGATAAGTCGTTCGCATTGTGCTAGTGGGAGGTCAAGGCCTAAGTCACTGGCAGTGGATAGTGTGTGGAGTTCGACCTGAATTGAAAGTGTTGGTAACTTTCCATACACTAACTCATAGGGAGAGTACCCTATAGGAAGTTTCTAAGTGGAGCGATAAGCCCATAGGGCATCGTTAAGTTTGGTACTCCAATCTCTCTTGTATTTGCTGATGGTTCAGGTAAGGATCTTGGTTATCTCCCTATTGGTGACTTCGGCCTGCCCATTGGCTTGGGGCTGATAGGGTGTTGTAAATTTATGTGTGACCCCCAAGTATTGCATGAGTTTCCGAAAAGTGACACCCGTGAAATGAGTCCAATTATCATAAATGAGTGCACGTGGCACTCCAAACCTATTGACAATTTGTTGTTGGACAAATCGTGTAGCGATGTTGGAAGAACAGTTGACAACGGTTGCTGCTTCTACCCACTTTGTACAGTAGTCCACAACTACGATGATGCATGCCTTTCTGTTTGACAGAGGATTGATGGGCCCCATGAAGTTGATGCCCCAGATGTTGAAGGGCTTCAATGGCTGGATCCACTGTTGAGGTCCCTCCAACCGTGTCATCATCCCACCATCTTTTTGGCATCATTCGTAGGAGCAGGCGAACCATTGTGCATCCCTAAAAATTGTGGGCCAGTAATACCCTGCAAGCATGATCTTAATGGCTGTGCAACGTCCAACATAGTGGCCCCCACAAGGGCCCTCGTGAGCATCTTGGAGGACGTGCAGTGTATCGTCATCAAGGACACAGCATCGAACAAAGCCATCTGCACACACCTTATAAAGGTGGCCGTTGATTTCCATGAAATGCTTGGCCTTATGGAGAAACTGTTGTTTCTGTCGATGGTTCCACTCCTTTGGCAACTCCTAGGTTCTGAGGTAGGTAAGGATGTGGTTGAACCAACGGGAGTCCTTGGGCACTTGCGGATCGACTACACCTACGAAGAGGAGTTCATCTAGAAATTGGTCGAAGAGGGGCTCCTCCTCTTCTGTGTCATCCCATCATAACCGAGACAAGTGGTGAGCCACAACATTCTTGGTCCCCTTCCGGTCTACCATGGTGAGATCAAACTCCTGAAGAATCACCAACCACCAGATGATGCGAGGACTCACCATTGGTTTGTTCATCAGGAACCTAATAGCGTTATGGTCAGTATGCATGAACACCTTGTATCTGAGCACATAGTGCCGAAATTTTTTCAAGGTGAACACCACCACCATCAACTCCTTATCGGTGGTGGTTTAGTTTAGCTGAGCACCCACAATGCTATGGCTTGCATAGTGGATATAATATGGATGTTTCTGATCATCACACTGTGTAAGCACAGCTCCCAAGGTGTAGTTGGATGCATCTATCATGATGTGGAAAGGCCTGGACCAATCAAGTGCCCGTAGAATTGGAGTTTCTACAAGTTTCTATTTTAGTGCTTGGAATGCAGATTCGCACTCCTTGGTCCAGATGAACGGAGCATCTTTCTTTGTAAGTTCTACCAACAGCTTAGTGATCTTCAAGAAGTTTTCAATGAAGCTCCGGTAGTAACCAGTGTGGCCAAGGAATGACCAAACATCTTTTACGGTGCTTGGTTGATGGGTGATTCTTTGGATGACCCTGATCTTTTCAGGATCCACACTAATCCTTGTCTATGAGATGCGATGCCCCAACACAATGCCTTCTTGGACCATCAAATGGCTTTTCTGCTAATTAAGCTGCAGATTGGTGTCTACACACCTTTTCAAAACCTGCTCAAGATGATCCAAGGCTTGCTCGAACGTGGCCCCATAGGTAGAGAAGTCATCCATGAAGACTTCTACCCCATTGTCGATCTGTTGCTGGAAGATGCTAAGGACAAGGCGTTGGAACGTGGTAGGCACATTACATAGGCCAAAGGGCATCTTTTTGTATGCGAAAGTCCCCCATGGACTTGTGAAAGTTATTTTGGCCTAGTCTTCTAGTGCTATTTGGATTTAGTTATAACCACTATAACCATCCAAAAAGTTGTAATAGCGGTGTCCTGCAATGGTGTCCAACACCTGGTCCAAAAATGGAAGTGGAAAATGATCCTTGAAGGTAGCCATGTTGAGCAATCAAAAATCAATACAAACCCTCAATTTTCCACCTTTCTTTAACATGATAACGAGTGGGCTGACCCATTCGCTATCGACAATAGAATAGATGAACCTCGCCTTTAGCAATTGCTTGATTTCATCTTTGACGACCTACTTCAATTTGGGGTTCAATTGTCTTTGTGGCTGTTGTTGTGGCTTCATGGAGGGGTCAATATAGATCCGATGTTGGCAGACCCTAGGATCAACTCTAGTTAACTCAGGATATGACCATGCAAACGCACCATCCCATTTGTTCACCACCTTCAGCAATTTCTTCTTCTGTTCAGGAGCAAGGGTGACATTGATAATTACCGGCTTTCCATTTTGCAAAAATGCATATTCCAAGTGAGCCGGTAAAGACTTGAGCTCCAAGGGCTCTTGTTTGAAGCTTTCAGGGATTTGCAGCTTCCCCCAGTAGTCATGGTCATCAATGGTGGAGACCTATTGATGAACCTCTTCCATTTTGTCCATGCTTTCAACGTAGGCTTGTACAAGCCCCTCAGATGGTTCCATGCACAATGCGCTGCTGGCAGGATCAACTATCAGCCACTAGGTGCCCTCTTGGTTGGTGGTTGTTGCGTATAGGCATTGTTAAACAAGTGATTCCTCGGTACATCGACTACATGCTTGAATGGATATCCGTTTAGCGAACCATAACTGTTGCACACAGTTGCACCCTGAGTCACTGTACGCGATGCATGAAACGCGCTTTTTCTCAATCTTTCCGAAAGGATTTTCCTTTGAAATTTCGAGGGACAGATCTCGAAGTCCTAATCATGCATCCACTGTGCTCAGCCAGGCTCTTCCTATGATGATTGGGAAGTTCCCCCTGAAGTTCTCCACACGAATGACCAGGAAATCAACAGGATAGGACCACTCATAAACGGTGATCACAATGTCCTCCACCAATCCCAAGGAAACAGTGATGGACTGGTCTGCTAACTCAAGCCAAATGTTGCTCTTCTTTAGTGGGGGCAAGTTCTGGTTCTTGTACATGTCATGAGAGATCAAATTGACTCCTGACCTCGAGTCTAGAAGAGCTTTGCATGGCTTGTTCTCAGCCACCTGAAGATAGATAAGGGGGCTTCCGGATCAGTCAATTTCTAGGAAAGATGACCTGCCTTGATCCAGTCGGTCACGGCATATGTGAGCATGACCATCTGGATATTGGAGTGTGGTTGGCTTGAAGGTTGCTCTAGCGGTGGAATAGTGGAGGTGCTTAGAGGTTCAAAGGCATTGGCCACAAGTGTATGTGGGGTATGTTCAGATTGTTGGGTTGGAAAAAAGGATGTTTTCATGGCTTGGGTTTTGGTCCACTCGGCTAAGGTGCCGGTTGTAAGTTAACAACCCTCGTAGCATTTCGTTGCTGCGACTGTGGCGGTATCTCTCCTTGCATTAGTGGAGGAGGTGGCAGCTAAGTGGGATGTTTTGGAGGAGTGGCAGGAGAAGGTGATGGAGGATAAAAGAGATGTGGGTTTTCCCTCCTGGGTGATGGAGATTGAGGTCAGAAATATTTCGAGGAGTGGTAATAACTTGGAAAGGCCACATAACTGGAAGAGTCTCGTGGAGAGACCGATTGCTGAACATAGTACCCATAGGGATCTGGCTGTTTATAAGGGTATTGCTACCTTGGAGGTGGCATCCCCCATGCTTGTGGATGCTACCACTGCTGGAAGTATTCGTAAGGTTGCAGCGACGCTCCACTTGGATAGTATCCTTGTTGTTGGTGGAACTGCCTTGGGTTGCCTTGTGGGTAAGGCAACCTTCGGGGTGTTTGTCTCTTCGCCAAGCGAGGATTCAATGCGTACACCCCAGACTCTTGAAGATATGACACCACAGGACAACATCCCTTGGGATGTTCATATTGGCATATGCCACATTCATCGTCCTCCTCAATGTCAGAGTCTGCAACCTGCTCTGCTACAGCAACTTTTCCTTTACTCTTGTATTCGGCACATTCGGCTTCCTTATTCCTACGTCGATCATAATCATTACCTTGTTCCCTAGACTCTTCTGCAATTTTTAACACACTTTGGAATTTCTTGTCCAAAGAGTCCCACATCTTATCAACCTTTACCGATATTTCAGATGCAAACTTTTGTAAAGGCAAGGTCTTTCGGTTCACCGCTGCTTCCAGTGGTGATTCTTCTGCCTCGTCACAAAATCGAACCTCCCTCTTTCTGAGGGAAAGATCCTAGTTGAATTCTTTTGTATTCTCCTTCTTTCTAAGTTCCCCTTCCTCCTTGGCCACCTGCTCAATGAGGCGCTGTAATTGATGGGCCCTTAGCTCTAACAGTCGTCCCTAGGCATACACGCCAAGGGTCTTTCGCTTTTTAAAATGAAGCCCATCAATGATGTGGTGAAGCTGTGCCCGTTGAGAGTAGCCATGACCAAGGCATCGATGTAGCAGTGAATAGTATCTGCTCATGGCTACATCCAAGGATTCATGATTACCTTGCTTCCACCCTTGGATCTAACGTCTCAGGTTCGCCACTTTGGAATACGTTTGATACTTGTCATTGAAAATCTCAAGCATCGTACTCCATCTTCGAATTGATTCTGGCTCCAACGATCGGTACCAGTTTTCTGCTTCCTTAATGAGTGTGCAAGGGAACAGCTTCAGCTTCTGCTAATCATTGTCAATGTTCTGTAGGGTGCAGGCATCATGGAATTCTTGCAGGTGAGTCTAGAGATACCAATTGTATCCCCCTTCAAATCTGGGGATGTTGTTCATATCAATGCGCTTGATCCAGCTATCCTTCACATGCCTACTAGGGATCTGAACTGCCTCGATGATCTGGAGCATGCTCCGAGTAGCCAACAATGACTCATCTGAGTCATAGTCCTACTGAGGACCATGATGTCTATGACGATTCTGGCTACCCCTTCTTTCATGCCGACGAGCATCGCGCGATTGGTCACGCGTTTCCTCACACTGTCCCTTTCGCACCTTTTTACCACCGTCCTTTCACCCTTTTCTACCTCGATTACGATCAGAGTTTGAGCTGGATGAAGGTATAGGAGAGTAAGAGGATGGAGAAGAAGAAGAGGTATCGCCACCGCTCCGGTGTCAATCTCCCCCTCTACCCTAATGACAGCCTCGATCATCTTGCCTATCCTTGCTACATGACCCTCCATCCCCTTGAGGATCTTGGTCACTTAGAGGCTTGTTTTGAATGATGGACTGAAGGATCTACTGCCCCAGGGGAAGTTCGGTCGAATGGGTGTCATGAAAGATGGGATCCTCATCGTCCTACAGCCCTTGCAACAATAGGGGGTTACTGAATTGTTTCCCCTTCAGGTGTTCATATCTTTCCACCTGCTGCTGGTCTCGTGCTCGTTAAGCCTCAGTGGGACGATAGTCCCGGTAGTCATGGTCCTCCATGACATACTCTACTCCACGGTCCTGGATGCTTAGTCTGCCACGATTGTGAAATAACATCGCAGGAGCTGATCAATCGGGTGGTAGTACAATGTTGCCCTCTATGTCCCGCCATCGTAGATGCTCATCCTGATGTAAGACGAAAGTGAAGTCAGGGACATAATCATCGAGATGCTTGTACACCACCCGACATTCTTGTGGCACTGGTGGGTTGGATACCTCTCTCCTATGAGAAGACATGTTGGACGTTAGATGGTCCATGTAATCAGTGTACCTTATTATTTACTTTAATCCACCTAGCGTGCGTAAATGTTGCTATCCTGGGTCCATTCCAACGACTTGAATGATAATTTCACTAAGGTTAGATGATGCATGTAAGACTAACAGTCCCCGACAACAATGTTAATGATGAGTGGCTAGGTACCCCTACGCCCAACCATACGAATCACGGGTGTTCACACACAACTCGGTCGAATTCCGTAGATTGTAAGCACTTAACATACACCAGACCGTAACCAGCAAAACCTTGGGTTAGAACGGTCATTGTCTTCCTAATCTCACTTGTGATGTTCTGCTTGCGATGCTTAAGTGAGATTAAGGCTAATGATTTTTATAGCTTTTACTTTATCTTTTGGTGTCTAATTATCTTGGAAGGTAAGGCTAGAGTATTAAGTAATCTAAGACTATCTTAATCTAAATCTTAGCTACTCCTAGCATAAGTATCCGATTCCATCTTCTGGGCACATTCTGAGCATCCCCTAAACACTACTGGGTTACCAGACGTTAAGCGTCACTGGGTTACCAAGTGTTGGGTTTATGTTCGAGATGGTCATACTTTTTACGAACTTGTAAGACAGTGAAAGCAATTAAAATAACAATAACAGGAACTTAAGTAGCTATCAAAGCATAAACATATTAAACTAATGAATGCAATAAATGACTAAGTCCAAATGCTGCAAGGAATGCTTGAAGAGTTCATCTTTATTTTCGTTCATGCCAATGGGCTCAGATACATCAATGCTCGAATAAAAAGCCGATCACTTTTCTCACACCTGCTGTGGGCACTTGGAAAATATTCTATCTCCTGTGGAAACAAACTACAAGAACTTCACTACAACTAACTGAAAGATACCTAAATGAGACGAAAGGCTCTCTTATTTATAGGTCGAAATAGGCTCCGCGTAAACGAGGTCATGTCGACGCATGGAAGGCTACGTCAACGGGGCTGCGTCGACACAGCTACATATACACGACCTAGTCGACGCATCGACTAATGACACTTCATTAACCAATGTCCAATGGAAAAGCTTATATCATTGTTGTTGTTAACTATCTAACGAAATGGGCTGAAGTAGTTGTTGTAATAGATTGCACATCGTCTACAGCTGTACGATTTGTACAACAAGAAGTTGTAAATAGGTTTGGTGTGCCACGTGCACTTATCTCGGATAATGGAACACACTTCACGGGTGCAACCTTTCGGAAGTTGATGCAAGGCTTAAGGGTTAAACATAAATTGACTACACCTTATCACCACCAAGCTAATGGCCAAGTCGAGGTTACTAATTGGGAGATTACTAAAATATTAACAAGGACAATTAGCAAATATAGCCGAGATTGGAGCACTAAGCTAAATGATGCTCTCTGGGCATACCGCTCCATGTGGAAACTCCCTACAGGCTACTCTCCCTATGAGTTAGTATACGGAAAACTTCCAAAGCTTCCAATACAAATCGAGCTCCGTACGCTATCCATGGCATGTGACCTCCACCTTGACCTTGATCTAGCACAAAAACAAAGATTGGCAACTCTAAATATGCTAGACGAAAACCGATTAGTTACCCTATCATCAAATAAGTTGCACAAGGCACATAACAAACAACGTCATGACTTAAAAATTCAAAAGGTTAAGTACCAACCAGGAGATAAGGTCTTTTACTGGAACCCCACACATGTACCCCAACGCACAAAATTTCAAACATTGTGGAAAGGGCTTTATATCATTCACACAACCTTTCCCTCAGGAGCTATGACCATATACAAACTTAAAAGCCCTGATAAGAGATTATTGGTCAATGTGCAACAAACCAAACCTTTCCATGAACTTAGAACAGCTAGAGCACATAATACCTTTGAGAGAGGGCAACCTTGCTCATTATTCTGGATCTCCTCCTTCCAACTCAGTCATGGGGGAGATGGCTACCTATGCTAATCAATCGAGGCTCTCAGTTTCTTTTTAAGTTTTTTTTTTACAAATTTCTTTAACTTTTTTTGTTTTTTTTTTTTGTTTTTGTTTTACAACATCGTTTATACTTTTTCATTTCTTTGTGTGTTTGTTTATTTTGTTTGATTTGTCACCTATTAAGTGCTCCTAATGGTGGTATGAACTGTATTCCTTTGATTGCTAATGTTTGGTTTTTACCTTTAAGTTATGATGTTGATACTAAGGCATGGTTCTTTTGATATAATAGGCAATGAATCTACTTCATCCATACATCCATAAATTTCTATGGTCTCTCTTGGCTTGGAACTGTACAGTCCCCTTTCTCAATAATAAGAACTATCAACGAATTGGTGACTAAGTATTTCTCAAACTAAGGAAGGAGTCAAGGACTGAAAAGGGTGTGACTTCAAGGGAACTTGATGCATTTGTGCTGACCATTCTCTTGGGTGATTGGATGTTTTCTTCTTGAGTCTCCCGTACCATTCTGACGCTACTCCATTATTGAGAAGCTGACCTAATAAAAATAAGAAATCTTTGCATGGTGTGGTTGTCACACAACATAAAAAAAATAGTGAGAATTCAAAGCACACCCCTTAGACGAAATAATCATTTGGGCTACAAGCACTGGTTATGGAACTAAATAAAAATGTTCCCTCTAACTAAAGCCCTTATCGCTTCCTACTTTCTCCTTGTTCGTTTCATCGAAATGGTGGTGACTCTTTGGTGGAGGCATTCATGTTACTTCAAGTAAATGGATTGGCCAAATGTATTAATGCAAAGTCATTGGATGTAGATTGTTTGAGGCTGGCTTTGGAATGAGATCTACTAAGTCACATTAACCATTAATACACAAGGGGCTCTACACCACCTTGTTCTTGAGACTCCATTCCATTCTTTTTTTGTCATCCTTCTTTTTCCATTTTTCACCTCATTGCCAGTTGTATCAGTAACCCATATTTTGGTTGATACATTGTTTTCTTTTTGGTAAACTCTTGTGGTTAAGACCCTAACTCTTGTCTCCAAATGACATTCCTAGAGCCTACTGACTCTTTGAATGTGATATTGTCAGAGCATTAAGGGCATGAACCTACTTTGGGGAGGACCCACTGACATTCCTATTTGGTGCATCCATTAATTTATTTCCCTTAAACATTTCCGCAATCACCATTTATTTTGTTCATTTCCATCATTGACATCATTTTATTGGTGTGGTCGTTGTTTGTTTTTCTACATCTTTCTTATTCCTTATCTTTTTCCATTCTATCGCTACCAAAGGTTCTCTCTCAGTCATGGGGGTTCTAGTCCAATTTTTTTGATTTTCTCTTAACCCCTACACCTTGGGTAGTCACCAGTATTATATCTCCAGATCTGCATTAGCCATATCACAACTCAACCAATAGACCTTACGTTGAGGCAAGGTATTAACTGCATTGTGATTCATTTATCCTTGCTAATATCAAACTGTGTTGTGTGTGCAAATGGCAATCATACAACAACGGATTGGATTTGGAGAAAACACTTGGAATGGACTAGTGCTGAAGTAGTTATGCAAAGAACAAGATTGATGACACGCTTATAGATAGACAACGAAAAACGCAATTTTGGCGTTGGCAACAGTAGACTTCTTCTTTTCTCTCTCTCTTCTCTCTTCTCCCTCAGCTACCAAATAAGGCTGGATGTCAAATGTGTATAGTGTTCACTCTTGTTATCATGAATACTAAATTTTGTCATGTATTGTAATGATGATCCGTTCACATGTCACCCCATCTACCATTAGTGTTATTCAAGTCAATAATCTCATACCTTCCCAATATTTTGTAAAGAACTCAAAGACGAGTTTTCATTCAATCATAGGGGTATGATGAGCCGCAATATCTCGTCGGCCCCTACAATATTGCATACGCGATATTGTAGCTCGTCGCCAGTTCTATAAATAAGAGGCGATTTTCCCTTATTCACTCATCTAGATTTAAACCCTTAACTAAACTTTGGCAATTTTACCATTCCAGAGATAGAATAATTTCCATGTGCCCGCAGTAGGAGTCTCAAAGTGAATGGATCTTTATTCGAGCAAATTGTACCTAAACACACATTTGTGTATGACAATAAAGACGAACTTTCTGATAAACCTTGCAATATATGGACTAAGCTAAATAGGACTTAATTACTATTGAATTTTTAAATGCTTTCTTAGACAATTAATCTCTCTCAACCCTTTACTCTCCTAGTTAAGTGCATTCAATACGACCACGTCGAGCACGTGTGTAACGCTTGGTAACCTAGTAACGAGTAACGTTTGGTAATCCCAGTAGCGTTGCACTGGTTCAAGGTGTGTGCAGCAAGTGAAAACAAATACTGGTGCTAGGACGATTAGAACTTAGTTAGCGAGCAATTAGTCACTTAGTCTCTTCACCCTTCCCTACTAGCATTAGCGTTAAAAAGATAAAAGTTATAAAAATCATATACCTCAAACTTACTTAACCATACAACCATGACAATACAAGTAAGTCTAAGAAGACAATGATTAATTAACCTTAAATGTTTCATTATGGTGCGTAAACACTTAGTCCTTAGAGTTCGACCAGATGGCGTGTGAGACGCTTGTATTCGTATGGTTAAGTGTAGGGGCACCTCGCCACTCATCATGAACCCAATCTCTTCTTATCTCCTAAACTTTGAATTCTCTTACTATGCCCAACATGACAAACTCCTTGGGAAGCTCCTCAGTTACGACCTCCACATTAATGAGTTTAGAGTTGCGGATAACAACCTTAAACTTGGACACAACATTAATTTCCTTCTCACCAAGTTCTATTTCCAAAGACTCTAGGAGCTTAGAAAGCATGGTATAGTGTGCTATCAACTAATTGTATAGTGAGCTGAACTCAAAGGTCAAGCCCTTCATGCATTGATACTTTGAGAATGAACCTTCACCATTATAAATAATTTCCTCACGTTTTAACGCCATTGAGCTTAACAATAAACAAAATAATGCATTACAAATGACATGTCCCTTTGTGAATTGAAAGCAAACAAATAGGAAAACATCATGTAACTTAAGTTCGTGAAACTCATCCAATTGGGAAAATATCAAAATCCACAAGCTAAAAACATAGGAAACAAACGAAAACCAGGTGATGCACAAACATGACAAGAGCGGGAACAGCAAGGAAAGATAATGTAAATCACAATTGAGACAAGGAAGAGCGCAGAAGACTCAATTGCATAAGCTCAGCGGCTGCGCAAAAAATGTACCGTAAAATGCAGAATGTTTTAAGAATTCGAACTTGCAGGGTGTAAAAATTGTGACCACTGACCAATAACCATTCATGCATTGTTTGGTGTAAAATTTGGTTCAGTAAGGTACAAAATTAATTAGGGCGGAAAAATAAGAATAAGGTACCATGGATGCATCGTTAAGTGTATATTAAATTTGATAAGAACCACTATTGTTCTCCTGGTCTCTATTAAATTTAGTAATGATTGCACCCAAGGGCGTAAAATGGTGATCAGGACATCCATCTATTATAAGGGGTGGGTCCTACGCTGATCGAAATAGTAAGATCCAATTGTCCGTGTCACCGAAGTGGAAGTGGTTCAGATCTTCTCTGGCCCCTTTAAAAAAAGGGGTAACTATTCAATGACCTTTCCATTTGAAAACCTTGACCACCACATGCCACTGCCCTTACATGAAACATTTCCATGACTTATCCCACCAGATTCATCCTTGTTGGATGTCAATGTTCATTAATGATAGCTGTATCTAGTTAGAAACCTTGCTCTCGTCGGGTATCTTGTACAATTCCCTGGGAAAGTACCCCACAATTGTGAAAGCGAGTCTGGCTTCCTCCTCACATAGGGTCCTCTTTGTGGACTTTAAAAACGACTCCTCCACGCCGCACACGCTGAGGACTGAAAAAACAGACGTCGCATCAAGACGACTTTCTTTTCAATCCCGTTTCGAAAGTCAGACACGCCAAATAATAACAGGCGCGTTGCTTGGAAAGAGGAGGTAGTACTTGCCCAGAGCACAGTTGTCCATGTCCTTCAAACAAGCCACGTCATTCTACCGCTACAATAATAGAAGCAGGCTCCGCGCTGGGCTCATTAAAAGAAAACACACAGCTTGTGCTTTTATGCCCGAAGATTCGGCATTATTGGTGTTTGGTATGTGTATACGGTACGCCGTAAATACAAATAATCGAAAGTGGGACCCCGCCCCGCTGATAGAGCCAGCAAAACGAATAAAAGGCGGAGGGAAGGGAAGGGAAGGCCAGCTCGGTTTTGGCTGGGCCAGGCACAGGCAGCGAAGCAAACAAAGGCCAAACAGCGAGTGTCCAAGTTCCCAGGCAGTGAAGCGACTTTGTATTTGGGTTTATACCTACCCACGGGTCGCAACGCAATCTTTGTACGAACAGAGGGGTCAAACACTGAAACAAAGAAGAAAACTAAACCTAAACCCAAATGGCGACGCAGTTACGCGGCCAGCACCTAACCTGTAATACCAGGGAAGAGAGGGCACAAGGCTGCGGACTGGGCTCCACGGCTCGTCCTCGTCCTCGTCCACGTCCACCGATTTTTAGCTTTGCAGTCGCAGAGTCGCCATCAGTCAAGCCACTGCACCCCGAAAAGGAAAAAGAGCGGCGAGAATCGAGAGCAAAATCCTGACAGCCAGGGGGCGTGCCGGTGGCCACAGGCCAAGTAGAAAAAAAAAAGGGTTGGCAATAACATTAAAGAAGCGACAATGTTGCGTCGAATGAGGCGGGGCAATAAATGCGCCCCGCTGGACGGCACCACCATACGCACGGCGTCGAGCCACTCATGCAGGGCAGGGGGGGTCGGTAAAGAGGAAGAAAAGTCCAAACCTGGCAGGCAGCAATGCCATATTGCGATGCTCGAAGGTTACTGGGTGCCAACTGGACTGGATCCACTGCTGCACGGCCGTCCAGCCGACAGCGTCGAGATTCGAACCCGCAGCAGCGCCCGACCTGCCCGTACGCCAAGGTCGCAGCTAGGTAAGAGCTGGCAGTTACACGTTCCGGGCGCCCGCCAGTTGGCCAGTGGCAGAGTACCGCTGGATCCATCTGTACGCAAAAAGTGCGTTTCTCTTTAAAATTAGGCCAAGAAAACGTAACAGGGCGTAAGGTTACTACTGCGCTTACTAGCTGGCTGACGACGGGCTCTGACCGATTTGAGTTGCCCGCTGGCTGTACACCTCCGTCTTCCTACACTCCACAGCGGGCCCTACCTCCACTCCATCTCCTCCTGCGTCCCGTCGCTCTCACCACCACGGCCATATCGAACGTGGAGTTTAAATGACAGCATTGATGCCTCTCTTCTCCGAGATACCCGGGATTCTCTAATGCTGGTCGTTGATTATAGGCTTCGCTGAGGATATATTAACCGCGCATTGCTATTCACGTATGGAACGTTTTATTTGCTTTTGCCGTGGTGGGTTCTTGTCTTCTCGCGCTGTCTTTTTTATGACCGCCTTTAGCTTGTGCGGTCCAGCCGTTGCTTCTGAAAATTCAGATATTTTAAATAATCGCGCTTTCTAACTCGTGTTGACTGCTTCGATCGTAATTTGAAATGTATGTTTGAATTTGTGTATATACAGGAAGAATAGCAACGGATGTATATTAAAAAGTCTAATTGAGAGCAGTTACAAGGATTTACAGTTACAAATCGCTTTGGTAATAATAGGATTGTGTATGGTAATTTCTTAAATACATGACAAGCTACAATTTTGCAATAATGAAAGAATAATCCACCACCTACTGTTTCCCCTGTATGCAAAATGTAAACTGCATTTTGCTGCATAGTAATAGCTCTTCTGCATCCTTTTCTTCTCCTTATGCTTCCAGTAATTCTTCTTATACTCTGTACACTATCAAAGGTGCTTTTTTACCAAATAATCGGAGACTTCAATTTCTGGCATTTACAGTGACTGATACGGATATTGTGTCGGACATGCTCATTAATTCTCGAAAAGAATCAAATCTTCCAATACAGAGGACAAGCTATTTTCCTTTACAACAAATTACGGCTAATTTAGCCAAGAAGCCTTCACCAACAAAAGTACATGTATCCTGCAGTATATTCATCTGCGATGTTTGAAGACGAATAACGCTTCGTACCCGATCTTTAAATGCAGACTTTAATTTTTTACATAAATTGAATTTGCTGCAGCGATAAGTGCAGCACCAATTCCAGATGCCTCCTTCGTGGGCCGTAAGATGACGTTCTGAGTTCTCTGCCTTCCAAGAAGCCGTTCTATTGCAGAATGCAAGCAGTACCTAAATTTTGGAATACGCTCATAGAGATCGCTATCGATTGCTACCACAGTACGTCTCAGTGTAGTGGTCGTTGCAGTTCTACCTCTGATACCTAACATGCTCTGAGAGCCATCCCTGCCAAGTTTCTTAAGTATTCCAACAATTCCAGCTGCAGCGAGACCAGCGGCTCTTTCAATGACCATACTACAAGCCTCCATGACCAGCACCCGTAGCTTCAAAGGACTCTGCGGAATCTGAAATTTGTTTGGATTAGGAATCAGTAAAAAGAGACGTTTTCACCAGTTTAAAACTTACACGTGAATTTTAAGCAACCTGCCAAAGATTATTTACCCCAAGGACTTCCCTCATGATGCTGTCAACTTCTTTCAAATCTTCAGAATCATCTTCAAGCATTGCCGAAAGATGTGGGAAGACACTACAGTCGTAAAAAAAGGTCTCATAAACACATTGGCAAACGCACAAAAACTATTGGGACATCTTGACAGAATACACAATCAATGAAATAATTGGGAGTAATGATAGAAGCTTTATTACTCTAGTACGGAAGTCCTCTGAAGCCTTTCAGGGATTGCTCCTTCAAAAAGATCAGATTCTTGTACTATATTAAGAATAACCCTTCTCAAAATTTCACCGAAATACATTCCTGAAATCAGTCTTCCCAGACACTGAAACCAAATCACGATTACCAAGTTAAAATTACAGTAATAATTGTTGTATAACCAGAAATTGAAGTTTGAGTGTTGCAAACTACATGCAACTTGCCTGGTCACCTCCATCTAAGTTACCCGACAATAACAGATCATCGTCATAGGAGGTCCATGGGAGATGAGATGACCAAAAATTTCCCCATTCCATGTTTATGGCCTGTCCGTCCGATCAGCATGGGTAAATACTTAATATTAGGTGTTCTATACCACATCATTTGCCATCAAAAAACAACGAATATTGCAAACATAAAACCTACCATAAAACCAGGTTTTGAAAGTTGGCATTTGGTAATTGCATCAGATCGCTCAACATAGCATGCGTTTGTCTCCGTGCTTAATATTACAGCTACCATTCCATCGCTCTCGAAAAAATGTGCCCTTGCTAAGGTGCCGACAGTATCGTTGACCTACTTGAAATTAATATGCCAAACATAACTTACTAACACAATCAAAAAGCGACATTGTAACAATAAGAGAGAAACAGCTTTCTAACTGCTCTGCTACATTTCAGAAACAATGTAGTCACTGCTAGATGAGTACGACTTTACCAAGGCAGAAACACGCATATTCAAGCCCTTATTGGAAAGTGCCTTTTCCAAACATTTTCCAATATCCTTCCCGATCTATTCAAAATATAAGCTGTTAGTATAGCTCAATAAACCTAATAAAACATATTGCTTCTAACACAAGCCAACGCCTGAAAAAGGGGATATTGGAGAATAAAGAAAAACGCTGAACATCAATTCAAGTCACAATCAAAGTACAAAATTGCAACCAGGAGGGTCTAAGGTCTACGGAGGTAAGATATTTCAATGTCTCTTTCATAATTTAGGATGGCAAAAACGAGAAAAAAAATGCACTAAATTCAGTCTATTGACCAAGGCTGTCCTCCAGGTATAAACTTTGGCTCATTTTTATAATTCATGGTGCAATAGACGCAAAAAGGAGTATCCTCTGTTCAATAGATTGCCGTTGTCGTGTGAAGGACTTCAAATCAACAACGCCAGAAAAAAGATAAATCAGAACACAACATTGCCACAAAATTACTGGATAAATGAAATCCAGCACCAAAACTAACAGCTGGGTATGAAACTTACAGTATCCTCAATTTGAAAATCTTTCGTGCATTTTAGCAGTATGCCAGATGAAATGGACTGATGCTTCAATGGAAATGGAAACGAAAAGCCTAATTCCATTTGCTTTCCAGGCTCAGTATGCAACACATGCTCTCGCCCATTCACAAAGGAATCCAAAGAACAAGCTATAAAATCAAATAGTTCCTGCAAGAAGCATAATCATAAAAGCTATCTTCACCGTTCAGAACCCAGAAAATTTGTATATGTTTGACAAAGTCACGAGTTATTGCAACAGCTTATCAGACCTAAACGATTGTACAATTTAACAAAGTGATTTTTCCAACATCATATATTTGGGAAATGCTCTCGACAATAATGTACTTAATAATTTATAAAGCAATCCTTAACGGAAACCATATACAATACCTCTGTCATTTGAGAATGATGGTGCTCCGGTAATAGTACTTGTTCGCTCTCGGTAATTAAAGCCTCGTCTCCATTTCCAATATTAACTTGCCAAAGCTTTAAACTAGTTCGCTTGAGATCTACTGCATAGAACACTCCTCTTTCCTCGTCAGCCCTAAAATCAAATTAGGGCAATTCACTCATCTTAGTTTCGTAGACTTAATATGCATTCTCCTATCGGCAACTTGCAAGTAAAAACGGATTGCGGTTTCCTTGTAACAATTCAAAGTCAATAGTAATCATGAGCCATATTAAAAAAAAAAACTGCCAAATGTATTTTGAAGCAGACTAAACAAATCAGTTCAATTCAATGGCTAACGTGAATCAAAGTTAGAAAACTTTACACAAGTAAAATATTAGACAGGTCCCAAGGTTACAGCGTTCAAAATGTTTGAATGGGAATAAAACTTAAAACTCTTTTACAAATATGTGCTAATTTAAGTCAAATAAAACAATTCTGAAATACATAACCACAGAAAAAAAGATAAAAAGATCATACAACTAAAATCTTTCAAAAATGATTTTGTCTATGGTTGCATGCAATTACTCTTTCAAATGCAGAAAACGGAACACAAAGAAACCTTGCTTGACGGAAGATAAGTCGACTGCATAAGTTTAAGCAACAAACAGACATCATCAAACAAAGCAAACAATGCCCTAGGATGCTGATTGCTTGGAGTCCAAGGAAGGACACCCGTCAACACTCAACAATTAAAACAGGAACACACATCAAATTTGTATAAAAAGCATAATGCTGATGAAAATCTGTTCATCAAAAATTCCTTTTCTGATTCAACACCAAAAAACATGAAAACTCCTGTACCCGACCGACCTAAGCCTCTAGAGGCAAAGAGTCCCCAACGAACCTAATGCAGGTTAACGATGGATGAAGAATTCACAAGTCACAAGATTGGTTGTATATCGCTATAAAGGAATACATAACCGATAAAGATAAACACAAAAGTTCCAACTAAAGCTGAAAGAGAACTATGAGGGCTTTGTCGCAGAAGCATCTGAGCGAAAAGATTAATGGAAACGAAATGTTTCTCGAAAGCACTGCCGGAGTGACGTCCAGATGACAAGACAATTGAATCGCTCCACCTAAACTCCACCAAATATTCAAAGAAGTGGAACACTAAGAAAAGCAAAGCGAAACAGGCCATCACAGCATCATGAAATAAAGCAAAATGGTCAGAAAAAATCACAAAACAAGGCGACACGACTTGAAGAACTATGAAACACGCCAAAATGAACCTACAAAACCAAGAAATAAAATTAAACGAAGCCAAACCAGCATGCAGTGAGACGAATTGAAGCTTCCGCAACTAAAGAAACTAAAAAGAGCAACAAAACAAAGAACCGAGGCAAAGGGACACCGAAACAACAAAACGACGCAAAGAAAACACCGAAAGGATGAAAGATTCCAAACAACGCACGGATATCGATAAAAAGGAGCAAAACGGAGAACCGCAACGACGAATGGAACAATACGGAGAGCCGGAACGACTAACGGACCAAAACGGAAAAGCAAAACGGTACAACCAAGCAAAACGGGCCAGAAACAATGCAAA
This sequence comes from Gnetum montanum, assembly GCA_015680685.1. Lineage (NCBI taxonomy): Eukaryota > Viridiplantae > Streptophyta > Gnetopsida > Gnetales > Gnetaceae > Gnetum > Gnetum montanum. Next base: position 189,419 of record MNCI01001420.1, read on the forward strand.
GAAGCCAGAGCATGAAAGGAAGCAAAACGGCGCAAGCGAGCCACGAACGCGATCAGAACGGTGCACAAGACCAATCGAACGAAGCGCGGCCACGAAATGAAGCAAAAACGGTACGCGAAAGCAATGAAACAGAGCAACGCAACATACAAAGTTCATGAAACGGAGCAAAACGGTGCCGGAATAAGTACCGAGAGGGAAGACGGTCGACGAAAGTGAGAAGCATTTTGAGCTTCGAACCGCCTTCGGAGGCGAGGCCGGCATGCATCTCGACAGCCATAGCATCAACCAGGTTCTGCAGCCGCGTCGTCGGCAACGCGCCGGCGTTCTCGAACTCGCGGACGACGCGGACGGCACGGTTCCAGCTCGATCGCCTCCGCAGCCGCTTCGCCACAACAACGGTCGCCGCGAGCGACGCCGCGGCCGCGCAGAGCACCGCCGCTACCGCTGCCGCCTTTCCCATGCACGCGCTCTCGAATCACGCCGCCTGCGCCGCGCGCATATCCGAGCCGCCCGAACTGTTCGACGAAATGGACTCCGCAGAGCGCGTTTCCGCGCACGGACTCCGCCAAAAACCCTAAAAACCCTTGCGAAACGCAACGGAAAACGAAGAGGCCGGAGCAGCAGCGGCGGCAGGATTTCAAACGACGCGGAAATTACGAAATATCTCTCTCGCTCGCTCGCGCTGGCATGCGTGCCTGAGCTGTTTTCCTCACTTTTACATGCGCGCTTTGCAAAAGCTCGCAAAAACCAAACGCAGCGACAACAAGGCGGGACGGAAGAAGCAGCAGAGTGCGAAAACCTGCCGTCGCTCAGTCGGCGCTAATGCTGCTGCTCCTGCAGGTACGCGCATGAAGGAAAGACTGCTGTGTCTCTTATGGTTCTTGTGGCTAACGGCCACCAGGCGGCCGTGGCACTAGTTATTTCGACGGCGGCGGCAATAACCGATGTACTCTACCAATACGCTTACAAAATACGGCGCCATCCATTCTACGGCGACCGGACGGCGAACGTTTTGCACGTGCGCGCTGAGCTGGAGACGTGAAAATGCAAACTTCGGACGTGAAAATGCAAACTTCGGCATCGACCTGTCGGAAATGGCTTTTCCGCCCGGTTTTTGTTTACCGCGTCTTGTTTTTAACGGCCGGGCACGGACAAGGCGGTGGCGTTTTTTTAATTATTATTATTCCTGGCCTGTGATGGGCATTGAATGAGGGTGAACGCGAGCGATTACATAACGTCCTGAGAATTTAAGATTATTCTGAAACATCGGGACCAGGCGTTTTTAAAGGCGTTAATATGAACGCTAAATTGGGTGAGAGACTTTTTTGCATGGTTAAGGGAAGGGACGTTATTAGTGACGTGGCGCTTGCCCTGTCATGTGCGTTGAACGAGGGTGAACGCGTGATTACAGAACGTCCTGAGAATTTAAGATTACTTTGAAATATCATGCGGAGGCGTTTTAAAAGGCGTTAATATCCACATCAAGTGGGTAACAGACGTTTTGTGCATGGTCGACGGACGGGACGTTAGTAGTGGCGTGGAGCTTGGTCTCGGTGCTGTGCTAAAAGGCGTTTGATTCTTCCACGACGTCCCCATGCGTTGTGATAATGACAAGTTTGAACGCTGTGGCCTCTTTTCAGAGGTATCAAAGATCGCTTCTTGGAATTGTAATTGTGGTTGATGGAAATGATGGATCTTGGCATGTGATTATGGTGAATTTTGGGTTAGCCGACTCGATGGCTGGGTTCAAATTTAAGATGGCTCCTAGGTCGTTTTCAATCATAAAATCTAATATAAGATGGTCTTGTGTCATTTTCAAGCAATGAGAAATTTGCTACCTAAAAGACCTTAACAAGTTCGAGTATTGTTCATGATGAGTGGCTTTCACTTTTGAGGGTGGGTCAATGTCATATAATTGGAGCAATGAATCTAGCTTATCAAGATCATTCATTGGTAAAGGATGTTGCATTATGGTTATAATGGAAGCAATGAATTTAGTTTATAATATTGCTTTCTACTAATGAATGGTGAGTGTACCTCCGCTTACCTATACAAATCACAAGTCTATATGTGTATAATCCAGTCAAATTTCATAGACCTTAATGGCTCAAAGTATTGTGGGGGGAGGGCGTGAGTGGGGAACGGATGGGATGGGGATGTATTGGAACTTGAAATAATTAAAACATAGGTGCTGAAGTGCTATATAGTCGATGCATCAACTAGGCTATGTATATGGGGCCCCGTATACGCAGCCACATCGACGTGACCCTGTCGATGCATCTCTCCATGCGTCGACATGACCCTGTCGACGCATCCCTCCATGCGTCGACGTGGCTCTGTTTACGTGAAGCCTATTTTAGCCTATAAATAAGTGGCCTCCCACCACACTTAGGTATCTTTTTGGCAGTCGTAGCGAAGCTCTTGCAGTTTGCTTTCACGAGAGTTAGAATATTTTCCAAGTGCCCGTAGTAGGTGTAAGAAAGGTGTCCAACTCTTTATTCGAGCGCTAATATACCTGAGCCCATTGGCATGAATGGCAATAAAGACGAGCTTTTCAAGCATTCCTTGCAGCAATTGGACTTAGTCATTTGATGCATTTAATAGTTTAATATTTATATGCTTTAATAATTCCTTAAGTTTCCGTTATTATTTTAATCGCTATTGCTCTTTTATAGTTCGTAGAAACCATAAGTACGACCATCTCAAACGTAAACCCAACACTTGGCAACCCAACGACGCTTAACATCTGGTAACCCAGTAGTGGTTAGGGGATGCTCAGGATGTGCACGGAAGATGGGATCGGATACTTATGCTAGGAAGAGTTAAGATATAAATTAGGATAATTATAGATTACGTAATATTCCATTCCTTATTTTCCATTCCAAGAATTAGATGCTAGAAGATAAAGTGAAAAAGCCATAAAAATCATTTGCCTCAATCTCACTTAACCATTGCAATCAGAACAACACAAGTGAGGTTGGGAAGACAACGATCGTTCTAACACAAGGTTTTGCTGGTTAGGGTCTGGTGTATGCAAAGTGCTTACAATCTACGGAATTCGACCTAGTCGTGTGTGAACGCCTGTGATTCACATGGTTGGGCGTAGGGGCACCTAGCCGCTCATCATTGGCACCATTGCCAAGGATGGTGCTAGTTATCTAGATTAGTTATATTATACAAGATCGCTGTAACAAGTATTAACGATATATCCTTTAGAAAAGAAATTCAATTCAATTCAATTAAGTCACACATGGTTCACAACAATGTCTCTCTGACAAGACTATGACAATGCAACAACTAGTAGGGTAACTCATTGGAGAACCAACAAATTATATGATAATGAAGATGAAGTCTGGAGTACCCAATCTGATGTAGGGGTCTCTTGTGAGCATCAATGCAAACAACATCGTTCCAACTCACAATTGCATAACATACCTAGTGACGATGAACCCCTACTGGCCACTACAAGCTTAACGGAAATACAAGAGGCTATTCGAATACCCCACAGGCATCATAAGGAAAGCCGTCTACCCAGGCTTGACTTAAACAACTTTCCTAAGTTTTCAGGAGGCTATGATTTAGATCCCCAACATCATCTATAAGCCTTCCATGATGCTTGTGCATGGAATGACATTGATAATGGATGGCAAAAAATTAAGCTTTTTCCTCTGACACTCGTTGGCCAAGCAAAAGTATGGTATAGGTCGTTAAAACCAAAATNTCCTAAGGATGTACGCCCGAGGTCAACTATATGAGCTACGAACCCATCAATTCCAAGAGCTTATTAAGCAGGTAGCAAAAAAAGAAGAAGAAATCGCCAAATGGGAGAATGTTGAAAGTTCTCAACAGGACCAAAATCTCAACTTAACAAGGGTCCATGATCATGAAGAGGAGAAATCAACTCACTTCAAGGAGGTGGAATCATCTTTTCCAATCCTACAATCACTAGATGAAATTGAGGCAAAGATCAATAAGATGATGGACTGCGTACATGAAAGATGTGGAGAATATGCCAACATTATTAGAGGAAGAACTATGCCAAATCAAGAAACATGATAGGACACCACACAACAATCGAAACAAAGGGTAGAAGATAATAAGAATAAGAACTCAATTGCCAATTTCACATATTAATGTAACGTCTATCTTTACGATCACCCCAAAGGCCAATGTCTAGTTTTGTCACATTTACATGAGCATTGGGGAGGAATGTTACATCCAAATTTTGTACAGAAATATCAGGTTCAACCACAGTGGCAAAAACCTCAGTCGTGGGGGAGGCCACCGCCAACTAGACCATACCCTTCGTATGTCCCAACACCAAATGCTTATTATGTTCAACACCTTGTTTCTCCAATGGGATCAGCATCCTCTACCTCACCTCATTGTTATCATTCTCCTAAGTACTATCCACCCATGTCCTCTCCAACAAAATCATCACCTCATGTGCCTTACACTTCTTCTCAACCTCAATATTCTCATACTTCACCCTCTTTTACATCGCCACTAGTTGTGCTAGAAGGCCTTGCACCACAGCACCAACCCATGAACGTTACTTGTGCTGTTGCTGTCAATAGCAGTGGGAACCCTTCACAACATCAAAAGTGTCCTTTCTTTAGGCAGGACCGTAGAAAGAGACAGCACAGTTTCGAAACCACGGCATCCTCCAACTTAGCACAAGTTCAACGCTGTGATGCATCCGCCTCCTCAAACTCAATGCTCCCTATTACTCTATCTGGGCCACCAATCAACACTCCAACAACCATGGGGCCCAATGGGGAGACATGTTGATCGTTGCATACCATCTTACGGTCGCAAGTACCATAGTGGGTCAACTCCTTATAAACTAACAACATCTTATAACTTGCCCCATTATGTCAACTCTAATCAAGTGTGTGAATCCCAATAGGGTAAGTATGACCAGGTCCCAATATTTCCAACATGCAAGGATCCCCACATTCCATTTATTAATTCTAGCCATGCTCAACTATTTAGCTATGGGGGGTATCCTCCATTCTAACAACACAGAATTAATAAATATTTTTCTGTTTCTTTAATTTTTCAACTTTTGTTTTCTAGTTTTTCACCTTTTAATTTATTGTTTTATCTTTTTGTCTTTTTATCTTTTTATGAGTAATCTCATCTACGAATAAAACACTCATGTGGCTCGTTGGTTGAGGTGTTTTTTTATGCTATCAAGTCTTAGGTGATTAATTATTTGGACAGCGAACCCACCACATCCACCTAACCATTCTATTAATAAGAGGTTCTACTCTGGATACGATGATATTCTTGTCATCATGAAACTTAAAAGTAATTTTGTGCTTATTATGCCCAGAGTGAAAAATGATTAACTAAGAGGGAATGGCCAGGGTGTGACATCAAGGGAACTTGTGGAATCTTTTTGGTGACATCTGTAGGTGCTATCATGCAGCTTAGTTGTACTAAGATCCTTATAAATCTAACGAAAAATGGGAGTAAGAGTATTAAGGGCACCCAATAAAGAACCTAATGCTATTCTAGGGGGTCCCACTCGAAAGACATGCACCCATGCTTGAAGGTAGGTGGCTTCTCTGGATTAAGTACTTCATCAAAAAAAAAGAGGAGAGAGAGAAAAGAGAGTGTGCCAAAGCACCCAAACAAAAAGTATGCTGCAAAGAAATTCCAAGTCACTCCTCCCTTGCACAAAACGCCAAGTGGTACACATTGTTGTCATGAAATTCTTATGGTTGTCCATCATTGGATGAAACAATGCGATGTCATTGATCGGAGGAATGGACTTGGTCTTGATTTTGGAGTGACGGGCTAATGACACATTAATCATGCCCTACACTTAAGATTCATTATGCCTGGAGTTAGTTACCTCACATCCCAATCTTTACAATCCCTTCTTCGATTCATCCCATCTTTTTGTTCATGTATTTGTGATCGTGCTTGTGTAGCATTGAATTCATACCTCATCATGATGGTATCTACATGTGTGTGTTTTGTTGCATCGGTATAGATTACATTTAAGCCTTCTAGTGCCTACAAACATTTTAAGGTGTGGTTACGCAAGGGCATTATAGGTTGGAACTTGCTTTGGGGAGGACCCACTTGTGTGACTTTTGTAATTTGTACTTGTTGCACACCACTACATCATTTTATACCCTCCAAGTACTTCATTGCCAAATCTATTCTTTCCTTTGTCATCATTTTATCAAACATTCCTCAAAACCATTACATGTCCTTTGATGTGTCACCTAAACAAACCAGGCCCAACATTAACCTTTTAGGGAAACTTCCTTGAAAAACTTTCTAACTCTAAAATCACACTAAGAAAAGAATTCAACAATTACTTAAGGCAATAAGTAAGGTATGAAATAATTGAACTTCTTTCAATAACCTTACTAACAATTAATCTTTGTGTGATTATAGATGGCCCTAAAAAGAGGACAACAAGGAGGACCTTCTCAAGGTGCAATTAAATGCCCAGGGGAAGGCAAAAGCCAAGGACCTCATGTAGAACGTGCGGAGTAGGAGGCATAATCATTTAGCATCCATCAGGGACCTCCTGTCACTGCACAAGCTGGCCAAGAAAAAGGTGGAGAGGTCGGGGCCCAAGCCTATGAAGAGGAATGCCGGCTATCTATGGCATGGCATGTCAAGGCCAATCAAGTATTCCCATAGTTGCCGTGCCCATGGAAAATGTCAACTTCATCAAACATTGGAACATCAACATGGATGGCTCATAATCCTCAGATAGAAGAGGAGAAATGTCAAGTGCTTCTTCAATGGAATTAATCTCAGAAGCCTAATGCACAGGACAAGGGAAGAGACCCATGGAGGAACCACATGAGTTCCAATAAATTTTGTCATTTTGTGTCTATGTCCCAATTTTTTCATATCCACTATGGCATGAATAAATTTCTAGTCAATCAATAATCCCATACCTATCCACTGTGTATTCAATTGAGCTTATTCCTCACTTTCTTTGACTCGAGGACGAGTTTTTACTCAGTCGTGGGGGTATGATGAAGCGCTATATAGTCGATGCATCGACTAGGCCACGTATAAAGGGCCCTGTATATGCGGCTACGTCAACACGGCCCCGTTGACGCATCCCTCCATGCGTCAACGTGGCCCCGTTTACGCGAAACCTGTTTTAGCCTATAAATAAGTGGGCTCCCGCCACACTTAGGTATCTTTTTGGCAATCGTAGCGAAGCTCTTGTAGTTTATTTTCGTGAGAGTTAGAATATTTTCCAAGTGCTTGTAGTTGGTGTAAGAAAGGTGTCTGGGTCTTTATTCGAGCGCTAATGTACCTGAGCCCATTGGCATGAACAGTAATAAAGATGAGCTTTTCAAGCATTCCTTGCAGCAATTGGACTTAGTCATTTGATGCATTTAATAGTTTAATATTTCTATGCTTTAATAATTCCTTAAGTTTCCATTGTTATTATTTTAATCATTATTGCTCTTGTATAGTTCGTAGAAACCATAAGTACGACCATCTCGAACGTAAACCCAACACTTGGCAACCCAGCGACGCTTAACATCTGGTAACCTAGTAGTGGTTAGGGGATACTTAGGATGTGCATGGAAGATGGGATTGGATACTTATGTTAGGAAGAGTTAAGATATAGATTAGGATAATTATAGATTACGTAATATTCCATTCCTTACTTTCCATTCCAAGAATTAGACACTAGAAGATAAAGTGAAAAAGCCATAAAAATCATTTGCCTCAATCTCACTTAACCATCACAATCAGAACATCACAAGTGAGGTTGGGAAGACAACGATCGTTCTAACACAAGGTTTTTCTGGTTAGGGTCTGGTGTATGCAAAGTGCTTATAGTATGCGGAATTCGACTGAGTCGTGTGTGAACACCCGTGATTCGCATGGTTGGGTGTAGGGGTACCTAGCCACTCATTAATAGGTACACTTTAAGATTTATAAAAATTTATAACTCAGTGTTACACAGTAGAATCAAACCTATGGCCTTGGGTTACTATGCCAAGAACCATACCACTAAGCTAACACCTCATTATCTACTAGCTCAAAGTATCCTACGTAACTAAGTGTTAGGTTACTAGTCATTGTCTTCCTAATCATCACTTATGCTAGCTTAGTCAGTATAGTTAAATATAATTGAGTTATAAGATGTTTGTCTTCCTAAGTGATGAGAGTGGTTACTCTAGCGGTTTGTTCTAGTTATTAGAGCAGTTACTCTAGCGGTTTATTCTAATTATTAGAGTGGTTACTCTAATTATTAGCGTAGTTGCTCCCAAGCCTATAAATTGGAAAGAGGAAGCCTTTTAGTAGTCAAGAAGCAAAACTCTTGTAGTCTGTTTGAAAGTTAGAGTATTTTCCAAGTGCTTGCAGCAGGAGGTCTCAGTGTGGACGTATCTTTATTCGAGCATTATGTACCTGAGCATACCTTGTGTATGGTAATAAAGACGAGCTCTTTGATTCATCCTTGCAACACTTGAGATTTGTTTTCTTATGCATTTATTTTATTTTATTTTCTTATGCATTTATTTTATTTTATGCACTTTACATTTATGTTATTAGCATAGCAATTCATTTTGATCAATTAAGCAAATCATTAAATTACACAAGCACCACCACTTCGAGCATGCGTGTAACACTTGGTAACCTAGTAATGATTCTCATTTGGTAATCCTAGTACTGTTGCACTGGTTCAGGATGTGTATAGCAAGTGGGAACGGATGCTAGTGTTAGGATTAGTTAGAACTTAGTTAATGAGTAGTTAAGTTAAATTATTCACTTAGTTACCTCTCTCCTTCCCTACTAGCGTAGGACATAAAAACATAAAAGCTATAAAAATCATATGCCTCAAGCTTACTTAACCATATAATCATGACATACAGGTAAGCTTGGGAAGACAACGATCAACCAACTCATCCTTGTTCCACAAGGGCGCATAAGCAATTAGTCTTTGGAATTCAACCGGATCATGCGTGAAACGCTTGTATTCGTACGGTTGAGCATAGGGGTACCTCGTCGCTCATCACTAAGCATACAACATTCATTCCCACTTTCCATACCATCTTGAACTTGTATTAATGTTGTAGGGTTACTGAGTGTCTACTATTGGGCGTACTAAGTATCCATTACTAGGATTACCAAACATTAATATATATGCACTATTACGGGGAAAAAATATCAAATTGTTAAGTGCTACAAAGTAAAGTGTATTTAGAGTAAAATGTTGAAAATAAACTAAGTGCTAGTACAAGTACTACAATGGAAGGAATCAATCTTAATCTCATTGCCATAATGCAGAAGTGTCCAAGTACATCATGCACTGAAATAAAACTTCGTTTAATTAACTTAATCCATATTGGGCACTCGGAGAGAAAAAATTCTAAGTTATATGGAATAAAACTATAGGAGCTTGACTATTAAAATGACCAAAGGTTTTCTAAATGAAGAGGTGTGCACATTTATATAGGGTAGGGATTGAATGGCATTAACACATATGCGTTAACATATCAAAGGATATGTCAACACAGCTAACTTATTGAATTTTCATAATAACCCTATGATTGACTAAAAACTTGTCCTCAAGTGAATAAAAATGGGATTGAGTTATTTATAAAATTTCTAGAAAAGATAGAACTAACTATTGAATAATTGATAATTAACAATTTTGAGTACCACATTATAAAGTATTTAAGCATTTACAATGAGGTTTATTAAAATCAGATACAATACACGAATTGACAAGCCATTTGTTACACAAAATTAGCTAGGATAAAGTCATCACACTATGCCTAGAGGTGGAGGCTTCTATAACTCGGATGATCCTTCCTCTCACCCTAGTCCTACTGGTGGCCTAGGGTACCTTGTTACTGCTGCTACCATGTTTGAAAATTTAAATGCATCTAACAATGCCTTCATATTCTCTTGTTTTCTCCATGGATCATTAATGACATAGGGAGTTGCCTAGACTGGTTGGTGTTGGTATGTTCCACGAGTAAGGCAATGTTGGAAACATCTCTTTCATATTGATGATCTAGATTGCAAACTGATTATACTCAATGTCTAACATTTGCACAAGGATTTGTATCTCCTAGTGGTCATTCATTCTTCTAGCCAAGTTCTTAGCATCTAATTATTTATCCTCGAATTTGCTTTTGAGAACCTCAAGCTCTACATTAGTTACTTATAGCTTCTATTTTATCTTCTTATGGAGCTTAAACTTTGCTGCTTCAATTTTGATCTCAACCATCCTATAGTTAGCATCTCTAAATTTGCATATTGAAAGTTAGCTAACTCCATGTATGTTGTCATCTCCTTGATTTGCAACTCCTTTAGGTAAATTTTTGCCTGATTGTATGTATTTAGCATATTAAAGATGTGCTATCATGCATTGCCTCTTTTTTGAAGTTGTTAGAGGGCTTCATTTAACTTAGCCTTTGCTCACTTGATCTCCTTCTCATTTACTTCATTGAGCATTCCCACCTGGTCCTTATAATGATTCTTCACTTTTTATATTTCAGGTCTCCATTGTTTGAGATAGTAATATTAATTGTAATCTTCTGGTGAATGGCCCAAGCCTCCTTCATTAAGAGAATTTTGATCTCAGTAGCTAACCTTCTAATATCATGATTTACCTTGGCAAGTTGTTCTAGTTGTTGAGAAATGTATGCTAGCAATTGCTCTTGTGCTTCAACCTTTTATAAACATCACTTTTCCTTGGTCAAAGCTTTGTTCTTCCTACGTGTGTTTAGGAGATCATTATTCATGGTGATTAGCATGATATCTAACAATGACACATCCCAAATTGCCCACTCTTTTGCACTCTTGACCTCCTTTAATTTTCTCTAAAGTTGTTGAAAAGCTTCATCCATTATTAATTCTAACCAAAGAATGATAGGATTTGACAATTGGGCTCTAAGATCCATAACCTTAACTACCAACCTTTAGTTAATGTTGGTGGCTTCCTTGAGTTGTGTTTGTGCCACTAAGAGCTTGCCCCTTGTCTCAAGTAGCTATAATTAGGTTGTTATAATATCTTTCAGGATATCAAAGATCTATGGAATCATTTGCTCAACTCCAAGTAGTTTCTCTAATACTTCCTCTTGTTGTATTATGCTCATTCCCCTACTTGCAGCACTTACAGATACTTGGATATCTGCCATAGTAGTAATGTTTGGAACAAACACTATAGTAACACGTAGAGCTTCTCATACTTGATTTGTTATCACCTCATATGTGGTTCCCTTATCCTTGTATGACATAATAAAGACTATTGCACCCTTCCCTTCTTCTAGCATAACAAAGAAAGTCATTGTGTTCCTAAATATTTTAAGAAGTTATTCCTCTGAAAGGAACACAGTGACTTCTCGCATGTTAGGATTAGAAAGAACAGTGGCCTAATTTCTGTGCAGAGAATACATGGGTTATATTATCCATTAGCCAATTGATAGTCCTAATGACTTTGTTGAGATGGCTCATGATTAGACAATGTGGAGATGATTCACCACCACTATTAGAGGCTTGCTATTGCAGTTTCTCCTTAAGTTGTCTTAGGTGTTTAGCTGTTATCGCCATTTCAAGTGTTGTTTTTAGTGCTTCTAGTGATGGTGGAGGTGGTGCATCCTCTTAGAGCTTGGTGGGGGCCTTATCTTTCATCATCTCCTACCAAGATGTGGTAGAGACCCTATGGATCACATTGTTAGAGTAGCGTAGTGTCCCTCCCATTATACAAGGTTTTTTGATCAGGTAAGAAAATAGAAGTATCTTCTGACCCTTCTCATTTTATTTGAAGTGCTTCTCAATTTTTAAGAAGACAAGTTTGGAAAGAGTGACTAGAAATTTCTCATTCAAATCCACTAGTGTAGGAACAACTCTTTTGATCCTCTTATTCTTCCTTATGTGTGTATTTTGTAGGTTTCGGGCTTTGTGGAGATGTCTTGGAGGTTGATGAGTCACCAAATAAGCAACCTGATATCGGACCCCTGATATTAGATACGCGATATCGGATCAGCCAAGCGCAATCGGATCCTCGACATCAGACACGCGATGTCGAAGCTTGCCTCGTTGTCTATAAATAAGAGATAGGGGCACTTGGTTTTGCATAGTATTTTTTCAGTTCTTTAGCCGAACTCTTATAGTTTTTCTCTTCCAGAGTTAGAATTATTTCAAAGTGCCCACAGTAGAAGTCATAAAGTGAATGAATTTTTATTCAACCATTGTGTACCTAAGCACACCTTGTGTTCGAAAATAAAGACAAACTTTGTGATAAACCTTACAACATTCAAAATAGCTTAACTATTGCATTTAATGTTATTTACTATTATTTGATGTTCTCATTAGTTGATCAATGTTATTTCTATAAAATTATTAATTATCAACGAATTAGCACACTTAGCACGACCAGTTCGAGCATACACGGAACACTTGGTAACCTAGTAACGACTAGCGTTTGGTAATCCTAGTAGTGTTACATTGGTTTAGGATGTGTTCGGAGAGTGGGAATGGATGTTGGTGTTAGGATTCAATTAACATTAGAGTTACAAAAACCCATTAGTTGACTAAATATTTTCATTTCACACACTTAGGAGACAAAGATAAAAAATATAAAGAACATAAAAAAATCATATACCTTGAGTTTACTTAACCATACAATTGTGCCTTACAAGTAAGCTTGGGAAGACAATGACTGCATAACTCATCCTTATTTTGTGTAGGTGCATAAGCACTTAATCCTTGGAGTTCGACCAGATCATGTGTGAATGCTCGTATTCGTATGGTTGGGCGTAGGGGTACCTTACCACTCATCATTGGCACCGTTGCCGAGGATTTTGTTGTTTGTGCTTTGATTAGAACTTAGGAAATCCTTCCATCATTGGAACAAACCCTTAAGGTTAACTATCCTACAATCACCGAAAAAGATTACCGCACACTAAGTAATCAATCATGTCTCCTTCTTCTTATAAGAGTGCTTCATTGACTAGGTTCGATACCATGAACAATCAAAGGCGGGGTGCACAAGATGATCCGATAGTGCCCCAACAGTTTCACATGGTATACGCTCATCCTAATGAGTATGTACTAGACTTTATCTTTATCCTCCACCAGGATGAACAGTTACGATGGCGTGATTTAGAAGGTAACATGGTGTTACCTCCCAATCGCTCAATCCCGGGCATGCTTCTTCATGCTCTCACACGAATTGGTATGCAGCACTTATAGTCAAAGTATGTTGTGCATGAACAAGATTTGAGAGGTTATTGACCCATGGAGGCACAACACTAGAGGGATCTACAACAGGAGAGACATTACGAATTTGTGAAGGGGAAGTAGTCTCAGGATGTCCCATATGTCCTAAGTAAAAAAATAATGGTCAACTTCTCTCGGGAGGTTTTCCACAAAATGATGTTTCTTTCTTTAACTTCGATCAAGGAGTTGGGTATTAGAATCTTCACTCAACTATTCATAACCCAGGTTTTGATACCAATAGACACAAAGGGTTCAAAAAAGGAACACGAATACATGACAATGACAAACATTACGATCGTAACTGTGACTGAGGTCGCGACCACCGAAGAGAAGGTGGCAAGCACTGACATGGTGCTAGTTCTCCTTCCTCTTCACCTTCATCATCTTCTTCCTCCTCTCCTTCGGGATCTAAATGTAGTCGCAGAGGGCAAGACCATGAGGACAATGGTAGAAGAAATAGAAATCATCGACAAAATAGTAGAGAAAGGGGGCAAGGGCATTCCAGAGAGACACATCATGAAAGAAGGAAGAGTAGGGAACAACATAGGCATCATAGACGCCATAGGCAACATGATCACGATGAACCCCTACTTGCCACCCGAAGTATGTTAAATATAGCAGAGGTTGTTAGGATTCCAACAAGGCACCAAAAAGATAGTAGGATCAAAAAACTAGACATGAATAATGTCCCACGATTTGAAGGGGGATACAATGTTGATCCTCAAAACTATTTACAAGCATTCCACAACGCATGTGCCTTGCAGAATATAGAAAACTAGTGGCAAAAGCTAAAGTTATTTCCATGGAGACTGATCAAGGAAGTAGAAAGCTAGTACCAGTCCTTAGAACCAGAATTCATTCATCGATGGAGTACCATGTTAGAGCTATTCAACAATAAGTATCAAATGTAATCCTCAGTGTCCAACCTGCGTAAGCAAATCTAAGGATGGAAACAAGGAGGACATAAACCCTTGGATGCTACCATTGGCCAATATTATTCATTATTACATCATTACCCTGACCATGGTTACTTGCAAAAGGAACAACTACGCCATCTCGTAGATGGGCTTAGGTATGAAACGCAAAGAACCCTTGGGACTTATGCCCAACGAAGGCTATTCGAGCTTAGAGCCCATCAAATACAAAGATTTTTGGAGCAAGTTTCCAAGGAGGAAGATGAGTTGAGGAAAAGAGAAAGTGTAGAGGAGTACAACAGAGATCCTTCCCTTTGAAAGAAGGAAGTTAGATTTTGCGAAGATGAAGAAGAGTCACCACTTGAAGAGATGATGAATAGAAAATTTTTTTCCATACAAAAATTTGCATCAGAAGTATCGGTAGAGGTGGATCAAATGTGGAGTTCCCTAGATGAAAATTTCAAACTATCCTAAAAATAGTAGAGGAGTCTAGATAACAAAGTAGTGATTGAGAGAGAAGGAAAAAGAAAGAAGCTGAGTATGCATGTAACAAGGGTAAGGGCAAGGTTGCTATCATTGAAGAGGCTGTAAATTTGGACATAGACAATGATGGTGGATGTGAGATTTTCCAATATGACCATCCTAAGGGATGTTGCCTAGTAGTGTCACATCTGCAAGAGTCTGGGGTGTATGCACTAAACCCACAATTAAATAGATGACAAACATGCATAAGGTTACCTTATCCTCAAGGTAACCCAAGGTAGTTCCACCAACCCTTAGCATATTATTCGAGTGGAGCTCTATCATAACCGAATGAACAGTATCAACAGTGGCAACACCCACAATCATGGGGAATGCCACTACCACGTCATTAGTATCCTTACCATCAACCTGACCCATACAGGTATTACCTTCAGCAGCCAATCTCTCCACGTGACTCTACTAGTCACATCACTCTTCAACCTCACTACCAAACCCTTGAGTACTATAGAACTTCTTATTTTTCTAGGGGTAATGCTCCACATATGTACTACCCTTCTCATCTGTATGCATCTCTTCCACCCTCAGCTCCATTACCACTTGCTCCAACTATGCAAGGCGAGCTTCCTACCCAGCTGCAACAACATAATGCTACAAGGGCTATCAATCTTTAACCTATTGTTGGTTCGGATAACTGATCAAAGAAGAGACCTTTCTTTAGAACCAATAGTCTAGCCAAGACCTTACAACCACAAGCGGCTAATTATCTAAACACCTCATCATCGTTTGAATCTTTGAAGCTTCCTTCAAACCAAAAACCACACTCAATGCACGTTGTCATGTTAACTCATGCCATTATTGATTAGATTAATGCTTGCCATCTTCCTAGGAAATTCTCTAATCCTAGAAGTCCTCTTATTTATTTGGAAATTGTTAGAAACGAGCCTTATAAAGATCTTTTGGATTCAAGTTCTAGTGTTAATTTGATCTCCCAGGAAATGTATAAAGCCTGGAGCTTGCCTCTACTAAATAAGAGTAACATTCGTTTAGAGTTGACTGACCAATCCATCACTGTTCCATTAGGACTAGTGGAGGACATTGTCACCATTGTTTATGGGTGGTCGTATCCAACCGATTTCCTAGTGATCCAAGTCAACAATTGCAAGGGGGACTTCCCAATCATAATGGGAAGAGCATGGCTAAGTACGATTGATGCATGCCTAGGAATACGTGATCTTTCCCTAGAGATATAAAAAAATGTGTTTGGGAAGGTCAAGAAGAAGAAAGTTCCATGCATCGCATACAGTAACATAGGGTGCAACTGTGTGCAGAAGTCCTGGTTTGTACAACACTCAACATTGCTTGCATGCAACCAGTGTGCACAAGTATTTGACATACAAAGATGCCTATATGTAGCAACCATAAGATAAAAAGGCACCTAGTGGCTAACAGCTGACTTGGAGAGCAATTCAACTTTATGCATGGAACCAATTGAGTGCTTGACTTATGCTTATATCGATAACATAGATGCATTAGAGCAAGTCCATCACCAACTTCCAAGTACTGATACCAAAGATATCAACTAGGGAAAGTTGAAAATCCCTAATGAGTTTAAGTAAGAGGCCCTTGAATTAAAACCGTTTCCCACCAATATGGAGTATGCATTTCTCAAGAATGGAAAATTGGTAATCATTACTGCTATGCTCGCTCCTCAACAAAAAGAAAGATTGTTGAAGATGGTAAACAAATGGTGAAAAACATTTGCTTAGTCATATCCTGAATTAACCGGAATAGATCTTAGAATATGCCAACATAGAATTTACATTGATCCCTCTATAAAGCCTCAACGACAATCACAAAGACGACTAAACCCAAAGCTTAAGCAAGTAGTTAAGGAAGAAATTGAACAACTTTTGAAGGTCGGGTTCATCTACCCCATTACTGAGAGTGAATGGGTTAGTCCATTAGTCATTGTGCCTAAAACATGTGGTAAATGGAGGGTGTGTATAGACATTAGGCTATTAAACATGGCAACATTTAAAGATCATTTCCCATTGTCATTTGTTGACAAAGTCTTAGATACCATTGTAGGGCATTGTTATTATAGTTTTTTGGATGGTTATAGTGGGTACAATCAAATCCAAATAGCACTAGAAGACCAAGACAAAACTACATTTACAAGTCCTTGGGGGACATTTGCATATAGGTAGATGTCGTTTGATTTGTGTAATGCTCTAGCAATATTTCAACATTTGGTTCTCAATATATTTTAGCAATAAATAGGGAATCGTATAGAGGTTTTTATGGACGATTTCTCCACCTATAAAACAGACTTTGAACAAGCATTGGACCGATTAGAGCAAGTGTTGAAACGATGTGTTGAGACCAACCTAAGGCTCAATTGGTAGAAAAGCCACTTAATGGTCAAAGAGGGCATTGTATTAGGGCATAAAATTTCACAAACAAGGATAGAGGTAGATCCTGAAAAAATTAAAGTCATCTAAGGAATCACTTGTCAGCCTAAAACTGTAAAAGATGTTTGATCATTCCTTGGACATACTAGCTATTATAGACGTTTCATCAAGAACTTTTCGAATATTGCAAAACTGTTGGTAAAATTAACAAAAATGGACGTACCCTTTGAATGGACCAAGGAATGTGAGTTAGCTTTTCAAACCTTGAAGCAGAAGCTTGTAGAAATACCCATTTTACAAGCTCCCAATTGGTCCAGACTGTTCCATATAATGACTAACATATCCAATTTTGCTTTAGGAGCCATACTTACACAGTTAGATGACCAAAAACGTCCCTATTACATTCACTGTGCAAGTCAAAGCATTGTTGGTGCACAACTCAACTATACCACAACAGAAAAAGAGTTAATGGCTGTGGTGTTTGCACTAGAGAAATTTAGGCACCATGTATTAGGCTGTAAGGTATTTGTACACACAAATCATAGTGCGATTCAGTTCCTTATGAATAAAGCAATGGTAAGCCCTCACATCATACAATGACTTGTGATCTTATAAGAGTTCGATCTCACGATGGTAGATTGTAAAGGCACCAAGAATGTTGTTGTCGATCATTTATCTTGATTGCGATGGGACAACAAAGAGGATGAATACCCAATTTCTGATTGCTTCCCTAATGAACTCCTCTATGCAAGTGTAATAAATAATCAATTACCCACAAATACAAATTAGTATAGTAGCATTCTTACTTATCTTCTCACATAAGAAACACCACAAGGGCTAGACGTTAGAGAGAAACAACAGGTTCTCCATCAAGGTAAACATTTCATTGAAATCAACGAACACCTTTACAAGGTGTGTTCGGATGGCTTGGTCCAATGGTGTGTTCCTGACGTAGATCAATTGTGAGTTTTCCAAGACACTCATGAGGGCCCTTGTGGGGGTTATTACATTGGAAGACGAACAACCATTAAAATATTGCTTACAAGATATTATTGGCCTACATTATTTCGGGATGTCCATCATTTTGTCCAATCTTGTGAGCGCTACCAACATGATGGGGGAATAACTGCCAGAATGGAGGATCCACAATAATGGATCCAACCTTTAGAACCCTTCGACATATGGGATATTGATTTTATGGGGCCTATTACACTGATGTCCAATGGAAAAGCATACATTATTGTTGTTGTTGATTATTTTACAAAATGGGTAGAAGCAGCTGCCATTACTTATTGTACATCATCTACCACTGTATGATTTGTTTAACAACAAATTGTTGATGAGTGGCAGGGTACTCCTACACTCAACCATACAAATACAAGCATCTCACAAGCAATCCGGTCGAACTCCAAGGACTAAGTGCTTACGCACCCTAATGGAACATCTAAGGTTAATCAATCACTATCTTTCCAAGCTTACTTGTATTGTCATGGTTGTATGGTTAAGTAAGCTTGAGGCATGTGATTTTTATGTCTTTTATCTTTTTAACGCCTATGCTAAGAGGTAAGGGTGAAGAGAACTAAATAACTAATTTTCATTAACTATTCACTAACTAAGTTCTAATAGTCCTAGCACCAGTATTCGTTCCCACTTACTGTACATACCTTGAACCAGTGCAACGCTACTGGGATTAGCAAACGCTACTCGTTACTGGGTTACCAAGCGGTACACACGTGCTCGAAGCGGTCGTACTGAATGCACTTAACTAGGAGAGTGAAGGGTTGAGAGAGATTAATTATCTAAGAAAGCATTTAAACATTTAACAGTAATTAAATCTTATTTAGCTTACTCCACATGCTACAAGGTTTATCAGAAAGTTTGTCTTTATTGCCATACATAAATGTGTGCTTAGGTACAATTTGCTCGAATAAAGATCCGTGCACTTTGAGACTCCTACTGCGGGCACATGGAAATTATTCTAACTCTGGAATGGTAAAATTGCTAGAGTTTGGCTAAGGATCTAGATCTATATCTGGAAATAAGGGAATCCCACCTCTTATTTATAGATATAATGACAGGCCGTGATATCGCGGATGCAATATCACAGTTCATCATACCTCCATGACTGAATAAAAACTCATCCTTGAGTTCCTTACAAAATATTGGGAAGGTATGGGATTATTGACTTGAATGATACCAATGGTGAATGGGGTGACATGTGAATGGATCATCATTACAATACATGAAAAAATTAGTGTTCATGACAACAAGAGTGAACACTATACACATTTGACATTCAGCCTTATTTGGCAGTTGAGAGAGAGAGAGAGAGAAAGAGAGAGAGAAGAAAAAGTTTGTTGCTGCCAATGCTGAGATTACGCCTTTTGTTGTCCATCCGTAAGTGCGTCATCAACCTTGTTCCTTGCATAACTGCTTCAACACTGATCCATTCCAAGTGTTTTCTCCAGATCTAATCCATTGTTGTATGATTGCCATCTGCACACACAACACAGTCTTATATTAGCAAGGATAAATGAATCACGATGCAGTTGATACCTTGCTTCAACGTAAGGTCTATTGGCTGAGTTGTGATATGGCTGATGTGGATCTTGGAGATATAACACTGGTGACTACCGAAGGTGTAGGGGTTAGGAGAAAATCGAAAAAATTGGACCAGGACCCCCATGACTAAGCGTGAACCTTTGGTAGCGAGAGAATGGAAAAACATAAGGAATAAGAAAGATGGAGAAAAAGAGACAACTGTAACGCCGATGAAATGGATGTCAGAGATGGAAATGAACAAAATAGAAATTGATTGCAAAAATATTTATGGAAAAGAAATTAACTAATGCATCAAATAGGAATGCTAGTGGGTCCTCCCCAAAGCAAGCTCATGCCCTTAATGCCTTGTCATTCCCACATTCAAAGAGTTTGTAGGCTCTGAAAATGTCATTTGGAAGTAAGGGTTGAAGTCTTAACCACAAGAGTTTACCAAAAAGAAAACAATGCATTAACCAAAATATAGATTATTGATACAATCGGCAATGAGGTGAACAATGGAGAAAGAATGATGGAAAGAAGAGGATGGAATGGAGTCTCAAGAACAGGTGGTGTACAGCCCCTTGTGTATTAATGGTTAATGTGACTTAGTAGATCTCATTCCAATTCCAGCCTCAAACAAACCACATCCAGTGACTTGGCATTAATACATTTGGCCAATCCATCCACTTGAAGTAACACGAATGCCTCCATCACAGAGTCACCACCATTCCAACGAAACGAGAAAGGAGAAAGATGGAAGTGAGGAAAGGGCCTTAGTTAAAGGGAACATGTTTGTTTAGTCCCATAACTAGTGCTTATAGGCCAGGTGATTATTTCGTCTAAGGGGTGTGCTTTGAATTCCCACTTTTTTTTGTGTTTTTCGTGAGAACCACACCATGCAAAGACTTATTATTTTTATTTTTATTGGCTCAGCTTCCCGATAATGGGGTAACGTCGGAATGGTAAGAAAACTCAAGAAGAAAACATCCAAGCACCCAAGAGAATGGCCAACACAAATGCACCAAGTACGCTTGAAGTCACACCCTTTTCAATCCTTGAGTCCTTCATTAGTTTGAGAAATGCCCAGTCACCGATTCATTGATAGTTCTTATTATTTTGAAGAAAGAAACTGTACAGTTCCAAGCCAAGAGAGACCATTGAAATTTATGGATGCATGGATGATGTGGACTCATTACCTGTTATATCAAAAGAACCATACCTTAGTATCAACATTATAACTTAAAGGTAAAAACCAAACATTAGCAATGAATAGGATACAGTTCATACCATCATTAGGAGCACTTATTGGGTGACAAACTTAACGAAATCAGGAAACACACAAATAAACAAAAAAGTATGAACGATGTTGTAAAACAAAAAGAAGAAAAAGTTAAAGAAATTTGTAAAAAAAAATGTGTAAAAAAAAAACTTAAAAAGGGACTAAGGACCTTAATTGATCAGCATAGGTGGCCATCTCCCCCATGACTGAGTTGAAAGGAGGAGATTCGAAATAATGAGTGAGATCATTATCTCTCAAAGGTATTATGTGCATTGACCATTCTAGATTCATGGTAAGGTTTAGGTTGTTGCACATTGATTAGTAATTTTCAGCTTTTCTCCATTGATGTTTTTAGGTTAAGGATTGGAAGTTGGCGACACTCATGCTCTAGTGTATCTACGCTTTCATTGTGGGTGCAAGTTGTTCCCCCAGTTAGTTCCATGCACATTGATGAGTTGCTCTTTTGATTAGCTATCAACCACTGGGTGTTTTCTTGTGGTGTGGTTGCTATATACAGGCACTTTTGTATGTTAACTTTCTGGGCACATCGGTTGCATGTAGGTAATTCTAAACATTTCTGTACGCCATCACCCTCAGTATCACTGTATGTGATGCATGGAACTTTCTTCTTGTCGATCTTCCCACAAGTGTTTTCCTTAGATATTTCTAGAGAAAGATCATAGATTCCTAGGCATGCATTTATGGTACTTAGCCATGCCCTTCCCATTATTATTGGGAAGTCCCCTTTATTATTGTTTACTTCTATCACTAGGAAATTAGTTGGGTATGACCACCCACACATAATGATAACGATGTTCTCCATCAATCCCAAAGGAACGGTGATGGACTGGTCAGCCAAATCTAAGCGAATATTGTTCTTCTTTAGTGGAGGTAGGTTCCAGGCTTTATACATTTCTTGTGATATTAGGTTGACTCCGGAACCTGAGTCAACAAGAGCTTTACAAGGTTCATTCCCAGCAACTTGGAGATAGATTAGAGGACTTCCAGGATCGGAGAATTTCCTAGGAAGGTGACCCTCCTTGATCCAGTCGGTGATGGTATGTGTTAACATAACCGTGTGCGTTGAGCTCTATTTTTGGTTTGAAGAGGGCTTTGAAGCCTTATTTGATGGAGAGGTGTTTAGAGGCTCAACTGCTTGTGGTTGTGAGAGCTTGTTTGGACTGTTGGTTCTGAAGAAATATCTTCTCTTTATATGATTGTCAGAACTAGCAGTGGGTTGGAGTTTCACAGCTCTCATAGCATTACGTTGCTGCGGTTGAGTGGGGAGTTCCCCTTGCATCACTGGAGCGGGTGGTAGTGGAGCTATCAGTGTGAGAGTCGCGGATGGGTTCGGAGGATGGTATGTGTGTGGTGTGTCTCCCCTAGGAGAAGGAGTCCTATAATACTCCTGAGCTTGGTAGTGACATTGTGGGGTCACGTGACTGATAGAGTCACTTGGAGAGATTGGTTGTTGCATGTAATAACCATATGGATCTGGTTTCCGGTAAGGGTATTGTTGCCTGGGCGGTGGCATCCCCCATGACTGTGGGTATTGCCACTGCTGGTGTTGCTCAATAGGTTGTGGCGGAGTTCCACTTGGATAATACGTTAAGGGTTGGTGGAATTGCCTTGGGTTACCCTGGGGATAAGGTAACCTTTGGGGTGCTTACCATTTATTAAGTCTTGGGTTGAGTGCATACACCCCAGACTCTTGTAGATGTGAGATTATTGGGCAACATCCCTTAGGATCGTTATACTGACATATCTCACATCCACCATCATCATCTGTATTGGAATTCACAACCTCTTCGATGATAGCCATTTTACCCTTACCTTTGTTACGTGCATGGTCTAAGTCCCTCTTTTTCTTTTTATCATAGTCACTACTTTGCTCCTTAGACTCCTCTACGATTTTGAGAACAGTTTCAAATCTACTATTTAAGGAGTCCCACATTTGATCTACCTTAGCTGATACTTCTATTAATTTTTGAAGTGGCTAGATTTTTCTATTCACCATCTCCTCAAGTGGTGACTCTTCCTCCTCCTCATAGAATCTCACTCCCCTTTTTCGGAGGGAAGGATTGTAGTTGTACTCTTTCACACTTTCTCTCTTACGTAGCTCTCCTTCTTCCTTAGCTACTTACTCCAACAATCTATGAACCTCATGGGAGCTAAGCTCTGATAATCTCCCTTGGGCATATCTTCCAAGGGTTCTCTTGGTTTCGTGCCTAAGCCCATCTATGAGATGACGTAGTTGATCTTATTATGTGTAACCATGGCCCGAGCAACGATGTAACAGTGCATAATATCAGCCCATGGCAGCATCCAAGGATTCATGATTACCCTGCTTTCATCTTTGGATTTGCTTTCGCAGGTTGGACACTTGGGAGTACGTTTGATATTTATCATTAAATAGTTCTAGCATCGTACTCCACCTTCAAATGGATTCTAATTCTAAGGACCGGTACCAGCTTTCCGCTTCTTTTATGAGTGTCCTTGGAAACAATTTTAATTTTTGGCACTCGTTCTCAATGTTTTGCAAGGCACAAGCATCGTTAAATGCCTATAAGTGGTTCTGAGGATCAGCATTGTATCCCCCCTCAAATCATGGGATATTATTCATGTCTAGTCTCTTGATCCTGCTATCTTTCTGGTGCCTTGTAGGTATTCTAACGACCTTCATGATGTCTAACATGATTTGGGTTGCAAGTAGGGGTTCTTTGTGGTCATTTTTCTCATAACGTCTATGATGTCTATGCGGTTCCCTACTTTCCCTTCTTCCATGCCGTGATTCTCTAGAATGCCCTCGTCCTCGTTCTCGACTCTCTCATCGAGGTTTCTCACTATGTTTACCCTTATCCTCATAGTTAGGTTCCTTATGACTGCGTCTTGATATAGAAGGAGAGGGTGAATGTGATGATGAAGGTGAAGAGGAAGGAGAACCATTGCCATGACGATGTTTCCTACCTTTTCTTTGGTGGTCTCGACCCCGATCATGATTACGATTAGACTACCCACCCTTATCATGTGTTTATGTTCCCTCGTTGAACACTTGATGTTCATGGAGATCAGAACCAAGGTTGTGAATCATTGAATGAAGGTTCTGATACACCACCTCCTCACCATCGTTAGGAGGGGGAACATCATTTTGTGGAGAACCTATTGAAATAGGTTTACCACCCTCAATTTCGCTTAAGACGGGTGGAGCGTTATAGGGGCCTTTGCCCTTCAATGATGTATAGTATCTCTCCTATTGCAAGTCCTGTTGACGTTGTGCTTCTGTGGGATGGTAGTCCCTTGCGTGGTGTTTGCATGCAACATATTCTGCATATAACTGTGACATGCCTATTCGTGCAAGAGCATGAAGGAGCATGTTGGGGACTGCTCGGTCTGAAGGAAACACTATGTTACCCTCTAAGTCTCTCCAACGTAGTTGTTCATCTTGATGGAGAATAAAGGTAAAGTTAGGTACATATTCATCATGATGAACATATACCACACGAAATTGTTGAGGAACTGGCGGTTCTTGGTTACGTATGTTGTACCACCGACTGTCTCATGTGTTATCCCTAGGTGGTGAAGTGCTTTTGTGCGAAGAAGAAGACATTGTTGTCTTGTTCAGTGTGCTACTTACCGTTATCTTATTTTCTTGTGATCAACCCTAAGTCATTCTAGTTTCCCAATGATATGAATGATATCCTATGTTCTACATAGTGCACAAACAACTAAGTCCCTGACAACGACGCTAATGATGAGTGGCAGGGTATCCTTACACTCAACCATACGAATAGGAGCATCTCACGCATGATTCGGTTGAACCTCAAGGACTAAGTGCTTATGTGTCCTAATGGAACACTTAAGGTTAATCAATTGCTGTCTTCCCAAGCTTACTTGTATTGTCATGGTTGTATGGTTAAGTAAGCTTGAGGCATGTGATTTTTATGTCTTTTATCTTTTTAACGCCTATGTTAAGAGGTAAGGGTGAAGAGAACTAAATAACTAATTTCCATTAACTCTTCACTAACTAAGTTCTAATCGTCCTAGCACCAGTATCCGTTCCCACTTACTATACACACCCTAAACCAGTGCAATGCTATTGGGATTACCAAATGCTACTCGTTACTGGGTTACCAAGCGTTACACATGTGCTCGAAGCAGTCGTATTGAATGCACTTAACTAGGAGAGTGAAGGGTTGAGAGAGATTAATTATCTAAGAAATCATTTAAACATTTAACAATAATTAAATCCTATTTAGCTTAGTCCACATGCTACAAGGTTTATCAGAAAGTTCATCTTTATTGCTGTACACAAATGTGTGCTCAGGTGCAATTTGCTTGAATAAAGATCTGTTCACTTTGAGACTCCTATTGCGAGCACATGGAAATTATTCTAACTTTGGAATGGTAAAATTGCTATAGTTTGGCTAAGGGTCTAGATCTAGATGTGGAAACAAGGGAAGGCCGCCTCTTATTTATAGATATAATGGTAGGCCACAATATCGTGTACGTGATATCGTGGGGGTAGACGCGATATCGTAGTTCATTAATTGTAAACAGGTTTGGTGTGCCTCGTGCACTTATTTATGATAATGGTACACATTTTACACATGCAACTTTTTAAAAGTTGATGCAACGCTTAGGAGTTGAGCATAAACTGACTACACCATATCATCCTCAAGCGAATGGTCAAGCCGAAGTCACCAAGAGGAAAATCATAAAAATTTTGACACGAACCATTAGCAAATATAGGCGAGATTGGAGCACCAAACTGAACAATGCTCTTTGGGCCTAATGATCCACATGGAAACTCCCTATAGGCTATTCTCCCTATGAGTTAGTGTACGGTAAACTTCCAACACTTCCTATCCAAGCTGAGCTCCGTACACTATCTATAGCATGCGACCTTAACCTTGACCTTAGTTTAGCACAGAAAGAATGGTTAATGAATCTTAACTTGCTAGATGAAAATTGATTAGTCACCCTGTCATCCAACGAACTGCACAAAACCTTCAACAAACAATGCATGACCTAATAATTTAAAAAGTCAAATACTAACCAAGAGATAGGGTTCTTTATTGGAATCCTACACATGTGTCACAACGAACTAAATTTCAAATGCTGTGGGAAGGACCTTATATCATTCATAAAAATTTTCCTTCAGGGGCCATGATGATCTATAAACTTGGAAGCCTGGATAAGAAATTATTGGTCAACATATAGCAAACCAAACCTTTCCATGAACCTAAAATAGCCAGTACTAACACTACCTCTGTTGATGGACAACCTTGCTCATTATTTNTCTAAGCCCTCAATTTCTTTTGTCTTTTTTGTTTTACACATTTTTCATCTTTACTTGTTTTTATTTTACACCATCATTAACATTTTTACTATTTCTTTCTTTGTTACATTTTGTTTGATTTATTCTCACTCGTCACATAATAAGTGCTCATGATGGTGGGTTATACTAAATGGTGTTGATTGCTAATGTTTGGTTTTTACCTTTGACTTTTAATGTTGATGCTAAGATGTGGTTTCTTTTGATAAAATGGGTAATGAGTCCACGTCATCCATTCATCCATTTAACTCTATGATTTTCTTTTGTTTTGGAAATGTACTATCCCTTTTTCTAATCAAACCTATTAATGAATTTGTGGCTTGGTATTCTTTAAACCAAGGAAAGGTTCAAATGGATTGAAAAGGATGTGAGTTCAAGGGGATTCGATGCATTTGTGTTGGCTATTCTCTTGGGCACTTGGATGTTTTTCATAGGTTTTTTGCCATTCCACCACCAAACACCACCAAACACCACCAGGAAGTTGACCCAATCAAATAAGTCTTTTCATGGTGTGGTTCCCATCCAAAAAGCCAAAAAATGCAAAAATTCAAAAAAAATTAAAAAAAAACTGGTGGGAATTCAAAGCACACTTCTTAGACATAATAAAGGAACATGGGCTACAAGCACTAGTTATGGCACTGGAAAGACATGTTACCCATGCCTAAAGGTTCCCTTTACCTAAGGCCCTTTCTCACTTCTTGCTTCTTTATTCTTCTTTTTTTGCGATGGTGGTTACTTTGTGGAAGCATTCTTGTTGCTTTAGGAGGATGGGTTGGTTAAGTGTGCTGATGCGAGGTCACTAGATGTGGTTAGTTTTAATCTGGATTTGGACTGAATTTTATTAAGTCAGCTTAACCACATAATACACAAGGGACTTTACACAACCTTGATTTCGGGATTCCATTCCATTCTCTCTTCTCTTTCCGTACTGCTTCCTGTATTCTACCTCATTGTTGATTTTATGATTAGTCTATATCTTGGTCAGCGCATTATTATTCTTTGGTAAATTCTTGTGGGTGAATTCTTAAATATTGTCTCCATATGTCATTCCTAGAGCCTATGGACTCTTTGGTTTTTGGGATTGTTAGGGCATTAAGGGCATGAGCCTGCTTTGGGGAGGATCCATTGGCATTCCTTTTTGGTGCAATTGTTAAGTTCTTTTCCCTTAAGCATTTCTTATAATCAACTATTTCTTGTTTCACCCCATCCATGACATCCATTTTTTTTCTCTTCTCTTCTATGCATTTTTATTAGTGTCATCATTGTTATTTCTCTTATCTTCCTTTTTCTTTCATTTTCCATCCTATTTCTACTGGAGGTTCGCTCTTAGTGATGGGGGCCTATCACAAATTTTTCCATTCCATTACTTATCTCACCCCTACACCTTGGGTAGTTATCAATTACAAACCTCTAACCCAGTATCTGCCATACCCACAACCTAGCCAATGTGCTTCATATCAAGGCAAGGTATTAACTACATTATATCTTATCTATCCTTCCTAATTCATAATTGTGTTGTGTGTAGATGGTGATCACATGAACAATGGACTGGGATAGGAGGGAGCACTCAGGATGGACTAGAGCAAGAACATTTATGCAAGGAATAAGCTTAGTCATGTGGCCATGGACGAACAATGGTGTGTATATTTTTTACATCGGCAGCAAAGTGCCTCATTTTCTTTTCTCTCTCTCTCTTCAAGTTATCAAGTGAGGGTCTAGATGTCACCTATGTACAATGTTCACCACAATGGTTATGAACACCAATGCTGTAATACATTTTTCGATGCATTCATCGGGCACTTTGAGTTTGTCATTCCATGTCACTGTTAGTTGTCGTTCAGTCAATAATCCCATACCTTCCCAATATTTTGTATTGAACTCGAGGATGAGTTTTCATTCTGTCATGGGGGTATGATGAGGCACCAAATAAGTGACGCGATATCGGACCCCTGATATCGGATATGCTATATCAGATCGGCTAAGCGACATCGGACGCACGATGTCAAAGCCTATGTTGTTGTCTATAAATAAGAGACAGGGGTGCTTGTTTTTGCATAGTATTTTTTCAGTCCTTTAGTTGAAATCTTGTAGTTTTTCTCTTCCAGAGTTAGAATTATTTCTAAGTGCCCGCAATAGGAGTCATAGAGTGAATGAATCTTTATTTGAGCATTGTGTACCTGAGCATACCTTATGTCTGGAAATAAAGACGAACTTTGTGATAAACCTTGCAACATTCAAAATAGCTTAACTATTGAATTTAATGTTATTTACTATTATTTGATGCTCTCATTAGTTAATCAATGTTATTTCTATAGAATTATTAATTATCAACGAATTAGCACACTTAGCACGACCACTTCGAGCATATGTGGAACACTTGGTAACCCAATAACGACTAGCATTTGGCAATCTCAATAGTGTTACACTGGTTCAGGATGTGTTCGGAGAGTGGGAATGGATGTTGGTGTTAGGATTCAATTAAAATTAGAGTTACAAAAATCCATTAGTTAACTAAATATTTTCATTTCACACACTTAAGAGACCAAGATAGAAAATATAAAGAACATAAAAAAAATTGTATACCTCGAATATACTTAACCATACAATTGTGCCTTACAAGTAAGCTTGGGAAGACAATGACTACATAACTCATCATTGTTTTGGGTAGGTGCATAAGCACTTAATCCTTAGAGTTCGCCTAGATCGTGCATGAACGCTTGTATTCATATGGTTGGGCATAGGGGTACCTTGCCACTCATTAGAGGTCAAGGAGACATCTTGTCCAAGAGCTGGGACTTCACATGAGACATTTAAAGTATGTAGGAGACATCTCTACTAAGAATTGAGGCTTTGCAAGAGACGTCTCTTTAGAGAAGACACGTCTCCCAAATAGAAAAGACGTCTCTTCAGAGAAGACACATCTCCCAAATAGAAAAGACATCTCATGAGAAGATGTCTCTATTAGGAGAAGAAATCTCACCCACAAAGGAGATGTTTCTTCTCAAAGTTGTGTTTTTACTAAAGATAACCTAAGGAGACCAGAGACAATCCATATGGTTAAGAAAACTTTTAAATTTGATCATTCCAATTTGGAAAATAGGTGAGGGAATATGGAAAAAGATAGAAATGGCGTGGGAACTCCAAGTTAAGCTTATCAAAGGTTTCCTTAGGCCTTTGTCTTATTTTCTTAATAAATATGTTGCTGTTTCATGCTTATACCATAAAGATAAGGAGAGAGGAGATTTCATGTAAGTTCATGTATGAGGTTAGGGAAGAGAGTGTTAAAGCACATTGAGTGAATGCATAGAGGTTGCAGCTTCAAGGTCAATTATGTTGTGTGTTGGCCCATGTCTTCTAGTCTTACTTGTGTATTAAATTCTCAATTTCAGGTTGTGGAAGAGATTCTCCATTAGTTGTGTCTTGCATTAAGAACAACCGATGTGTGGTTGTAGAGCCTCATGATATACAACATTGTTTAAGTGTTTGAGAGGTTTGGAATGTTTTGTGCAGTTTTTAAACCCTATTAAAATTTTTCTATTTGAATAAGATTGAAGATAGATAGTTTTCTTATTTTTTTTTCAAATTAATTATCTTTTTCATAATATCTAGATTTAGTGTTGAAAGGTGATTTTAATACTGAAGTGAACCTACTTAGCCACACATGCCCTTGCAAAGAACATAGTAACATTGCTAGGCCATACCATTTGATTAAGGTGGCAAGTCACAATTTTGAAATATGCACATTTGGCTTTTGTAAGGGTATTGTAATTTATATGATCCACTCCATAGTAATGTTGAGTTCATTCTTTCTTTACTTTTGAATTTGCCTATGTTAGGACCTCAGCTAATTTTAATCTAGTGTTGGGAAATCCAAGGGCTTTTGTAATGGCTTATACAAGTAGGATATGGTTATATTTTTTATCTTCACTGTTACATCTCATTGGTGATTATTCTAAAAAAGGTAGGTCTCTTCGATATACCATTCCCTATTGGTGGAAATGATGGGCCACACTGGAGACCCTTGTAACTATGTATGAACTTCTTCTAGTGCTAACTTTAGGAAGGATCCAGAGTTTATCTCCTAAAGAACTGTTTCTTGGACTTCCTTACTCCAAATCTTCTCTAAGTAAGCCTCCATTATGATCACCTCCAAGTTTAGAATAGGTCTTAGTGCTTCATCTTACCTTAGTTACATGATTCTAGCGTGTAAATTTGATGAACAGATTCCACCTTAGGTTCTTCCCTAAGGGGCCTTATAGCATGAGTTACTTCAATAACCTATTGTTGTGGTTGTGGTTGTTGTTACTACTATCCTCTACCTTATCTTGGTTACTTTTCTTGGGTTGCAATGTCCCACCCACTTGTAGACATCCTTTTGGTGCCATTTGTAATCACATGGATAATCTTGGATTAGTTGTTTTGATTTTATCTCTTAAGTCCATCTACATTTTGATCACTTTTTTGTCAGTGATAATCATGAAAGATTAGGTGTTAAGGCTCTCGTATGGTTACAGAAATTTAGACATTTTAATATAAAGCTTGAAGGTAGTTAGTTTATTTTTGGTATTCTTTTTATTTAATATTATTTTAATACCTTATTTGGGGGGTGTTAGCAAAATTTGTTGAAAAAACACTTTTGTTGATGCCTCCATGACATAAAACGTATCTTTGGAATCTCATAGATAAAAAACAGGTGAAATCGAGTATGTTAAAAATTAGTTATGGCTTTGGATTGTTTGTGGGCTTTGCAAATGGTAAACAATCCTTTGATATTTGAAGGCAAAATGTAAACATTGAGCTAAGTGTCACACCCATGTATACTATTTTTGTGATGCATCAGTAGGGATGCATTAACATATCTGATTGTGCTAATGCAACCTTTAGCAAAACTTTTCATGTTAAAAACTAAGGGGTTTTTAAAAATTTTGAAGCAATACAAGGGCCAAATATAAGTAAAAAAGGAGTAGTAAGAGTACAAATAATAATATAGGAGGCTCTAGATGAGGTTTGGAGTTAAAAGGAGCTTTCTTTTAGGCTCAAGAATGTAACGATAGAAAACGTTGGTGGCTAAAAACACCAAGAGGTTTTTGGGCGCACAGCCTTACCCCAGATTCGTGCGAGGGCCATGCTGGATAAAACGGAAACAGGGTGCCCTGAACGATCTGGTCAATCAGACAGGGACTTAATCAATGTACAATAACCCTTTTGCAAACAATAAAAGAAAACGCACTGTGCACAGTAGTAGAAATGTGCTAAAGTGCGTAACAAGGCAGTAAACACGATTTAATGCTTAACAATGCCAAATAAATGTTGTGATAAGCCAAAAAGAGAGTTTAAATAGAAAGATACACCATCCTGAAAAAGGGTACAGGTATATAAAGTGTACAATAGCCACAATAAGAGCGTAATCATAGCCTTGGTGGTGTCGGGCTGTGAAATCTGGTGCTCACTGTGATAAACTGTGCCTCCTGGGTCAATGGTCATAGTATACCATGTGATGTAGTTGTGTCTCTCTATCGGTGTGGTGTGCTCTGGGTCTCGTTCGCCCATGGAGCTAAGTGGCAAAATGCTAAAATGCCAAAATGCCAAAATGCCAAAATGGAAATGCCAACAGCTTTTTGCCAGTGAAGAAATTGAAACCTTCCCCCCTTTTCTCCCACTTTTTTAAAGAGGGTGCAGAGGTATTTATAGGGCTAGGGTTAGTCCAAAATGCAGATCTGGCGCCACATGGCAGTGCGGTAGGTAACAACGTGTAACAGCAAGTAACAGCGCATAACAGTGCATAACGGGGCGCTATGCTACGCATTGTAGCAGGGTGCTACGCTAACATTGTAGTAGGATGCTACGTTAGCAGTGTAGAAGGGTGCTACGCTATGCTACGCGACGCATTGTAGCAAGGTGCTACGCTATGTTACACTAGCACTGTAGCAGGGTGCTACGCTACGCTATGCTACACAATGTAGCAAGGTGCTACGCTAGCACGGTAGCAAGGTGCTACACTATGCTACGCTATGCAACGTAGCAACATGTAACAACACGTAACACTTAGCCATATTCGCAGTTGTGATGCCGAGACCCGAAATTTTGTGGTGTTTCAATGGTCACTCTTTGTTGACGTCTGAAGGAGTGGCCTGAGAGACGTCAACAAAGAATTACAAAACAACACAGTAGACATGTCACCAACGTTATTTTTCAACACAAGATCGTATGTCGTTTTATCATGCTTAAGAGTGTTACGGGAATAAGACTATGTTAGGGGAGAAGGGGTATAGGCAATGCTAGGGAGATGTGGGAATGAAATGCAAACAATGGATTGTGATGTAAGATGCAAATTTATCATGGTTGATAGTGATTGTGGCATGAAGTAGCTTGCCCCTGAAATGTTGACCTCTTGTTGGAGTATTTATGAGAGCATTGAAGTTCATCTAAGGATGGGCCAATTGCGAAGCTGCAACATTGTTTTTTTTTTGTGAGGCGAACCTTCTTTGGGTTTGGCTTACTATTGAATGTTAGCTGCAAGTTGGCCATCGAGAAGATGGGCTTTGTTTCCCAGGGATGATTGATGTTACATCCACCTAGGCTTTAACTATGCAACAGAGGCGTCCCACAGGATAAATTGGGTTACATCAACCATGGGTTCAACAGTTGATATGAAGAGGATGCCATGTGTGTGACAGTGCATATGCATCAGAGGAGTGTGAAATCATAAGTATGGGGAGTATGAGATGATATTGAGACGAATGAAATGGATGTGCATAGGATGTAACAGGGATGAGGGGGATGTGCACTCTTGAGTAGCTCAACTAGTCCAATCATGCACATTAAAGCAACGTGATAACTTGCTGCTGCGATGGAATGCATCTTCGCACAATCATCTCCAAGGCTTCGTCCTACAAACACAACTTAGAGAGGACAAGAAAACCACAAAGCATAAAATGCAAATGCAAATGCCAAATGTGAAGATGCCGCAGGCGCAAAACTGTGAAGACCTTGCAAATGTGTAAAATGCTGTGCCAGTCACAAGTGCTCAGAAAACTAGTGAAGGTGCTAGGGCGATGATGCTGCAAGTGTTCTGAATGCTGCACTAATGGAAAGTGCTCCAAAAGAATCACCAAAGTGGTGGGAGGCGATGATGTTGTGAGTGCTCACAGGGCAATGGCAAATGTTTGGATTAGATTAGCTACATGCCAGTTTAAAGTCCTGGCAGACTGTGAACCTTGTTTAAGGTCCTGGAAGACTGTGATGTGTTAGTTTATAGTCCTAGTAGACTGTTGGATGCTAGTTTAATGTCGTAGAGGATAGTGGATGTTGTGCCAGTTTATTGTCGTGACCTAAGGATGAGCTATGCCAGTTTATAGTCATAGCAGACTAGTGCTTACCTTGCTTATACAAGGTGCAATGCTACACGCATAGTCATGCTGTGTGTCTGCAAAATCCTGCAAAAATCAACTAAAAAGAAAATAACATCAAGCAACATTTTCTGTAAACAAAGTTAAAATATATGAATGAAAGGAAAGCAATGCAAAAAGTGATAGTTTTAGGCCGTTCTGGGCCGTAGGCTAGTTTAAGGTTTTTTTTGGGCCATGCGTTTTTGTAGTTTTATGTTTTATAGTTTTTATGTTTTCAGATGTAATGCGTAAGCTAAATGGATGGATGCATAAAAAAAGTAAAAAAAAAATGTGAACAAAGTGAAATGCTTGATCTAAGTAAGTAGGCAAAATGTAAATGTGTAGGCTAGTGCAATGTAAATGAAAGTAAAAAATGCATGGGCAGTGGAGGCAAAGGGTAGGCAAGCATTTAGCACATTTTTGACCAAGGGAAGGTCTTGGTCATGTAGTTGCTTCCTAACCAAGCATGGATTAGGGAGCGTGCAAGGCTTAGGATCCTCTGGGAGGCTGTTGGATTCAACCCCTCGTTCGGGTGTGTTAGCCTTAGGCACTACATTGGTTGTTATAGGTGTACCACGAAGAAACTCTCCTTCTAAAACTTGTGCCATGTCTATGTCGTGGATAGTTGAAGAGGAAGTGTTATCACCATGGATGATAACTTGACCACCTTTGTATGGAAGGTGGATTTCTTGGTGGATGGGAAAGGAGATGACACATAGTTGGGCTAGCCAAGGCCTGCCTAGAATCATGTTGAAACCTGGCATCTCTTCTACGACAGTGAAATCTGCACTAGTGGGGAATTGCTCTCCTGTGACAAAGGCTAAGCTGATTGTACCCCTAATTGTGGCATATGATCCATTGAAGGATTGTAGACATGTGGTTTTGGTTGGCCTGATTTCATCTACCAGGCCTAGCTTGTCGATGACGGATTATAATACTACATTTGTTGTTGCACCATCATCAACATGTACCCTGCGGATGCTACATTATCCAACACGAATGCTAATGGATAGTGGAGCTGTAGTAACCTTCCCTCGTCCAGGGTTAACTTTGACTGCATTATCACAGAATACTAAGGTTATTAAACTCGATTCTCATGGTGCAGGGGGCAGCATTGTTGCATGGATGGATGTCTTATCTATAGGGATGTCCTCCGTAATAGGAATGGAGGCCAAGATCTGGGCCAATGCTTGGCAGTGAGTAGATGAGGTCATGACCAGGTCGTACAAGCTCAACATTGTGTTCTTTTGTTTGAGTGTTTGTTTCACCTGGGTTAGTGCAGCTACAAAGTCCTTGTCATTAGCTATTGTGTTAGCTTTGACTTCCTCCATGTGGCTTGAGAGATAGATCTCTCGCGAAGGGGACTTAAGCTTGGTTTGCTTGGCTTGCTTAGGGGTAGGGGCCCGAGTGTTCAATTGTTGTTTGCTAGTTGTGGTTTTTGCTTCAGCCATGGGGGTTGTGAGGTGCTCGTTTTTCCTCTTTCA
The DNA here is from genome assembly GCA_015680685.1 of Gnetum montanum. Classification (NCBI taxonomy): domain Eukaryota; kingdom Viridiplantae; phylum Streptophyta; class Gnetopsida; order Gnetales; family Gnetaceae; genus Gnetum; species Gnetum montanum. The sequence goes on from MNCI01001420.1 coordinate 224,490, forward strand.
TTGCCATTTGGTGGGCCTACCTGGGTTGCCAGTGGGGTTAACCCTTAAAGGAGGAGGGATTGAGATGTTGCCCACTATTGGGCTTTGGGTAGGTGAGGGGCCATCATGTTGTGGCACTCTTATGAAAAATGGTGATTCAAGCGGAGTTGTTTCATCATGCCAGTTTAACATCTTAGCGGACGGTGGCTGTGGAACTTTAACCACAAAGGGTGCTGTGGGTGCTCGAGGTGGCACTTTGACAACAAAGGGAGGCCTCTTGCTTGTGGAGGAGGGGGAGACCTTTGTCTTGCTGGGAGGCACACATATCACAAAAGGTTGTTGCATAGGTTTGGGCTTGCCACCTATGCTAATGGAATTTATGACATAGGAGGCATCATCTGTGTTGGATTGACTCACTGTGTTGATTTTCAGTTAGCCACATTTTATCATTCTCTGTAGGTCATCCTGCAAAGCACAACAGTTGTCTATATTGTGACCAACCAATTGGTGGTAATGGCAATATTGGTCCAGCTTGAAGTGTTGTGGAATTGGGGGCTCGTTTGGTACTGCTAAAGTGTAGTTCACAGTACCTATCATGTTTTTGGCAAGCAATTTCTAATACTTGTTAATGTTGGATTTTCCCAGCTTTCAAGAGTTGCTCTAGTAGTTCAGAGGGTTGCACCGACAGTGGTGTATACTTTGAGCGATCTTTGCGCTGAAAATTGGATCTTGAGGTAGCCCCTATCAATGTAGGTGAGTTGGTGCCAGAATTGGCAATTTTGTTAGTTGGGGCTTGGGGCTGCTTAGCTGTTGGGCCCTAGTTGGTTACTTTTGTGCTTGTGGCTACATGCTTGCAAGTGTGTTGGTTTCTGTAGGCCACATAGGCTGGATCATTGCTAGCTTGTGTTGCATCCTCTATGCTTTTTGCTTGGGCAAAGGCTTGGCTAAGAGACTTTGGGGCTAGATAATACAGTTTGGACTTGATGAAGTCATTTACTGCACGTTTAAAGATTGCAAGTAGATGTGCCTCTACTAGAGGTTCATGCATTTTGCTCAATGCAACATTCCAACGTTGGAGGAATTTTGGCATGGGCTCTAGAGGCCCCTGTTTAACTTGCATCAGCTGGTCAAGGGTTTCTTCAGGCTTTAGGTTGTACCTGAAGTGTGTCACAAACTTGGTTATGAGATCCTCCAAAGAGGAGATTGAGGCTTTGGGGAGTGTGCGATACCAGTCCAAGGCCTTGCCAGTGAGTGACATGGGGAACATGCGCATGATGGTGTGTGGCCAAGCTTGAAAGAGTAGGCATTCAGATCAAAATGTGACCAAGTGTGCATTGGGGTCCCCTTCACCGTTGTACTTGGTAAATTGAGGTAGTTGGGCCCCAGTTGGGAGAGTTAGAGGTGGTACCGTAGGACTTATGGGATCATTTTAGTAGAAGTCCACCACCTTAATGGTGTCAGAGAAGGTAGCCTTAAGTCGGTTGATCTCCCCTGTCAAGCTTTATATCAGCTGGAATGCCTGATCTAAGCTTGGGGATGTGTCAATTGGTTGCATTGGCTAGGCTTGGGTTGGTTGCATAGCATAGGGCAGAGTTTTTGGTTCTGGAGTTTGCCAGTTTAATGTCGTAGCGGATGGGTGTTGCCAGTTTAACGTCATAGTAGACGATTGCTGATGTAATGGCTAAGCGATGGTTGCGGTGATTGGAGTGGGCCACACATGGGTGGGTTGGACGGACACCGCAGACACCGATGAGACAGGTGGAATGTAGGATGCCTGAGTTGTTTGGAGCTGGGAGGTGGCCCCTGCATGAGCATAGTGCTGGGAAAATGCATTAGTTGCTTGGGAGGAATGTTGAATTGGCATGGTCACTATCTTGGAGGGGATGGAAGGACCAAACTGAGGAGGGGCTGTAATAGGGAGTTGTTGTTGGAAGATGGTGTGGAGGTGGCTCTTGCGTTCGGAGAAGGCCTTGAACTCTTCTTCCTCCCTTTGTGAGGCTTCCTCGTAGGTTGTCCCTGCATCATGCTTGTTTGCATGGATGAGTTGGGACAACAACTGGTGGTAGGACTCTGTGAGTGGGATTATGTCAAACAAGGAGGGGTTATACTCTCGTCCGTTTCAGTGGACTCGTTCGTAGTCCTGTTTTGCCTCTAAATCAAGGTAATCCACTAGTAGTTCTACTTGGATTTTGGCATAAATGAAATTGTATTGTTCATGGCTTAACATGGCGTGCTTTGGTTGGATTGTGGTATCAAATGTGTTAAACACCAGCATGGAAGGTTGACCTGGATTCATATTCATAAATATGGTTGTGAGAGTTGCTGTTTGCAGAAAATTCCTAAATCAGCCGGTAACATGAAAACAGTAGAAAAATGACTAAATCTGCTGGTGGCAGAAAAATAGTAGAAAAATGACTAAATCTGCCAGTAGCAGGAAAACAGCAGAAAAATGGTTAAATCTACTGGTAGCAGGAAAATAGCAGAAAAATGACTAAATCTATCGGTAGGAAAATAGTAGAAAAAAATGACTAAATCTGCCAGTAATAGGAAAATAGTAAAAAAATGACTAAATTTGCCAGTAGCAGAAAAACAGCAGAAAAATGGCTAAATCTGTCGATAGCAGGAAAACAGTAGAAAAATGACTAAATCTGCCGGTAGCAGGAAAATAGCAGAAAAATGACTAAATCTGCCAGTAGCAAGAAAATAACAGAAAAATGACTAAATCTGTTGGTAGCAAAAAAACAATAGAAAAATGACTAAATCTACCAGTAGTGGGAAAACAATAGAAAAATGACTAAATCTGCCGGTAGCAGGAAAACAGCAGAAAAATGACTAGATCTACCGGTAGCAGGAAAAAGGGCTAAGTGTAAAAATGCAGAAAAAATGCTAAGTATGAAAATACAGAAAATTTAGGCCCTTCTTCTAGCGCCAAAAACTGTAACGACAGAAAACGTTGGTGGCTAGAAACATCAAGAGGTTTTTGGGCGCATAGCCTTACCCCAGATCTGTGCAGGGGCTGTGCCGGATAAAATGGAAACGGGGTGCCCTAAACAATTTGGTCAATAAGACAAGGACTTAATTGGTGTATAATAACTCTTTTGCAAATAATAAAAGAAAATGCAATGTGCACAATAGTAGAAACGTGCTAAAGTACGTAATAGGCCAGTAAACACGATTTAATGCTTAACAATGCCAAATAAATGCTGTGATCAGCCAAAAAGAGAGTTTGAATAGAAAGATACCCTAAAAAGGGTATAGGTATACAAAGTGTACAATAGGCATAGTAGGAGCGGAATCACAGCCTCGGTGGTGTCGGCCTGTGAAATCTGGTGCGTACTGTGATAAACTGTGCCTCCTGGGTCGGTGATCATAGTATACCATGTGATGTAGTTGTTCCTCTCTATCGGTGTGGTGTGCTCTAGGTCTCGTTCACCCACGGAGCTAAGTGCCAAAATGCCAAAATGTCAAAATGGAAATGCCAACTGCTTGTTGCCGGTGAAGAAATTGAATCCTTCCCCCCTTTTCTCTCCCTTTTTCAAAGAGGGTGTAGAGGTATTTATAGGGCTAGGGTTAGCCCAAAATGCGGATCTAGTGCCATGTGGTAGTGCGGTAGGTAACAACATGTAACAGTAAGTAACAACACGTAATAGTGGGTAATAGCATAGCATAACGGGGCGCTACACTACTTACTATAGTAGGGTGCTATGCTAACACTATAGCAGGATGCTACGCTAGCACTGTAGCAAGGTGCTACACTATGCTATGCTACGCACTGTAGCGGGGTGCTATGTTAGCACTGTAGTAGGGTGCTACGCTATGCTACACAACGCAATGTAGCAATGTGCTATGTTAGCACTGTAGCAAGGTGCTACGCTATGCTACGCTATGTAGCATAGCAACACGTAACAACGCGTAACACTTAGCCATATTTGCAGTTGCGATGCTGAGACCCAAAATTTTGTGGTGTTTCAAAGAACACATGTTTCCAAGACAAAAATTACCTAAAAAGGATGCAAAGTTGGATGATGCATGTTATCACAATTGCAGCCAAAGAAATATGGGCATGTGGTGTTGCAGTATAAACTAGATGTCCAAAAGCTATAAAAGTGGATCCTCCCTAAAGTAGGTCCATGCCTAAAATGCCCTTGAATAACCAAGACATAATGAGTTCATAAACCCCTTGGGAATTTAATATCAATCTAGCTTAGACACCATACCCACAAAACCATCATGTTCAGGGCCATGCATTCTACAAAACCAAAATTTATTAGAATAATCATGGTATGTAGCAATGCGGTGGAAGGTGGAATCTAGAAGGGGTTGTAGAGGAATAGGGATGTAAGAGTCTATATCATGTTGACAAAAGATCCTTGTGAGTTAAGTCATTAAAGTGAATCATATACCCTTTTGTCCAAGTTTCAAATTAATACTAATAACCTCACATTGCCTTGCTTTCCAAACTCACAATCATGAGAGCATAAAAACCATAGGAGAATACCATCACTCAAGAAGAAAAGAATAAGAAAGTAGTTAGACATTACATGGAAGAAATTTGGGCCTTAGTTAGAGGGGTGCCTTCACACATGGATAACATGTCTTTCCAACCTCATAACCTGTGCTTGTTTTCCAATAGATCTTCAGAGATGTCTGTTTTTATTCCCATGTGTGTGTGTGTGTGTTTTCTTTTTCTTTTGAAAGGAAATCACACTTTATAGAGGAAACACTTCCTTTTTGGATTATAATAGGAGTAATAAAACATTTCTTGTGGTGTCATAAGACTTATGTGAGGAGTTAAGATGAAACTCAAAAATCCCCTTGAGGCCACAACCTTTTTCATTTCCACTTGGTCTTAACTGCTTTCGTTTCATAATGAGATCACAAGTTATTTTTAGTTTTTTGTGAAAGAATAGCAGTGTCTCCACAATGTGGATCTATTATTGATAAAAATGGAATGGATGGATGTTAAGGACTCACTACCTTATATCATTATGTAGTTAATAATTTGTTAGTATAGAATAAGGTTTCGAAAACAAGGTTGACTTGTCAATAGAAACAACAATCTTATATGTTGGATTTGGCAATGATGGCAAAAACAACAACAATAATGAGTAGGATGTTAAGTAGCACAAGAATACACATGATATTAAAAGTAAAGGAAAATAAACTAAAATAAAATATTAAAAAATAAAAATGTCAAAAAAATTAAAAACAAATAAAAAAATAGTTAAAAATAATTAAAGATGGTGTAAAAATAGTAAAAAAGTTGTCTCCTTTAATGTGTTAAGTTATATGGTTATCTCCCTTATGATTAAGTTGGAAGGAGGAGATCCTAAAGACAAAGCATGCTTATCCACATGTTGAGGTGTTGTGGTTGGTTCTAGTTGCTTAAAAGTCATTGAAGGATTTCACTTGTTGAATGTTGATTAGCATGTGCTTTTGGAGGCTTGTTGGATGGTAAATTGTCATGGCCTTAGAAGAAAAGGTTGAATACATAATGTATGGTCTCTTCCATAATGTTTGGAATATAGTTTGTTGAGATACATGCATGGGATTCTAATAGAGAACCTTGTCTCCTAGTTAAAATTTAACTTTCCTTATTTGAGTGTTATGTTGTTGCTTGTGTTGTACCCACTTTAGCTTTATTTGCATAAGTCAAAGTTCTAGGTATATTCTATGGCTTTTCAACATTAAATCCATCTTTAGTAGTCCATATTCGATATTTTACATCATATGCAATGTAATTTTTGGATCTCTATTTTCAACTTGCCAAAAATGATGTTTTGCATTATTAGCAGTGTCATTTCAACTCACCTTTCAATTTTGACATTCGACATTTGCTCCAACATCGACTTTGTCTCCAAATTTTAATGTTTGACATCAATTTCACCTTTTTAGCATGTTAGCTTTTTAACATCATATGTTAATCCTGCATTTAATGTCTAACTTTGGTTTTGATTTCTACATATTAATTCTCTTATCTAAAAGCTTCTAAAGACTTCCAAAAGATTCTTTGGGCCTCAATGTGTTATTTCTACATGATCTATGAGGCATTTTCATCCTATAAATAGGAGGATACCCCTAAACAAAAAGGGGTTGACGAGGATTTCCCTCCTTTGTCTTTTGGTGATCTACTTAGTATTCCTAGGTATCTTTGCTACTTAGCATACTTACCATTTTTTGTGATTAGTGATTTGAAAAATCTATTTTCAAAGATACTATCTCTTCATAAAATAAATATCCTATTTTTTCTCTGCTCTTTTTCCTGCTAACACATTGTATCCCCTTCGTGTTGTCCTCTTGACACACAGAGAAATCACTTGGAATTAAGTTAACACATTAATATGATCCTTCCCCTTGCTTCATCAACTGTTGAATTTACTATTGTTCCCTCCACACTTGCATCAGGGACATGCATAAAAGAAAGAATGAGATAACAAAGCTCCTTGTGAGATGCCTTTGATCCCTGATACATTTTCCATAACATGTTTTTGTAGATTTTTAATGACCTCTTTTATTGTAATATGGGTTTTTGTCTTTAGAATTTCTATCTTTGGTATGATCTAGATTTGCTATGGATCTAGTTGTTATTTTTTTGTGCTTGTCCTTAGTTTAATATTTTAATGCATTAGATCTATTCCACTTTGCATCTCATTTCTAATTACTTTTATGTACTAGCCACTCGCTATGTTTTGCTTCATATAGACTTGTACATGATCTCTATCCATTTTCAACTGGCTATTTCATGCATACATTTTCTCTTTTGCTTTAATTTACTAATGTTGGACAAAAATGTTTAGCTTAGGTTATCTAATTTTTTCCATGATTTGCAAGTCCTCCTTCGATTTGAAGGAAATTATTCAAAAGATTCATTTTCCTAGATTCTTAGCTAACCATAAGATTGCTTGGTTTCCTTTCCTATTATGTTGTGTCAGATTCTATTATTACGATGATTCCTATTGCAACACTAGTGGTGATATTGGTTGAATTAACTAGTGGTAGTGAACTACTTGTAAAGTTAAAAATAATGCTAGATAGTTTGGAAAGTAATCTGCTAAGCATAAGCATCAAGTTGAAAAAGATCTTGTAAAATCTATAAAGTAAATGCAAAGTATTTTAGACTAGAATTCCTTTGATTTTGAAACTCAAAAAGCTTTGATGCTAAACAATGTTAGAATACTTTTTGAAGCTAAAAGTACTCACTAAAAGTTACATGGATTGGCTAAAACTTGAAGATGAACCTTGCAATGAATTTTTCAAATTTCTAAAAGGAAAGGGTCAAGTACTTGGATTGGAATCACTATATATAAATGATTCCATCATTAAAGATCCTAAGACTATTATCATTTTTTTATCGAATCATTTTTCTTCTATTTTTTATTTTAAAGGTTTTAGCAATGAATTGTTCTAGGCCTTTAATATGCATATTTTTGATCTTCTAACAAAAGCATACCAAAGTATTCTTGAAGTAGAAATTACAGCAGAAGAAATGAAAGCACTAAACTTTAGTTTAGCAAATGGAAAAGCTCTAGGTTTTGATGGATTTCTACTGAATTTTTTAAGAAGTATTGGAACAATGTTGGAGATTGTCTCTTTCATGTTTTCCAAGAAGTCATTAAAAAGGTTTATTTTGGTAAAAACATTAATAAAGGTATGATTTTTATTTTTCCTAAGAATGGAGATCTTCAACATATTTGGAATTAGAGACTTATCACTCCTCTTAACAATATTTATAAAATTTTAGCTAAATGCATGGCTTGTCAAATTCAAAAGGTTATTGAAGATATCATCATACTTGAGCAAACTAGTTTTGTTAAAAGTATACATATCTTAAATAATGTTATTGCAACCTAGAAGAGAATGTAATGGGCTTCTCATACTAACCAAGACATTGCTAATATTCAGTTAGATTATGCCAAAGCGTATGATAGAATTAAATGAAACTTCATTATTTTTTATCTCTATAATTTAGGATTTGGTGATTACTTTATTCAACTTGTTTGTATCATGCTCACTAATGTTAATGCTTAAGTTATTACTTATTTTGAATTAAGTTTCTCTTTTTCTCTTCAACGGTTAACTTTACAAGGTTGTTCTCTAGCTTCCTATCTTTTTATTATTGTTGTAAATTTTCTTTCATATATACTACATTATGATTTACAAAGGAATTTCATTAAGGGAATTTCAATTGATAATGAAGGTATATAATTACTTAACATGAACTTTGCAGATAATTAGTTTTTTATGATCAACAATTCTCTGCAACATATCAATGCTCTTTTAGCTATAATGGAGGACTTCTACATATTATTTGACTATCGTATTAATTTGCAAAAATTTGTTATTTATTGTAATGGTAATATTGATGAGTGGATTACTCTCCAACCTTGGAAAATCTTAAAAAAAGATTCTATTTTTAAAATTTTAGGAATACCTTCTCTTTTGAGCCTAATCTTACTATTTTGTGAATTATGTGGTTGATAAAATTTGATGAATCGTCATTGTGTCATGTCGACGGGGCCCCATTGATGCGGCCCCATCTACATGGTGTTGCCTCGTCGATAGGGCCATGTCGACGTAGCTCTTTAAAAGAGTCTATAAATACGTGTTCACCATCCATGTTTATAGCATGTCTTATCACAGTTGTAGTAAAGCTGTTGCAGTTTTATCATTTAAGAGTTAGAATATTTCTTTGAGTGCCTGCAGCAGAAGTCAAAAAGTGTACAGATCTTTATTTGAGCATTATTGTACTTGAACACACCACTATGAATAATAATAGAGACGAGTCTTTTGATCAAACCTTGTAGCACTTAGAACAAATTAATGATTCATTTATGAATTTATTGTTTTCATTAATTATGCAATTAATTAAGCTAAATTAGATTTCAAGTGATTAGTTAATTGATTAAGCTAAATAGATTAAACACGTGAGTATGACTACTTTGAGCGTAAACATGTATTCGCTTGGTAATCCCAATAGCGTTATTGGTTAGTTTGTGTGGTAGCATAGCTGTTGGTAATCATAGTAGTGGATACGTGGGTTCAGGCCATGTACAGGAAGTGGGACTAGATGCTTATGTTAGGACTAGTTAAAGATTAGTAAATTACTTAAATCAAATTCGTGATTAAATTACTTCATTTTTCTATTCTAAGAACTAGGAACATAAAACATAAAATAATAAAAATCATATGCCTTGATTACACTTATCCATACTTATGCATCACAAGTGTAATTGAGAAGATAACAAATGACTATTAGGGCAAAGTTCACTTCCTAGAAGACAAGTGTACTAGAAGACATAGAGTTCACGAAATTCGACTAGATTGTGCATGAATGCTTCATGATTCGTATGGCTGGGTGTAGGGGTACCTTAACTGCTCATCATTGGTGCTGTTGCTAGGGACTCTTTTTGTTGAAACGTGTGCTATCTAGGTTTAGTGAACATCATTAACATTGTTGGATGAACCTAAGGTCAAAATAATTCTTACAAATAATATAATCACATAAGCACATTGATATTTTATTTGTATTGCAAAATGTCTTCTTTTCACAGGCGTGATGATACTAAACCACTAGTCCCTCAACAATGCAAGGTGGTATATACTCATCCAGATTAGTATGTGTCTGATTTCACCTTCATCCTGCATCAGGATGAACAACTGTGATTGTGTGATATGGAAGGCAACATTGTAATGCCTCTCGATCGATCTATGTTTGTGATGCTGCTTCAAATTATTAAGAAGTTGGGCATCCAAGATCTTTAAGAGAAGTATGTTGTGCATGATTATGACTACTGAGACTACTGTCCCACTGAAACACAATGTTGGAGAGATTGACACTAGGAGAAGCACAATGAGTTTGTGAAGGGGAAATGGTTCACTAATCCTTTGTTCCTGCTTAACCAAGATGATAATGAGGACCCTCCCTCTAGGGTCTCTCAACATAAAAATTCTCCACCTCTTGTTATTGGTGATGGGGTTGTGACCCTAAATCTGTGGTCCAATTTCAACAATCCAAGTTTAGGTAAAGATGGTAGTTAAGGAAGGGGCTCGGATAAGCATTAAGATGATAAGAAAATTGATGAACGTGGCTATGACAATCGAATGGAAGTTGGCAGATACCATGATGGTGGTAGTCCTCCTCCCTCTTCACTCTCTTCATCTACATCTTCTTCTTTCTCTTCTGGTTTTGACCAATGCTGTAGAAGGAACAACTATGATGGAGGTGAATAGCAGGACAACAATGATGATCACTAGGCCCATAATGATTGAAGGGGTAATAGAGAACATCATTAGTGAAAATGAAATAATGATGATGATGAGCCTTTTTTGGCAACTCGAAACATGCTAAATATTGTGGAGGTTGTAAAAATTCTAACGAGGCATGTGAAAGATAGTTGGATCAAATGACTTGATATGAACAATATTCCCAGATTTGAGGGGGGATATAATTTTGATCCACAGACATATCTTCAAGCTTTTTAGAATGCTTGTTCCTTACAAAATATTGAAAATGATTAGCAAAAACTAAAGCTATTTTCTAAGATACTCATCAAGGAAGCAAAAAGTTGGTACCAGTCCTTGAAGCCAAAATTTATTCGTCGGTGGAGTACAATGCTCAGTATTAGATGTACTCCAAAGTGTCTAGTTTAAGAAGGTAAATTTAAGGATGGAAGCAAGGAAACCATGAACCCTTGGATGCTGCCATGGGTAGATACTATTCCCTCATACACTGATGCCTTGGCCATAATTATTCTCACCCGGAACAACTTTGTCATATCATAGATGGACTTAAATTAGAAATGAGGAGAACTCTTGGGGTTTATGCTCAAGGGAGACTATTAGAACTTAGAGCCCATTAGATTCAAAGGCTAATTGAGTAGGTAGCAAAAGAAGAAGGAGAGTTGAGGAAATGTGAAAGTGTAGAGGAATATAATAGGGATCCTTTCATTAGAAAAAGGGAGTTTCAATTTTGTGATAGTGAGGAGGAATCACCACTTAATGAGGTGGTACATGAAAATACCTTGCTAATCCAAAAATCTATGTCTAAAATTTCAGCTAAGGTGGATAAAATGTGGGATTTGTTAAATGAAAAATTCCAAATTTCTTTAAAAATCACTGAAGAAACAAGAGAGCAGAGTAGTGATTGTAATCGCAAGAGGTAGAAAGAAGTTGAATGTGGCTAATAAAGGGGTAAGGGCAAGATTGTTGTAGTAGATGAAGTTGCAGAAATTGAATTAGCTGATGATGGTGGATGTGACATCTTCCAATACGAACATCGTAAGGGATGTTGCCCCATCATGTTACACTTACAAGAGTTTGGGGTGTATGCTATGAATTCACAACTAGTAAAAAGGAAAATACCTAGAAGATTTTCCTATCCTTAAGGCAATCCTAGGTAGTTCCACTAGCAATAAAAATATTATACAAGTGAAACTCCACCGCAATTGTACAAGTAATATCAACAATGGTACTAATCATAGTCTTGGAGATGCCACCATCAAGGTAGTAGTACTCTTACAAATAACTAGGTACATATAGGTATTATGTTTAGCAACCCCTATCTTCACGTGACTCTTTTAGTCACATTTCTTCTTTCCAACATCACTACCACCCTACCGAATACTATAGAGTTCATTCTCCACATTCCAGGAGGAATGCCCCATTTTATCCTTATCCTCCTCCTATTTCTGCACCTATTCCTCCACCCTCAACACAACTACCACCTACTCCATCCATGCAAACTGAGCTTCCAACCCAGCTATATCAATGTAATGCTACGAGGGTTGTCAATCTATAAGTGGTTCATCAACTCAGGGGTTTAGAACCTCATGCTCATAAAAGACCATTCTTTTGATCCAACAGTCCTACTAAGGCCTTACAAACTCAAGTGGCTGATCACTTTGCTCCTGCTTCATCCTTTGCAAAGCATTTCATTGGGTTTCCTTCAAACTAAATGTTTTTCAAAATCCATACTATTATGTTCACTCATGTTGTATTTGATTGAATATGGGATGGCAACCTTCGTAGAAAATTAGTTGATCCTAGGAGTCCTCTGATTTATTTACAGATTGTTGGGAATGAATCATGTAAAGCTCTCATTGATTCAGGTTCCAATGTGAACTTGATTTCTCATGAGATGTATACTACCTGGAACCTACTACCTCTTAAGAAGAACAACATCAAATTAGAATTGGTAGAGCAATTCATTATTGTTCCATTGGGATTGGTCAAAGACATTGTGGCCACTATTTATGGGTGGTCTTATCCTATTGGTTTTCTAGTAATCAAGGTTGAGAACTGTAAGGGAGACTTTCCAATCATTATGGGAAGGGCATGGTTAAGAATTGTTGATGCAAGAATGGACATCAAATATCTTTCCTTGGAGATATCAAAGGAAAGTGCATTTGGAAATATCGAAAATAGATGAGTTCCATGCATCTTGTACATCGATACAGGGTGAAGTTGCATGTAAAAAACTTTGGTCCATGAAACGAGCATCTATTTTTGCATGTAAGTAGTGTGCACATTGTACCATCCGAAATCATCGGTGAGAGGCTGGAATGAACAAACATCGAGAGATCTATGGACGAAATAGTAAGACCCTGCCTTCACCTGAGGGCAAGCTGGAAATTAATGGAGGCAGAGTGCCTTGAATGGTCTGCACGCATATCAAATGAGAACTTCCCCAAACGTACGCAATTACGATGCGTTGGGTTATACATAAACAAATGTAAAATTGAATGTAAACAAATGAAAACGGATGTAAACTATTCAAATAATGAAAACAGGAAAAATGTGAATAGGAAAAATAATGTAAACTTCAGGAATCTGGGGAATAATGCAAACTATTTGTATTGATAAACAATTAGAATGTGCACCGGTCAGAATGTAGTTGCGGTTTGGTCGTAAGGCGAACGTTTAGCCCTGATGGATGAGAGCAGGTGCTGGGAAGATGCAGGCTTTGGATTGCAGGTGTACAACATCCAGTGTGTATGAAGCCCATCATATGAGATTGATGCCCAGATCTCCTAAGTGTGTTAGATTCAAATTTTTTGAACCTTGATCTAGTGGAAAAATAGGAGATTTATAGGGTTTTGGACGTGAGATTCGGATCTAGGAGAAGATCAGTGGCTGCGGGGTGAGAAACATTTGGATTGGGTGACAAGTTTGTGTGTTGACCGGATGCACAGAAATTGTTACAATGTATAGTGTAGCGTCCAAGATCTCTTACGTTGGCGTGTGTAATGCCCAGCGTAAGAACTTGAAACACTGAAAAAAATGTCAAAAATGCAACAAATGTTAATGTACAAGCATGGATCTGGGTGTCTAGCCTCTAGATCTATAGTTCTGTGCTATTTTTGTGCTACCAAAGCCTCCAGCATGTGTGGATTTGGCTCTGATGTGTGCGCAGCCTATTCTGGCATTAACGTCTGGCATCCAATGTCTAGCGTATGAAAGTGTTTACGCTGGGTTTATGCTGCTGGAAGCATGCCAACGTGACTAACAATGTTTGACCTAAAAACAATGCATTTTGAACCCATTTTTGACCTGTGAGACCCATTTTCAGAGTGGATCTGCATGCCATGGGTCATGAGGGTTCTGTGTGCCAAATTTGGGCTAATTTGGATGTCGTTTTAGCCCTGTTTTGTTTGATTATGCTAGGCATTACGCTGTGCAACGTCTGAAAAAGTAACCCCAGCGTCACCAAGTGTTTCTGCCCTATTTTGAGCTCATTTTTGTATGTTGATGCCTGTTTGATGTTGCCTGACTACTGCCTGCTCTCCAAGGTGGCTTGGGTGCAAATTTTGACTTTTTTTGGCTATCATTTTGGGCCTGTTTGGGTTTGTTACGCTGTTCATACGCTATGCAACGTCTGAAAAAGTAACCCCAACGTCACCAAGTTAAAATGGCACATTTGAGTCTCAAATTTGGAGTTTTTGAAGCTTGTGAACAAGTATGAGTGCTACTGGTCCTTGTGGGTTGCTCTGGTGTCGAAGATGCTGCCTAAACCTACTTGTTCTGCCCTATTTTTGCTTGGTTACACTATGCTTACGTTGTGCAGCGTCTAAAAAAGTAACCCCAGCGTCACCAACTGAAAATACCTCATTTAAGGCCAAAATTTTAATTTTTTGGGGGCTGGGAGCTGCTAGGGGCCTTGGCGAAGGTCATGGGTGGTCCTTGTGCTCAATTTCAGCTTGTTTGAACTTAGTTTTAGGGCTCCAAAAGTTGGTTACGCTGATCCTTACGTTGTGCAGTGTAAGCCAGCATGACCAAAATGTACTTAGCCTGAACTAGGCATCTTGAGCTCGGAACTTATGATTCTGGATGTCAAAAGTTGGTGTAGTCACTTGTGGGCCCTAGGGGGATCATGCCTGTTGAATCATGAACCATCGGTGGCTATTTCAGAGGCCTCCAAGTTTGGTCATGCTGTACTCATGCTTGGGCAATTGCATGACTTAACTTGAATCTTGTTTGAAAGTGCTAGGCCAAAATTTTGTGGTGTTTTCATTATTTAAACAGTTTACATCCATTTTCATTTTTTTACATTCAATTTTGCATTTGTTTATGTATAACCCAACGCATCGCAATTGCGTACGTTTGGGGAAGTCTTCGTTTGATCCACGTGCGGACCATTCAAGGCACTCTGCCTCCGTTAATTTCTAGCTTGCCCTCTGGCGAAGACAAGATCTTACTATTTTGTCCGTAGATCTCTCCGCGTCTGTTCATTCTAGCCTCTCGTCGACGATTTCGGACGTTACACACATGAGGTAGATATTTGAAACACCACCAAATTTGGGCTCCTAGGTCCCGATTGCAAAGTTGGCTAAGTGTCAAAATTTGACAAATTTTTTCTAAGTGTTGAGACCATGCTTCCCATTGTTAGGACTATGCTTTAGAGCATAGTTAGTGTATTTGGCACAAACAGCCTAGATTTGCAAATTTTTCTAAGTGTCGATAGTGGCTGCAAAATTTTCTATGTGTCTAACTATGCTCCCCCTACCAAGACTACGCTCTAGAGCATAGTTAATGTAGTCTACACACTAGTGGCTAGTTTTGTAGATTTGCCTAAGTGTTAAGGTAGAAGTTGTTAGGCTTGGTTGACATGGAAGAAATAGTTTGGTAGATTTTCTAACTTCTAAGGCTACAATCCCTATTATGCTCTAGAGCATAGTTAGCATAGTCCACATGAAGACATCAATTTTTGCTAGATTTTTTAATTATCCTGACTATGCTCTCACTGTTGAGACTATGCTCTAGAGCGTAGTCAGTGTTGGAGCATAGTTTTTGCAAAATTTGCCTAACTCTTTGGGACTATGCTGTAGAGCGTAGTCATGTAGAGTTCCCTTCAGAAGCCTTCAAAGTTTAGCATTGGCCTTCATCTTAGCTCTAATATTCCCTCAGCAAGCAGGATTAGCAATTTACATTTCATTTGCACCCATCTATTTGCCCCCAAATTGTACCTATGCTTGACATCACTCGAGAGAGTGGGCAACGTAGTCCCAAAGTATAGTCTTCAAAACTACACTGTTTTGCATTATTTTTAGGTACATTGCGCTTTGTTCAGCACTTGCACATGTAGTCTCAATAGCGTAGTCATAGTTGGCAGTCTCATAGGGTTCATTGGAGCACACCAGGAAAACACCATTTTGCTTCAATGGGAGCATAGTTGGGGCTAGCATAGTCCCAACTACCCCTTTGCCATGTGGTGCCTGATCCATGACTCATGCTAATCTTAGCTTTATAAATACCCTAGTGCTCCATGTTTTAGGGGTTGGCATTTTGGCATTTCAGTTGGCATTTTGAAGTGATCACTTGACACTTTCAGCACTTGGCAAACTCAAAGCACACCTAGCATTTTGGGTAGACACCATTACACACCACCACAACACCATTGTACATCACCCAACATATTGTACATCACTGCAACTTGTAGGACAACGTGACAACCAACCCAATAGGCTTACACTTTATGGTAGACATCAATTCTTCGTAGCCAAACACCTTCAGACTATGACTACGCTGCCTACTGCACCTGTTTGTACACTACATACCTCCTACACTTTTCTTTGTAGTTAACTATGCTCCCCTCGTCTAGGGTGGTGCTACTTTCTCTCTTGCTCACATTCTATGCATTTTTCATATTTTCTCTTCAAATTTAGCATCCTACTTGCATTTTTCATTATTTAAGCACATATTTGCATATTTTCACCCTTATTTTTATACTTTGAACCTCTACTATGCTTACACCTATTGGCATCGCAGACATCACAAAACATTGTGTAAACTCCCTTGAGACTCGTCTTGTTATAACACCCATAAGTCCTAGTTCAATCAATAAGACCATTCTGGGCACCCCACCTTCATTCCTAGCAGGCCCTCATGTGGAAGCAAGGTCAAGGCTATGTGATCATAGACCTCTTGGAGTCCCAGTCCAGCCTTTGACATTTTTAGTTGCTACAGTTTTTTGGCCCTAGAAGGAGGGCCTTTGCCATTTCCTTCTTCGGCCATCCCTTGGTTTTTTCCTTACATGCTTTCTTTAGCTTGTGCAAATTGGTCACTGTTGTTAGTTTCCTTGGAATCTTGCTTGAAAACACTTGAGTGTTTACACTTAAGCCAAATTCTGGGTACTCAACAGAGCGTAGCTAGCTCCAGTGTAGCGACTGTAGTCAGCTCTATGTATAGTGCCAGAGTTAGTCATTTTTTAGCACATTTACACTTAGTCATTTTTCTCTGCGTTTTAAACTTAGTCATTTTTTTGCATGTTTTACACTTACCCATTTTCTTTATTAGTTACATATTTAGCCATTTTTTTCGCATCTTTTCACTTAGCTATTTTTTTCTTATCTTTTGCATTAGCAATCTTTTGCATTTCTCCTTACATCATGAATCCTAAGTAGCCTTTGACCTCTGCTTTAAACACAGTTGTTGTCCGACTCAATTAGCGGGAGATCCTGATTGACCTTCCTGGGGCTGGGGGTCTTGTCCTAGCATAGAGGTAATTTTTTAGGTAGTGCAACCTACCTCCTGAGGTCATGGTGCTCAATGACGAGCAATACAACTTCGTTTGCGCAAAACTCTAGGTAAGTTTGCCCTTAGACCACCAAGAAATGAACTCTAAACATAGTTATGAGCTCATCCATTGCAACGAGAGGGAATGGTTACCTTCCGATTTTAACTTTATCCTACCCATAGAAGACTACTAATGGATGCTGGATAACTTCATTTCCAACATGGATAGTGACGTAGGGATGGACTACAAGGAGCCCCTGTAGGAGGAGTTAGGTCAGTTGAGGCTTAATCCGAGTGTGATAGCTCATTCAATGCCTCATTCTAGTAGACAGTCCCTGCTTTTGTTCCTTCATTGTCCCACAACTTGGTGTCACCACCCAGGTCAACACCTATGGTGGCAACTCACCAAACATAGTAGACATATTAAGATGTTGCTCTACCTTTGTTTGGTTGTGAACTAAGAATATGTAGTTCCACCACTGGTGTTGCCTACTAGGGTCTCACTCCCACAATTCACCAAATACAACAATGAAGGGGACCCTAATGCCCATTTGGTAACTTTCTAGTTAGAATGCCTCTTTGCTGCAAACATGGCCAAATGTCATCATCCATGCATTCGCCATGTCCTTGATAGGTAAGGCACTGGATTAGTATTGTGCACTCCCTAGGGCCTCCATCTCCTCTTTGGAGGAATTACTTACCCAATTTGTCACTCACTTCAAGTACAACTTGAAGCCTAAGGTGACCCTGGATAAGCTTATGCAAGTAAATCAGGGCCACTTAGAGCCCATGCAAAAATTCATTTAGCAATGGAGCACATCGCTTAATGAGATTTGCTAGCCCATTGCGGAAACACACTTGCTGGCCATGTTTAAAGGTGTAATAAATGACTTTATGAAGTTGAAACTAGACTACCTTGCCCTACAATCCTTGAGTTAAGAATTTTCTTAGACCAAGAGCATTGACGATGCAGCAGAGGCTAGCAAGGATCTGGCCTATGTGGCCTACAAAAACCTACACTTAAAGAAAGAGAAAGACAAGGATAAAGGCAAGCAAGCAACCACAGTCATTGCAATGGTGGCCAATGAGGCTAAGCCAGCCAACACCAAACTAATGGCTAAGCTACCCAAGGCTTCGACCAACAACAAAAAGGTGGCTGGCTCTAGCACAGTGGTAAAAAACTAGCCTGCATCATTGGTGGCCACAGCACCAGCTGCCACAAGGCCTAACTTTAAGCATAAGGATCTTTCAAAGCACACACCATTGCCTATTAAGTGATTAGAGCTTTTGGATTAATTGCTTCATGTTGGATGCATCTAGTATAAGCAAATGTCTAAGGATGCTCATAAGTAGCATGATCGATATTGCGAGCTTCTCAAAAATCTTTTGGTTGTGCTACCTAATGAGCCTTTGGCCCCTAAGCATTTTAGATTGGACTGATTTTTCCAATATCACCAATTGCAAGGTCACAATATAGACTTTTGCATGGCTTTGCAGGACGATACACAATGCATGATTGACAAAGGCGAGTTAGTCCTTGATGCAACCAACCCAGTGCATTCCCAGAACTAATCAATGGAGGTTTACAAGGACCCTCTCAATGTAAGTGGTGTAGGGTGCATCATTAATGCATTTGCATTGATGATGACTTAGAATCGATGTAGGAACTATTCATGGTTTATGTTCCATCTGGCAAAACTAGGGCTTTCTCGACATCAACCAGTTTGAGAATCCTTTTTGTCATCAGAGCACCACCTCAAGCACCCATAACATCCTTTGTGGTCAGGGCCTGTAGCACGTTATAGTAGTAACAGTTCAAACATCCTTCATTGTAAGGGTATCACAATGTGTGGATTCCCCTCTTGTTGGGAGTTTGGTGGTGGGCAATGCATTAGTTACTGCTCACCCAAGACCCCATCCTATAGCCAACACTAATAGGTAATTTAGATGGAAACCTGGAAGGCCCAACAAGTGCTTTGCTAATTACATGCTTAGGTAGAAATAGGAGCAAAGGGCACTAGGCCCACTAAAGCCTATCCCCTTGTCTTCTATCCTAATGGCCCAACCAATAGAAGAGGCCATTGTAACTAACAACCAACAACGAAGCACTAAAGCTCCAAAGCAAACAAGGTACGTAAGGCCCAAATCCTCTCCATGAGAGATTCATCTCTTGGGCCACATGTAGGAGATGAAGGCCACCAATAACAAAGTAGCAGACAATGGTAAAGATTTCCTTGATGCATTAACACAAGTCAAGTAGGCTTTAAAACAAAAAAAATATAATGCTAAGCCTGTACAACTTGATAATGATCACCTCCTCCCATCATGAAGCATTAGTTCACATGTTGACCTTCATCCCTATCATGGAGGACATCCCAGCAAATGAACAATCCATTCATGTTGTGATGTTACTTCCTCCCCCGCAGGAATCGAGTTCAACTCCCCTAGCATTTCATGATGAGGTAATCAAGGTGGACCCTGAGAAGGGTCAAGTCATTATTGTGTTGATGTTTATCACCATCAGCATGGGGGAATGCAGAATCCATACAGTGCACGTTGACAATGGGGTGGCAACCAACATCATCTCATATACAGTCGTTGACAAGGTTAGTCTTGATGAACAAATTAAACCAACAAAGACAACAAGCCTGAATTCTTTTAATGGGTCATGTGTTTTCATAAAGGGAATTTTCATGATAGGCTTCATGGCAAGGGAGCAATTTCCCACCATAGCAGAATTCATAGTGGTTAAGAAGATGCCAGGTTTCAACCTAATCTTGGGTGGGCCTTGGTTAGCCCAATTACAAGTTGTCTCCTCCCCAATCCATTAGGAAACCCACCTTCCATACGAAGGTGGAGAGGTTATCATACATGGTGACAATGCAACCCCTCTAACCGTTAGTAACATTGACATTGAACAAGGGTCAAAGGTGGAGTTCTCTAATGACATGCCTCCCACGAAGGATGAAGGCAAAAAATGTGAAGCAAACCAACCCGAAGAGCCAACGGGAGCCCTTGACCTTCTGAAGGACACTTTGTGGGTAGAATTGCCCTTCGACATAACTAACGAAGGTCAAGGTAAGTACTGTATTGTATCTTCTAGGCCCTATGCACCACCTAACCCACATTGGATTAGGAAACAACTATGTGACTAAGGCATCCCCTTAGTCCAATAGGGTGCTTGCCTGCCCCATTTTTGCATGTTTTGCTTGTTTGCATTTTGCGTTAGCTTAGGTGATTGCATACCTTATTATGCATTTATTTCTCATGTTTGTGCATTTTTGTTAAGTCCACATTTTTGCTTTAGCATTTAGTTTACACATAAAAAAATAGCAAAACGCATAAAAAATCATAAAATTCAAAAATTACAAAACACCACGGCCCGCAAAGACCTAAAACTGACAATCTTTCTCCCTTTTATTGCATGGCCTGAAAAGGCCTTAAACTAACACATGGTCTACCATGGCCCTAAATTGGCATTGTGTGGCTTGCCATGGCCTTAAATTAGCATCGTATGGCTCGAAATGGCCTAAAACTACTAGCATGACTTGCCTAGACCACCATGGCCTAAAACTAGCAAAAATTTTTTCTTATCACACAACTCGGAATGACCTTAAACTATCATTGGGGCCTGAAATGGTCTAAAATTAGCAATCGCTATAGCCCAATTGCATCAATTCATTGCATCATTAACATTAAACACATAGCAAATGAATACAAAAGTCTACTCCATGTAGCAAAACTCCACTACATCTCATTAAAATATAATAATACATCACATGATCATCCATGTTAGATTACAAAAATACACAAAAATACAAAAATTCCCAATGATAGGGCTACATCAGGATTCACTTAACCAATGGTGCTAGGTGGGGGTGGAGGCTCCTCTTCTTTTGCTATGTTGTTGGGGCCTACAACATCACTTGCTACCTATCAAAAACAATAACAACAACAACAATAAAACATAAAATTGTAAGCAAATGTACAATATGCAACTAATAGAAAAATCACAAAAAATAAAACAAAGAACTAACCTAAGAGGCTCTTGCATTGGCCATGTCTTAAGGCCCTCCTACAAGTGTTAAAGGATTGTGAGCTCTGATATCCATGTGCAATCCTCTTGGCTGAAGTCAACATCCACAAGGGTCATATCTTTGTCCATGGTGAACCATGTGAGTGGCTGCATAGAAAAGGTAGTAGATAAAGCCTCCCTTGAGGGCATGGTAATTTCCCACTCTGAGGAGTCACTAACCACTATGTGGTGAGCTAATATCTTGAAAGCCTGACTCCCACTAATCACCTTAATGAACAACTCGAGGTGGCAAGCCTTGAAGGACTCTTCCTTGAGTTGCTATAGATATGCATCTCGCTCATGCTTATAGTGGCATTTGTGATTTTTCTGCATGTGCTTCCACTTGCACACTTTAGCGTTGAAATTTTTCTAATCTTGGCCCTTTCGAGCAAGCAGATCTATCTATAGCCTTTGCTCAATGATCTCCCAGGTGGTCTCATTCTTGCCTTAGATGGTCGACCAATACTTGGCATAATCAATCTTTACAGTTCGCTAGGTATTATCTCCTTGTGCCTAAGTCGACAAGAAATCATATCGGGATTGGAGGTTCTCGATCTTCATGTTCTAGCTTACCATTGTCTCCTGAAGCTCATGTACATGTTTCCATAGGTACTCGTTTGAGCACCTATAGGTCCATAACAGTTTCCTAGAAGAAAGCGTGCACTTGTTGGTTTCCTCATACACATGGTGAGACACCTGCTCCACTTCAAGGGGGTACTTGAGAATGACATCCATCTTAGCCACCTGGTTCTGATCCCAATGGAGCTGAGAACCTATTGGCATGTAACAAGAAAATTAATAATAAGCCAAAGACTAAACATAAAATTGGTAGAGCAACATAAGAAAAATAAAATAATGCATACTGAACTTGGGATCCACCTAATGTATGCGGTCTACCATATCCTCAACAATGCCTTCCATGAAGGTAAACTTGTTTGGTGTCTCTACGCATGGCTCCATGTGGTAGGTAGGTGTAGGCGATGGACCACTAGCAGGTGCATCTGAGGCTACATAATAATAATACTTAGCAACAACCAAATAGCCAAAGATGTGAGAGCGAAGTTCAAAAACAGATGACAACTTAAAGCACTTACCAAGTAAGCCCTTAGGTGTGAGAGCAAGGGGGTCTTCCAACTACACATCATCAAAGAGGCTGGAAAAATCACCCTCGTCAGGGTGGAACAACCCCTTTGCATCAAACTGCTGGAAGGTCTTTGTGGCCTTGTGCAGCTCCTCTCTAGGTACCTCCTCCTCCTTAGTTTGAGGAGGGGCCATCTCTACTACTACCATCGCCATTGCTTTGGTAGCCTTCTCACATAATTCACAAACATAACATAGTAGCATTAGCCTGACATAATAAGAAAACATGAAAAGATAAACAAAATATATATATATAATGAATGCATTTAAGACATGTGTATTAACCTGCAACAACTGTCCATAAGGTGGGTATCTTAAGGCAAATTTTCTTGGTGTCCACCTGTCCAATCGTAGGGGCAGATTCCTTTGTCAAGCATGGCCTCTTGATCTTTGCCTTGGATGGTCCCACCATTTCTACGATATAACGGTTGGCCTTGTTCACATTCTCAATAATAACTGGGGGACACTTGCCCATGCTGTCATGAAAATAATATGATTGTGACTGCCCAAGATGACCTTTGGTCGTAACTGAGTACTACTCATCGATCCTCTTTGGGGGGGTCCTACATGTGAGTGGTTGTGAAGAGGTGCCTGACCCAAGGCTTGGAAAACTGCTTACAACCTTGCACTACCCAATGCTTACTATCTTAGACCACCAGAAACTCCATGAACCTTCATAGATACATTGTGAAGAACATGAAGTGCATGTGAGACCTTGTTTGAAGGTTGTAGTGAAGTCTGGTGATCTCTGCTTACAGTCCAGTGGCGAGGAAGGAGGCCCAATTGAGCCTCGTGCCTTCCTCCAATACCTTCCTTATCACTCATGCCTGCTCCACCCTAAGGATTTTTCCTTGGAAGAGCAACTTTGGAAAGGAACAAGCATGAAAAAGAGGGTACAGCTCCCAGATCTCATGCACATGCACATTTCTAACTATGATGCCTTTGTGAGATTGGGTGGTTCTTAGCCACTCCTCGATCTCTCCTTTGTAGTCCACCTCTTTGTTGGCCTTGTTAATGATCAATGGGCCATTGAAGGGGAGGCCAAAGAGGTCAGTAAAGAAGGCATCGCTAAGGTCCAAGACTACCCTCACTCCATGCACATGGGTGACGAAGCGATAGACGTCACTACTGAAGGAGTCTATAATGATGATCATTTTAACCACTAGAATGCTTAGGCTAAGGGCCAAGAAAAGGTCCATCAACCTAGCATGTGTGAGTCAATTAATCAATGCCTCACAGGCTTGATGGCACAACCAATGTTGTGCCCCCTTCACATCACCGTATTTCATGATGAAGGTGGCCTCGTTGCGACCTATGATGACTACTGTCACCTCTCCTGAAGAAACTACAACTTCAACATAAGCAAAAACAATGATAGCATCATGCAACAGTGAATCAATGAGTGTATGTGAGAAGGCATAAAAGCCAAACACATAAACGCTCACGTGGAACAAACGGTGTGCAAGATAGAGTTGGTGGTGCAATTGGCTCCTTAAAATTGGGCATACCACTAGCCTACCCCTCATCAAGCCAATCATAGATCTTGCATCGCTCGAATGCCTTTAGGTACTAGGTATATTAATTCTTTAGATCATCTCCCACCTACTCAAGTACGACTTCCTAAAAGTTAAGACTAGAGGAGAACACCTCTAAGGTAGTGCAGGTCAAGGCAAGAGCTCCTGGCTCGTCATGGAGTCCCTGATCATCAACTTTAAATTTGGCATTAAGCATAAATAGTTAATAGTTAGAAAATATAGCATGATCCAATAGCATGGAAGACAATGCAAAGTCATAGGAGCAGTTACCCTTCGGTGCAATATACCATTCCAGATGAGTTTTTGAACATCGTATGCATTCATAGAGTGATAAAAAAGGAGTTGCTCCTATTATAATAAGAGAAATCTAGTGTTTCCCAGATCCTAGATGAGGGATGAGTGCCCCTTGGGTCTTGTCTCGAACCACTTGCTTTGTCATCACTGGTTGTGGGCTCATTGGACATAAATTTCAATATGTCCCAGTTGGCCCTTGGCAACAATGTCTCGGTGATAGCACCCATAGCCTCCACTGTTAAGTGTGACCAAATGATTACACTGAAGTTCTATAGTAGGAATGCTAGGAATTTATATGCCCCAGGCTGAAACCATACCACTTGACAACCCAACTTCATATTCAGTGTAGGCATGTTGGGCACAGGCTCACTTATGCAGCAAAGAATGTCGATAAGCTCCATGATCACCAAGATTGGCTTTAACAACACTCTACAAGCACACAAATAGAAATGTAGCATTAGTCTACAATAGATGCATTTTGGAAAAAACATATTAAATTAGATTCAGTAAAAAATATTAACATGACGTAGCATAAGTTAGCAAAATATCCTAGAGCCCCTTGGGCTCTATGGGTATAGGACGTCAACATACACATTTGACATGCATGGTACTCATTAGGGTACAATATGTTTCACATAACATCATTGTTTTATTTTGTATGATTACATAACATGTTGCATTATCATTTCATTTTGCATGATTGCACACTCAGCATTGGCATTTTGCATTTCATGGGTCTAACATTTTTGCATCAAATTTTTGAAAATGTTTTCTAACTCTGAGCAACGTGGTCCAAAAAATTGTAGAAAAAATTCTAACTTTGGGCTACCTCTGAGAGTATAGTCCAAGATGGAAAAATTTCTAACTGTTGTCCATGTTCCTTGGGGATTGTAGCCCTTAAAACTTTGATAAAACTTCAAAAAGGTCAAACTGCTGGCTCTACTCACAAGGAGCGTAGCCCCTAAAAAATTTAGAATTTCTGAAAAACTAAAAATACTTACTTAAGCATTGTGCCTCGTGCACCTTGCACTCTTTTCCATTAGGCATCCAATGCCAGTGGTGGTCATGACCCTCATGACCACAACGATGATGCTACTGTGTGTTGCGTTGCTTGCCCTTAGCAAATGAAAAGCAAAACCTGAAAAAAATGCATCCTTGGTGTTGTTCTATCCCATAGCCCTTGTGGCTATGCATCCCTACCATAGAACGTTGAGCCCTCATGGCCCCCATAGCCACCTTCAAAGATGAAATCAAAAAAATAAGTGGTAGAAACCCTCTATCGCATCCTTGCTTTGTGGCATGCCATTTTTGCCACCGCCGATGCTCTCATTCTTGCCTCTGCCATTACACTGTTAAAATTTCTTAAAATAGCAAAAAAAAAATTTTGTTTGCAAGACCTCACCATGCTTCTACCCTGCAAGAGGTAGCCTTAGGGCCATTGCCAAAACCCCACAGCCCCACATAGGCTTGCGACCTTTTCCTCCATGTAGTCACATTGGCCGCTGTAGCAGCCATGAATGTTGTAACACATACCCTTGCACCATGCCATCGCCCATTTGAAACCCTTGTAATGCAAAACCCTCTCAAAAAATCACAAACCCTCATGCACACATGCCCTCCCTTCTTAGTCATGATGGCCCAAATGGCTATGGTGGCAATGGCCCCTGCCATGGTTGGGCACTGCCAAAACCAAAACCTAGCCTCAAGTGCCTAAGTACAGAAAGCTAAAAGAATGAAAACAACAAAAAAGGGATGAGCATAGTCAAGGGTACCTGGTAGTCGGTGATGCCCTCTGCTCCTCTACGCATGCCTGCGATAGGCATCTTAGGACTTGTTCTCCCTCATCCACATTGGCCAAGTTGGGGTGCTGACGTCCACTTCTGTGTGACATTATAGCAACTACGCTCTTGTAACCATGCTATGCTCTAGAAAGTTCATTTTCACCTTTTGACAATGACAAATTTACTAAGGGTAAAATGTGCTTTTATACTGCGAGGGACCACTTAATTTTTACCTACCCAGGATTACCCTCAATAGTTCAGAGCATAGTTGGGTGGGAGTGTAGTCATCAAAGTTAGAAAAATTTTGAATTTTTCTAGCTATCTTTAGACTTAGAAAAATTTTAATTTTTTTTTGTTGCCTAGTGGGCACCTAGGCCAATTTTTCTTTTTTAGTGTACCAAGCCTTGCCCCAATGATGCATTTAGCACATATCACAATCTGCTACGATGTTAAATTGGCATCTAATGGTCTACTAAGACCTTAAATTGGCAACCCCATGGCTTGTCGAGACCCAAAACCATCCCATGCATCTCTTGCCTTTAAAATTGCATATACATACTTAGGAAAAATTTCATCGCATTGTTTTCTTTAACTGTGCATATTGCTTTCATTAAGATGGATGTGGCTTGAGATTTTGCTAGTTGTTTTTGCAAAATTATTATAGGATTCACAACATGTCTACGTATGAGCATCTTCAGTCATCATTAGTCCTCATTGGGCCACATGATGATCTTATGTGATGTCTTGATCGGCAATGCCTAGATCTTGAGGCCATAGCCTATGATGAATACATAACATCTGTAGAGGCACTGCTAGATTGGCTGGACCATCTAGTTAGGGCTCTAGATCTAGAGGTAGGTGATCTCACCAAGGATTCCCTCATTGAAGTCCCTATAACAACGCTTTGTGATGAGGCAAAAACATTGAAACTTAGTTCTTTGTTAGAGCCTCAAAATGCCCAGAACATTGCAAAAGTGCTCAACAAAAACATCAAGGCATTTGCCTAGTCTTACGAAGACATGCCAGGCCTAGATCCTTGCGTAGTGCAACACAACATAATCCTTGATCCTTGCATAAAACTAGTTAAGTAGAAAGCTTGCAAGGTTAGGTGTGAGGTGGTGTTGGTAGTTTGTAATGAAATCACCAAGCTTTACAAAGCTAGTTTCATCGAAGTCATTGACTATGCAGACTGGGTCTCCAACATCATAGTTGTACCTAAAAAAATGGAAGTATACGCATTTGCATAGACTTCCGGGACCTCAACAAGGTGACCATTGAAGACGATTTTTCATTACCTAATATTGATCAATTGGTCAATACTATAGCTAGCCATGCCTTTTTGTCCTTCATGGATAGGTTCTTGAGGTATAAACAGATTTGGATCAATCTAGAGCACCAACTCAATACTACCTTCATGACCCCTTGGGATACATTTTGCTACATCATGATGCCCTTTAGGCTCAAGAATGCAAGAGCGACTTATTAATGAGCCATGATGTACATATTTAGCAATTACTTGTTAGGTCTACTTAATGATTATGTTGATGACATAGCAATTAAATCCAAGGCATCACAAAACCACGTAGATGACATAGACCTTGTGCTCAAACATTGCTTGAAGCATGAACTTAGATTAAATCCTAAGAAATGTATCTTCGATGTCAAGATGGGTTGCATGCTAGGTTTCATAATATCCAAAGCAAGCATACACATAGACCTCGATAAGGTTAAGACCATCATCAACTTAGCACCACTAGCCAACCTTAAGAAGCTATGAGGGTTACAAGGCAGATTGTAATTCATATGATGGTTTATCACATGGTTGATTGACAAGTTGTAGCTAATGCAACACTTGCTCAAAAAGGGAGTCCATTTTGAGTGGACAACTTAATGCCAAGAGATATGTGACAACCTTAAGTAGGAGTTGGCTCAACTTCCAACGGTCTACCCTCCACAAAGAGATAAACCATTCTACATCTATCTTGCTACCTCAGACACGTCCATGGCTTCTCTACTTTGTCAAAAGCAAGACGATGGTACAAAGGTCCTCGTGTACTACCTAAGTCATGCATTAGTTGCCTATGAAGCAAAGTATAACAATGTGAAAAAGACTCACCTTACCTTAGTCTTTTCTCTTAAGAAGTGGAGGCATTATCTTTTTCGTAGTCAAGTCAACATCATCTGCAAAAGCAATGTACTCTGAGCTATTACAACGAGTATTTATGAGAGTAGTCACATTGTATGTTGGAAAGTAAGAATTGTGGAGTTTGACTTGTATTAAATTGCACAAGCATTAACCAAAGGTCAAGCAATAGTTGCACAACTTATGGCTTCCCTAATCGATAATCAAACAACAATAGATCTAGAATTTCTGGATGAGGATGTCACTAGCATAAGCCAAGTGCTTGACAACTTTGAGGCAATCTTACACTTTGATAGTGCTGTAACCTCTTAAGGGGGTAGTGTCACTACCGTAATCACATTTCCCTCTAGGGAGATCTAACCTTTCACATATTTTTTTGCATTTTCATGCACTAACAACATGGTAGAGTATGAGGGTCTCCTCCAGGGTATCTTAGTAGCTTGTGACCTAGGAATATAGAACCTAGTGATCCCAGGTGACTTACAACTAGTTGTCAACCAAGTTATGGATGTTCACGCTTGTAAAGCTTAACACTTAAAACCTTACTGTGACCTAGCAAAGCACCTGCTCAAGCAATTTGCAATTGCTGATGTTCAACATATCCCCTACAATGAAAACTCCATTATCGATGCATTAGCTACATTAGCCTTAAGAATTACACTTGCAATGTTTCACACATTTCCCACCATGGTGGCAAATTGCATAGTGCTTGTCATGCAAACAACTGACATTGCATCCATAGCCATAGTAAGCACGACTCACACAGTAGCGTGGTACGAAGACATCAAATCATATCTTCTACAGGGTGAACCTCCATAACATCTAACCACTACCTAAAAATATGCAATGTGAAATCCATGGCGAAAATACATCATTGTGGGAGATAACACATTTTCCTGCAGATCCTATGATGGCATATTGTTGACTTGCATCAATGACAGTGAAGCATAGATAATCGTTGAACAAGTCCATGAAGACTTTGCGGAGGCCACATAGCACCTAGGGCAATGGAGGGAAAGATCAGATGCTTAGGCTACTATTGGCCTTACATGGAGCATGATTATGTCTCCAGGGTCAAGATGTGTGACACATGTCAATGGCATGGTACCTTAATGCACGTGTCACCCATCGAACTGCATACAACGTAGATCACATGGTTATTCCAACGTTGGGGGTTGGACACTATAGGACAATAATGACTACATCCTCCGTAGGGCATAGCTTCATTATAACTGTCACTGAGTATTTTACGAAGTGGGTTGAGGTTATTCTCCTTAGGAAGACTACATCGTAGCAAGTTTGCAAATTCATACTTGATAGCATAATGACTCATTTTAGTTTACCCATGACCATAATCATAGACAACAGGCCATAGTTTAGCAGTGTTGAGACCAAAGCCTTTTGTAAACACTTTGATCCTTTTCATCGCCCTACTACCTATAGGAAAATGGCCAAGTGAAGGCCACAAATAAGGTCATCGTCAATCTTTTAAAGAAGATGTTCAATAGTAGCAAATGACGATGGCACGAATAGTTGATCTATGCACCTTGGGCCTACCACATGACATGTAGAATAACAATGGGTAAGATGCCATACAGTTTGGTTTATGGATCTAAAGTGATCTTGCCTCTTGAATTGTAGGTCCCATCTCTTTATGTAATTCTCTTAAGCTTCATCGATGAGGTTCAAAACGACGAGTTGAGGACCACCAACCTCAGCTTGATATAGGAGGAGTGCATGTAGATGCTTGGTCAAATTAAGTGGTACCAACAAACACAATGGCAGAAACACTGTCACAATTAGCACTAGCACCTGATCAAGAAAGGGACCTAGTCCTCAAGGTTGTTTGCAAACCCGTAGATAAATTCTTAGCCAACTAGGAAGAGCCTTTCTTGGTCGTTAAGGCCTATGATAATGGTGCAGTCAAGCTTGCTAACCATGATGTCAATAAATTTCCTAACCCAATGAACTACTCATATCTGAAGCCATCCTACGCCTAGTACAAAAAGTTGCATCTTTATGAAGCAAGGAAAGCGAAAGTTCACTATGACTATAAACTAGCACAGATAGTCTACTATGACTATAAATTGGCATAGAGTGTCTGCTATGACTATAAAATAGCATAGATTAGTTTGCTATGACTATAAACTAGCACAACATGTCCACTATGACATTAAACTGGCACCCACATCCATAGTCTATTATGACTATAAACTGGCACAACAAGTCCCTTATCACTATAAACTGGCACAACAAGCCCCTTATGATGCTAAACTGACATAACTTGTCCTTGGATCATGATGTTAAACTAGCACAACCTCCATCATTTGCTACAAAGTTAAACTGGCACTCAACAATATACTAGGACTATAAATTAGCACATCATGGTTTGCCAGGACCTTAAACTAGGTTCATAGTCAACTAGGATCCTAAACTAGCATAGCATATGATCTACTAAGACCTTAAACTAGGTTCATAGTTTAACACACCTAGTTTTGCGGATAAGTGAACACAAATACTTCCAACTCTTTATCATTGGCCCACATCTCGTGGGCACAGCGGGGTACTACAGTTCCAGAATGGAGTTCACATAATCAAGAGAGGCCTCTGGAACATTTGTAGCATTATTGCCTCTTGGCATTTTGTTGATCTTCTGGAGCTCTTGCCATGGTCACCAGCAGTACCAACCCCAGGTCGGATCGATAACATTACTGACCTTGGGTATTTCATTATTGGTTAGAGCTCTTATCATTAGCATAACCTGTTGGACTAGTGGTAGTATCATGGCCCCTCCATTTTGCTATCATCCTCTAGCTTACACCATTGCTCAGGCTTGGGAGTGCTTGCAGCATCTTGGATCTCTACCATTTTGTTAGCAGAGCTGCAATTTCGCAACTGGTCTAACCCTAAATTTGCCTTGACTCTTTCATAAGCACTCTGATGAGAGTCATAATTTCAAGGGTAAGCCATTCTAGCACCATGGACATTGGCCCTCTGACAAGCATTTCAACAAGAGATCATTATTTTGGTGACAATCCATCCTTGGTGCCACACTTTGCAGTATCACACTGTTTGCACTTCATTACCTTATTATCCCCTAGCACATTTCCTACCACCCTCAGGACTCTTGAGCATGGTGAAGTGACATCTGGTTGGATATTAACAAGTGATGTTGGTGCTAGGCATATCGTGGTGTTTTGTGTTCCTATCGATGCCTCTTGGGCCACTCCTCCAGACATTGACAAAGAGGGACCAATGAAACACCACCAAATTCGGGCTCCTAGGTCTTGACTGCAAATTTAGCTAAGTGTCAAAACTTAGCAAATTTTTTCTAAGTGTTGAGACCATGATCTCCACTGCTGGGACTACACTCCAGGGCATAGTTGGCACAAATAGCTTAGATTTGCAAATTTTTCTAAGTGTCAATAGTGGTTGCAAAATTTTCTAAGTGTTTGACTATGCTCCCCCTAGCAAGACTACGCTTTAGAGTGTAGTCAATCTAGTATGCACACTAGTGGCCAATTTTGCAAATTTTCCTAAGTGTCAAGGTAAAATTTATTAGGCTTGGTTGGCATGGAAGAAATAGTTTGGTAGATTTTCTAACTTCTAAGGCTACACTCCTTACTACGCTCCAGAGTGTAGTTAGCATAGTTCACATGAAGACATCAATTTTTGCTAGATTTTTCTAAGTTTCTTGAATACCCTCTCACTGTTAGGACTACGCTCTAGAGCGTAGTCAGTGCTAGAGCATAGTTTTGAAAAATTTGCCTAACTCCTGGGACTACGCTCCAGAGTGTAGTCATGTAGAATTGCCTTCGGAAGCCTCCAAAGTTTAGCACTAGCCTTCATCTTAGCTCCAACATTCCCTCAACAAGCAAGATCAGAAATTTGCATTTCATTTGCATCCCCCCATATGCCCCCAAATTGTACCTATACTCAACACCACTTGAGAGAGTGGGCAGTAGAGTCCCAAAGTGTAGTCTCCAAAACTACACTATTTTGCATTATTTTCAAGTACATTGTGGTCTGTTCGGCACTCGCACATGTAGTCTTGGTAGCATAGTCATAGTCTGGTAGTCTCACAAGGTCCATTGGAGCACACCAGTAGAACATCATTTTACTTCATTGGGAGCATAGTTGGGGCTAGCATAGTCTGAACTATCCCTTTGCCACATGGTGCTCAATCTGTGACTCACACTAATCCTAGCCCTATAAATACCCCAGTGCTCCATGTTTTAGGGGTTGGCATTTTAGCATTTTGGTTGGCATTTTGAAGTGATCACTTGGCACTTTTAGCACTTGAAAAACTTAGAGCACACTTAGCATTTCAGGTAGACACCATTGCACACCACCACAGCATTGTTGTACACTGCCCAACACATTGTACACCACTGTAGCTTGTAGGACACTATGACAGCCAACCTGACAAGCTTAGACTTTATGGTGGACATCATTTTGTCATAGCCAGACACCCTAAGATTGTGACTATGTTGCCTAATGTGCTTGTTTGTACACTACGTACCTCTTACACTTTTCTTTGCAATTAACTATGCTCCCCTCATTTGGGGTGGTTCTGCTTTCTCTCTTGCTCACATTCTATGCATTTTCATATTTTCTTTTGCACTTTAACATCCTACTCACATTTTTTATTATTTAAGCACATATTTGCACGGGTTCACTCTCGTTTTTACACCTGAAACGTCTACTATGCTCACACCCATGGGCACCATGGACATCACAAAACACCATGTAAACCCTCTTAACACTTGCTTCATCATAGCACTCGTAAGTCCTAGTTCAATCGACAAGACCATGCTGGGCACCATGCCTCTATTCCCATCAAGCCCTTGTGTAGAAATATGGTTAAGGCTATGCGATCGCAAACCTCTAAGAGTCCCATTCCAGCCTCCAACATTTTTAGTTATTGCAATATTCAAAGGTGTTTTTACATAAAAGCCATAAAACAAGAGGGCACCTAGTGGCTAACCGTTAATTTTGATAGCAGCACAATGTGCGTGGAACCTATTGAGAACTTAGCATGCACTTATGTTACAGGCATGGATGAACTAGAGTAACTTCATCACCAACTCTTTGATGAAAATAATGATACCAATCAGGGAGAGTTGGAGATCCCTGAGAATTTTAAATAAGAGCCCCTAGAGTTGAAAACTCTACATGTTGGTCTAGAATATGCATTCTTACAAAATGGCAAGTTAGTCGTACTCAATGCCAAACTTACTCCTGAATAGAAAGAAAAACTATTGAAAGTGGTCAAAAAATGGCCAACAACTCTTGCTTGGTCATATCTTGAACTCACTAGAATTGATTCATGGAATGCTAGCATTGCATTTACACTGATCTGTCCATGAAGCCAAGGAGGCAACCACAACATCCTAAATTGAAGCAAATTATGAAAAAGAAGATTGAGCAATTCCTTAAGGTAGGGTTCATCTACCCCATTACAGATAGCGAGTGGGTTAGCCCACTTGTGATAGTGCCAACGAGAGGTGGCTCATGGTGGGTTTGTATCAACTTCAAGCTATTACACATGACAACATTCAAAGATCATTTTTCATTGTCATTTACTAACCAAATGTTGGACACCATATCTAGGCATTGCTATTATAGTTTTTGGATGCTTATAGTGGCGATAACCAAATCTAGATTACACTAGAAGATCATGCCAACATAACATTCACAAGTCCCTAGGGGACTTTGCATATCACAAGATGCCTTTTGGTTTGTGCAATGCTCTTGTCACTTTCCAACATCTAGTGTTAAGTATCTTTCAATAGTAAATAGGTAGCAGAATGGAAATCTTCATGGATGACTTCTCCACTTATGGCATTCCATTTGAGTAAGCCTTGGATTACCTTGAGCAAGTACTAAAAAGATGTGTAGAAATAAATCTGTGGCTCAATTAGAAAAAGAGCCATTTCATGATCCAAGAGGGCATTGTATTGGGGCACTAAATTTTGCAGAAAGGGATTGAGGTAGACCCCAAAAATATAAGGGCCATTGAAGGAATTACTTGTTAACTAGAAACTATCAAAGATGTTTGGTAATTCCTTAGACACACTTGTTGGTACTAGTGATTCATAGAGAATTTGTCTAAGATCGCAAAATCATTGGTCAAGTTGATAAAGAAAGATGCTCTCTTCATTTGGACTAAGGAATGTGAAAATGCATACTACAGCATCAAACAAAAGCTTGTATAGACTCTAATTCTATGAGCGCCTGATTGATCTAGACCATTCCATATCATGACAAATGCATCCAACAACACCTTGGGAGATGTGCTTACACATTTGGATGATAAGAAACATCCATAATACATCCATTGTGCAAGTCAAACCATTGTGGGTGCACAACTGAATTACACTACCATGAAAAAAGAACTGACGATAGTGGTGTATGCTCTGGAAAAGTTTAGGCACTATGTGCTTCGATATAAAGTATTTGTGCATGGTAATCACAATGCCATCTGCTTTCTCATGAATAAGCCAATGGTGAGCCCCTGTGTTATATGGTGGCTAGTGATGTTGTAGGAATTTAATCTTACAATGGTAGATTGAAAGGGGACTAATAATGTGATCGTCAATCACTTGTCTTGGTTACGATGGGATAATAAAGAGGGGGAATGTCCATTATTTGATTTATTCCCTGATGAACTCCTCTTTTTTGATGTAATAAATGAAAAAACGCCTATAGAATTAAAATGGTATGATGGCATCCTCACTTATCTTCTCACTTAAGAGATGCCACAAGATCTGGACCATAGGAAGAAACAGTAGTTTCTTCATTGAGTTAAGCACTTCATGGAAATCAATGGACATCTTTACAAGATGTGTGCCAATGGTCTAATTTGTTGGTGGATACCTAATGTAGATCAATTACATGTTCTCTAGGATGCTCACAAAGGCCCTTGCAAAGGCCACTACATTGGGAGATGCATGATCATAAAAATCCTGATGGTAGGATACTATTGGCCCATAATCTTTACAGATGCCCACCAATTTATTTGATCCTGTGAACACTGTCAACAAGATGGTGGGATGATTGCATAAATGGAGGATCCTCAATAGTGGATTCAGCCACTAGAACCCTATGACATATGAAGCATAGATTTCATGGGTTCCATCACATCCATGTCCATTGGAAAGGCATCTATAATTGTCATCATTGACTATTATAGCAAATGAGTAGAAGTAGTAGCTATCATCAACTATACATCATCCACTATTACTCAATTTGTATAACAAAATGTTGTGAACAAGTTTCAAGTGCCATGTACATTGATTTCTGACAACAAAACCCATTTTATAGGTGCCACTTTTTAAAAACTCATGCAACGCTTGGGGGTTGAAGATAAATTAACAACAACCTATCACCCCCAAGCCAACAGTTAAGCATAGGTGACTAATAGGGAGATCACAAAGATTCTAACAAGAACTATTAGCAAATATAGGAGAGACTGGAGCACAAAACTCAATGATGCCCTTTAAGCCTACCACTCAACATAGAAACTTCCTATTGGCTACTTTCCCTACGAGTTGGTGTATGGAAAAATTCCAATGCTTCTAATTCAATTCGAGCTCCATACACTCTCAATAGCTTGTGACCTGGATCTTGACCTAAGTCTGGAATAAAAAGAAAGATTGATCAACTTCAATGTGCTAAACGAAAATATATTGGTAGCCCTTTCTTTGAATGAAGTGCATAAGACATTCAACAAACAATGCCATGATCTTAGAATACATAAAGTAAAATTTCAACTGGGAGATAAGGTTCTTTGTTAGAATCCCACACACGTACTTCAAAAAACCAAATTCCAAACATTGTGAAAAGGGCCTTATATAATTAATGAAACCTTTCATTCTAGGGCCATGATCATATACAAACCTGAAAGCCCAAATAAAAAGCAATTGGTGAACATCCAACAGCTAGAGCCTTTCCACTAGTGAAATTAAGCCAGTGTAACAAATACCTCTACGGATGGGCAACCATGCTCAATTCTTTAGATCTTCTCCTTCGAACTCAGTTGTGGGGGAGATGGCCATCTATGCTAATCATATACTTGGCTTCTCAATTTTTCTATTTTTTGGTTTACACATTTTGGTCTTTGTAAATTATTTATTTAACACCTTTTTGACTTTAAAACTTCTTTCTATTTTACACCATTTTTGTTTTACACCATCGTTAGTACATTTAAATCTTTCTTGAGTATTTACACTTTCTTAGATATTTTACTTTATTTTAGTGTGATTTTTAATTTTTGTTAATAAACATGCTTTGTGCCAATAAGATATAGTGGTACTGTAGCTATTACTAATGGTGGTTTGTGCTTAATGTTTTGTTTGTTAATTTCTGGTTTCTATTTCTAAATTTTTGTATCGATGGCTAAGTCATGGTTTCTTTTTCATAGAATGGGTAGTGAGTCCATGACATCTACACATCCACAAACTCTATGGTTCTCCTTGTTTTGGAAGTAAGAGATCCCTTTCATTAAATAAACTTTTAATAAATTTATGAGCTTGGTAGTTTCTAGAATTGGAAAGGATTCAAAGATTTACATAGGGTGTGACTTCAAGGAGAGTCAATACTCTTTTTACTCTTCTACTTGCTTGGGTGCATGAGTGTTTTCATAGACTTCTTACTATTCCATGTCGACCAAGAATAGGAAGTTGAATAAAGTCTTTGCATGGTGTGGTTCCCATCCAAAAAGAGAGAGAGAGGAGAAAAAAAAAAGATGGGAATTCAAAGCACACCACTTAGATAAATAAATAGGCTACAAGCACTAGTTATGAGACTAGAAAGATATGTTACCCATGCCTAAATTTCCCCTCTAACTAAGGCCCTTTCTCACTTCCTAATTCTCTTTTCTTCTCTTTATGGAATATTGATTGTTTTGTGGGAGCACTCTTATGTCTTGAGGGGATGGATCAATCTTGGGGTGGTGATGCAAAGTCACTGAAAGTGGTTGGTTTTGGTCTAGACTTAGGATGGATCTTCTTAGGTCATTTAAACACAAATACATGAGGGACTTGTTATGGCCCTAATCTGGAATTCCATTCCACCTTCTCCATCATTTGTCAATGCTACCCATAACTCACCTCATTGTTAGTGTCCATGTTCTTAATTCGATGTCCTTGTCTAACATGCTTGAATTCTTGGATAGAATCTTCTAGGTTTTGGTCCTTAATTTTCATTAATCATTAATCGCTTATGGGGCCCACGATCTCCTTAAGTTGAGGTTATGCAAGGGCAAACAAGACATGTGCCTGCTATGGGGAGGACCCACTTGCATATCTCTTAGTTGGGTTCATTAAGCATCTTATCCTTAGGCATTCTTCCAAACAAAATCTTTTGTACACCCATCTTTTGCATCAAACCATGTGCTCCTT
This sequence comes from Gnetum montanum, assembly GCA_015680685.1. Lineage (NCBI taxonomy): Eukaryota > Viridiplantae > Streptophyta > Gnetopsida > Gnetales > Gnetaceae > Gnetum > Gnetum montanum. The sequence goes on from MNCI01001420.1 coordinate 261,851, forward strand.
TACATATTTTATTATATACACACATTCTCTATCAAATTTTTCCATATTGAGCTTTTAGAGCCAATGCATATACGAGGCCTTGTATATGCAGCCCCATCAATGTAGTGGAAAAACTAGTATAAATATGCATGACCCCTTAGAAATTTTTACATTTTCTTACAAATGCCAAGGGAGTCTTTCAAATCTTCAGAGCCCAAACCTTCGAGAGCCCATAACTTTCTAACTATTTATCCAAATCACTCCCTTCTTTGACCTTGCAGCTACTAGAGGTAAGCTCTTAGTCGTGGGGGCCACAAATGTGGCAAGTGTAACTAACTAACTAGATAAGGTACTCAAATATTTAATGTTACACATTATAATTACTAATCCATGAATGTGTTATGATTGCAAAACAAGAAGGATCCAAGAACAAGCTAAGGAAGAACCACTTACAATCCATACCACAGGTCCTCTTAGGGAAGAGGCCAAGCTAGAATCTATTCGTCAAATTCCGAAACTGGTAGCAACAACAAAACATTCCCACCAAGATGAGGCACTAGCTTAGCAAGTAAACCTTGAGGTGACTTTGACAAAAGCCTACTTGAATCAAATTAGATCAAGGAAGGTCCAAAAAATAGCGCTTTAGGAGTTAAACTTTGGCTCGTTCCTAGAGCAAGCACTTGAAGAAGTACAGGACTGATCAAGGACCTCTCCCATGTGGCCAATTATCATTTCCACTGGGGAGTGGTACATTGAAGAGACACTCTTCCTCTGGAATAATAGGTAGGCTAGTTCAACTGTAAAAATTAAGGACATCTTAGTGTCCTACTCAATGCAGGTTGATGCTGAAGTGCTTAGGTTGCCAGAAATAGGGGTGAATCTCGTTGAGATTCCAATGTAGGTGAAACATGGTTTCTTGTCCATGGAATAGGAAGTGAGTCCATGACATCTGTCCATCCACAAACTCTATGGTTTTCCTTGTTTTGAAAGTATGAGGTTCCTTTCATTAAATAAACTTTTAATAAATTTATGACATTTGTAGTTTTAAGAATTATTACGGATTCAAAGGTTTGCATAGGATGTGACTTCAAGGGGACTCAATACTATTTATACTCTTCTAGTTACTCAGGTGTATAAGTGTTTTCATGGATTTCTTACCATTCCATGTCAACCAATAATAGGAAGTTGAATAAGTCTTTGCATGGTGTGGTTCCTATCCAAAAAGAGAGAGAAAAAAATAAGACAAAACAAAATAAAAGATAAAAAACATGATGGGAATTCAAAGTACACCCCTTAGATAAATAAAAGAGCTACAAGCACTAGTTATGGGACTAGAAAGACATGTTACCCATGCCTAAAAATCCTCTCTAACTAAGGCCCTCTCTCATTTCCTGCTGCTCTTTTTTTCTTCTTAAGGAGCTGTGGTTATTCTATGGGAGCACTCTTGTGTCTTGAGTGGGTGGATTGATCTTGTAGTGTCGATGTGAAGTCATTGAAAGCAGTTGGTTTTGATTTGGACTAAGGATGAATCTTCTCAAGTCATTTAAACACAAATCCACAAGAGAGTTCTTATGACCTCAATTTAGAATTCCATTCCACCTTCTCCATTATCCATTTATGCTACTTGCAACTCACCTCACTACTGGTGTCCATCTTGTTGTTTAGTGTCTTTGTTTGACATACTTGATTTCTTTGGTAGAATCTTTAGGGCTTTTATCCTTAACTTCCATCAACCATTAATCACATATGGGGCCTAGTTGAGGTTATGCAAGGGCAAGCAAGGCATATGCCTACTATGGGGATGATCCACTTACATATCTCTTGGTTGGGTTTGTTAAGCACCTTATCCTTAGGTATTCTTGCAATTAGAATCTTTGTACACTCATCTTTTGCATCCAACCATGTGCTCCTTTAAAATATTTTCTTTAATTCACACATTCTCAATAAAATTCTTGAATATTTGAACTTTCAAAGAGCCTCTTCAATGGTTTCATCATATTCTTGGCTTTTCAGGGACTTCATAGACTCTAAATTAATTCAAAAATTCCTTGTATTTTTTAAAATATTCAAAATTGAAAATTTTGTTTATGGATCTCGTAAATTGGGCCTTGTCAACAAAGCCCATGCTTATATGAGGTCTTGTATATGTGGCCCCATCAATGTAGCGCAAAAATACTATAAATATGCACAACCCACCTTAGAAATTTTCACATTTTCTCACAAATGCTAAGGGAGATTTTCAAATTTTTAGATTCTAGAACCTTCTAGAGCCCATAACTTCCTAACCGTTTATCCAAATCACTCTGTTCTTCGACCCTATAGCTCTTAGAGATAAGCTCTTAGTCATGGGGGCCAGAAATGTGCCATTTTTGATAGAGAATGTTTCACCATTTTTCTAACTCCCACAAAGGTTTAACTAAGAAATCAACATTTAAATACCAACTTATAGAAGTTAAACCCTTCCAATGAGCTTCGGTAACACTTATAATAAAAATTAATAAAATAAAATAATCAATCTAACTAGATAAGGTGCAACCATAGCCAAGTGTAACTAACTAACTAGATAAGGTATTCAAATATTCAAAGTTACACATTATATCGACTAATCTATGGATGTGTTGTGATCATAGATGGCACTGAAAGGCAAACACACGTAGGAAGGAAGACCATCTCAACCAAGAGAGAAATGAACAAGAATAGGAAGGGGCTAATAATAGTCCTAGGAAGAACAAATTGCAATCCATGTCACAGAAGGAAGAGGCCAAAGTGGAATCCGTTCATTAGATTCTAGAACCAGTAGCAGTAATAGAACATTCCCACCAAGATGAGTCACCATCTTAGCAAGAAAAACTTGAGATGACCTTGACGAAGGCCTACCTAACTCAAATTAGATGTAAGAAGGTCTAAAAGATGGTGCTCTAAGAGTTAAACTTTGGCACTTTCTTGGAGTAAGCACCTAAAAAGGTACAAGACCAACTGAAGACCTCTCCCATGTGGCCAATTATCACTTTTAGCAGGGAGTGGTATATGGGAGAGAAGTTCTTATTTTGGAACAATAGGTAAGCTAGTTCAATAGTCAAAATCAAGGACATTTCAGTGTTCTACTTAGTGCAGGTCATTGCTGAAGCACTTGGGTTGCCAGAAATTAGGATGAATCTCATTGAGATTTCGATGCAAGTTGACCCTAGCATCAAAAAGGAATGGGTTCAACGGTGCTATGGTGTTGATTGCAAGGAGTATGGCAAGCTCACACTGGTAGAAAGAATCCACTACAAAAATGTAGCCTTTCATCTAAACCCCATGGTGAGGCCTAACAAGATCATTGCCTTTTTTGCCCATTTATGTGTTGCTTTGAGTGGGATATTCCTTGTCAACCTTTTACAATTGATCTATCTGGAGAAAGAAAAGCAATTTAAAGAGAATGAACATGGAAGGAAGGCACTCCCCTTCCCATGCCTAAGCTATGCCAAAGCGGAGGGATAGTCTGCTATACAAATGATGTTGTCTAACATGCTTTGACCGCTAACTGGGTAGAGATGATGAAGGCTAAGACACTTGCAACAACCATTTAATAAGAGGAGCAGTAGCCACCACCCACACCTACCACTCAAAAAACTATGTTAGATGTCATTACAACATTTCAATAGTTGCATGAATACCAAGAATGGTTCTTGAGTGAGTAAGAGTAATGAGTAGGCACGAGTGGTGGGGACCTGTTTGTGTATTGGCCAATGATGAGTCACCTAAATGAGGTGGCCTAAATAGTTAGCATGATGGTAAGAGGTGGATCCATTTTTTCTTCCCAAAAAACATAGTTTTTCACATCCTATCACTAGAGACGTAATAATATCTCTCTTAGAATAGCAGCCACTCCTAGATATTTTTGAGAATGTTGCAACTTTCTCGGTGTACTTGGAGGAAGGTGAGGAGGCAACAATACTGGTGATGTAGCACTAGGGCAAGAAACCATAGCAGAGGTGTTTGCTAATAGAATTTTTGAAACACTCAATGCACCTGTAGTGTCTATAGCAAATGTCATTGCACTTAAAGATGTGTAGATGTCTATAGGAACCATAAGCAACAGATTAAGCACTGCACAACATGAAGAACTATTGGATTGGCTGGTGGAAACTAGGCAAGATGTCTTTGATCTTCTAGATACTATTACTAAAACCTAGTTGGAGTTGCTAAATGAAAAGAACATTATTTTGGAATGGCAACTTGAAATAGCCAAGGAGTTGAACGAATGCTTGGCTATTGAAGTTGCTAAATTAAGAGCTTAGATTACTAACTTTGCATTTCTCAACTCAGCATTGACAAGAGATGAAGTTCTTGAATAGCTTCACATCTAGATGAAAGGGGTTGAGGGTGCAATGAAGACAATGGTGTTTTACCAATTCTTAGTAGAGGCCACATAGCATAAAATTCAAAAGGCCTTGGATTTGACTTATGAGGAGAATGTGCAACTAATCGTAGAAAACCATTGCCTACAAAATGTTAATGCGCATAAACGAAAATTGATTAATTTTATCCATCAATAGTAAGACCAAGTAGCTAGAGCAAACATAGAGCTAAGGAGATTGATATCTGAGAATAGAAACCTCTCCATGGAGGAGGTTTGTGCCCTTTGCCAAAAGATTATAATAGAGGTAGTTGACTAGAAATTAGAGGCTCTCAAATTTGAGAGAGTTAAGGATCACTACAGAGACAAGGTTGGCCTACAGAAAGAAGTAAATGAGAAACAAATTCAAGTGGTGAAGGTTAAAATGAACAAGATCCTTCAGCAACTCCAACATGGACATGAATTGTGGCAGCCCATCATTGATGGAATTAATTAGTACAATAAAGTAGAAATTCACCTAAAGGAGTTATAGATAGAGGAAATGATGGAATACATGGAGGTGGCCAATCTTTGGTACATGAACTGGCTATGTTGACTATCAGATGACCATGGTTAGAATTGGAAAAGCAGGTGGCCAGTTCGTACATGTTATACAAGGCTAAGTTCAAACACCACAAGGATACCAAGAAAAAGCTTGTGGTGGAAAACACTGAACTCAATGTTCTCAAGGGAAAATACACTAATAAGATATTTATTACCAAGAACTTGATCAACAGAGTGAATGAATACTAGGAGCCACGTTGCCCCTTCAATGGGGCCACGTTGACCAACAAAGTGAATGATCTATGTGGTGTTGCCCATGGGGCCATGTTGATGTAGTGTTTGTTGCATTTATTGGGCCTCGTCAACATAGCTCCACAATAAAGTCTATAAATATGTGCTTACCAACTATGTTTATGAGAGGTCAAGTCATAGTTGTAGTAGATCTCTTATAGTTTTGTCATTTGAGAGTTAGAATATTTCTCTGACTACTCATAGTAAGAGTCAGAAAGTGTATAGATCTTTATTCAAGCACTAATGTACTTGAGGATACTAGTGTGAACAACAATAAAGATGAGCCTTTTGATCAAACTTTGCAATACTTGAAATAGATTAATAATTTATTTATGCATTTACTATTTTTATTAATTATGTAATTAATTAAGCTAAACTAAACTTTAATTGATTAATTACATAATTAAGCCAAATAGATTAAACACATAGATAGGACCACTTCGAGCATAACATACAGTACTTGGTAATCCCAACAGCGCTTAATGCTTTGTAGCTCAATAATGTTGTATGCATTTAGGATGTGTACGGAAAGCAGGACTAGATACTTATGTTAGGATTAGTTAGAGATTAATTAATTAGTTAGATTAAATTAGCTATTAAATTACTTTGTTTCTCTATTTTAAATCACCAAGAACATAAAACATAAAATAATAAGAATCATATGCCTCGAATACACTTAACCCTATCTTTGTAAATCACAAGTGTAATTGGGAAGACAATAAATGATTGTTAAGGCAAGTTCATTTCCTAGAGGCTAGTGTACCAGAAGGCATAGAATCCATGAAATATGACTAGATCATGCATGAACGCTTAGTGATTCGTATGGTTGAGTGTAGGGGTACTTCGTTGCTCATCAATGATTAAGAAAATGATGTTACAATGAAGAGTAAGAATAAAAGTGCTCATAATAACTAATGATAGAACTTTTTGTGAATAGTGCTTGCACAATTCCCAAGATTTTGACATTATCTTATAGCCTCAAAGTTTCCATAAACTCCTCAAAATTCATGCAACGGTTACCAAATAGCTACTGTAGATGTCTACTTTAAAGTTCAGACATCTATTTGAGATTTCTCTCAATGCAGGAGAGACGTCTACCTGAAAAGTGAGACATCTAGTGTGAGATGTCTTGGCATAGGCATCTAGTGTGAGATGTCTTGGCATAGACTCTACTGTGAAAGATGGACATGTACTGCTTTTTGAAGAAGTCTATTCAACTTTTTAACTTTAAATTCTGAGGCACTCTCTTATTAATTTGTCTCCGTGACAGTCCTCAGAACACCTTAGTTTGATTTGTAGACACCATTTTCATCCACTCTCTCATCTTGTCCATGTAGTCTTCATTTTAACATCTTGATGTAGATCTTGTTTCCTTGAATTCTCATATCTCCAAGTGAAGTTCTTGTTCATGCCTTGTAAAATCATAATCACACACATACATTCTATATTCTCCATTTTTCTTAAGGTTTTGACATACCAAAAGGGCAACATATAGTGGCTATAACCAAATAAAAATTACACCATAGGATTAGGCTAAGATAACTTTTACAAGTCCTTAGGAGAACTTTGCATATAAAAAGATACCTCTAGCCTCTATAATGATCCTGCAACTATCGAATGCTTAGTTTTAAACATCTTTCAATAGTGAATTGGTAGTGGTGTGAAAGTTTTCATGGATGACTTCTCCACCTATGGTACTAACTTTGAGTAGGCATTAGACCATCTTAAGTAGGTACTTAAATGATGTGTACAAACTAACTTGTAATTCAACTAGTATAAGAGCCACTTGATGCTTAGAGATGACATTGTTTTGCGATACAAAGTTTTAGGGAAAGGAATAGAGGTGGACCTTGAAAAAGTAAAGGTCATCCAAGGAATAACTAGATAACTTTAAACTATCAATGATGTCAGGTCATTCTTTGGTCATACTAGTTACTATAGGTGCTTCATTAAAAATTTCTCTAGAATCACCAAACTACTAGTATAGCTCATTGAGAAGGATGTAACCTTTAAATGGATTAAGGAATGTGAATAAGAATTCAAACACTTGAAGAAAAAGCTCATGGAAACTACAATTCTACAGGCCTTAGAGTGGTCTAAGCCATTTCATATCATGATAGACACATCTAACTATGCCTTTGGGGTGGTGCTTACATAAATGAATGATAAAAATGTAAATATTATATCCATTATGCAAGCGAAAGCATTGTGGGTGCACAAATCAACTACACCACCACTAAAAAAGAACTCATGGTAGTGGTGTATGCCTTAGAAAAATTTAGGTACAATGTGCTTAGATACCAAATTTTTGTGTAAACAAACCATAGTGTAATACGATTCTTGATGAATGAACTAGTGGTAAGCACCCATGTTATATGTTAGTTGGTGACCTTACAAGAATTTGATCTAACTATGATGGACATAAAAGGAACTAAGAATGTAGTTACATATCATTTCTCTCAGTTAAGGTGGGATAGCAATGAGGAGGAAAAATCTTTATCTAATCAATTTCTAGATGAATTTCTCTTTGTTAAGTCCATTAAAGTTCAAGCACCAAAGGTTGCAAATTAGTATGATGAGTTCCTATCATAGTTACTCATATAAGAGACTCCTATAGAATGGGATCATATGAAGACAATAGTTTCTTCACTAGGTCAAATATTACATGGACATTGAAGGTAACCTCTACAAGATTTGTGTTTATGGATTGGTACGATGGTTTGTACCCAACGTAGATCTTTTATAAGTTCTTTAGAACACTCACGAAGGTTGTTTTGGGGGCCACTATGTAGGAAGAAGGACAACCAAAGAGATTCTCATGGTAGGATACTTTTGGCCTATAATCTTCAAGCATGCTCATCATTTCTTTCATTCATGTAAAAGGTGTCATTGAGATGGAGGAATAACCATCCAAATGGAAGGATAAAAATAGTGGATTCAACCACTAGAGACTTTCTACCTTTGGGGTATTAACTTTAACAACATGTGGTAAACAAGTTTGGTGTGCCTAGAGCGCCAATTTCAAATAATGGAACACATTTCACAAGTTCTACTTTTTGCAAATTAATGCAATGCTTGAGATGCAACATAAACTCAAGACACCCTATCACTCACAAGCTAATGGTTAAGTAAGGATCAAAAATAGGGAAATCACAAGAATTCTAATGTGAACCATTAGTAAATATAGGAAATACGAGAGCACCAAACTCAATGATGTCCTTTGGACATATTACTCAATATGGAAACTTCTTATAGGCTACTCTTCCTATGAGTTACTGTATGGAAAGTTACCTAAACTTTTAATTTAAACTTAACACTGCACACTCACAACTTCCTATGAACTTAACATAGATATTAACCTAGCAAAAAAAGAATGGCTCTTAATAGTCAATGTGTAAGATGAATACCAAGGAGTAGCACTAATGATGAATGAAGTGCACAATGCACATAAGAAAAAATGTCATGATGCATGGATAAGGAAAGTTATATTCAAACTAGGAGATAAGGTTCTCTATTGGAATTCCATATTTGTGCTGCCACAAACTAAGTTCTAGACACTATGAAAAGGACCTTACATTATATATTCAACTTTTTCTTTTGAGGCTATGATAATTTACCACCCAACAAATCCTCAAACGTACATGTTAGTCAACATCCAACAACTTAAGCCATTCATGAAATCCCAACTAACCATCAATAGTACTAACACCTTAAAAAAAGAACAAGCACATTTCATTTTCCAAGTCTCCTCCTTCCAACCTAGTTATGGTGGAGATATCCATCTACCATAAATTTTAATGATGATAAAATTTTTTTCTCCTTTTTTGTTTTGCAACGTTCTTTATATGTTTTTCACTTTATTAATCTTTTATTTATTATTTTATATATATTCCTTTTCTTTGTTATTCTCTTATTAATTTATTGTCATTTTCATTCAGTCTCCTTTGAAATCTTGAATTTTGTTCCATTACTACTATGAATTTTGGAAATTGTTGAACACAACTATCAAAGTTATGATTAATTTACAAAAGGGCAAATTTATCCTTGGATTATGTTCTCTACTATCAGTCTATCAATTTTCTGATGGCATTAGGCAATGACTTCACAACATCCACCCATTACATCTATTCCATATGGAGTTTGCATCATGGGACCATGAAGGTTCTTTCACATTGAAACTAAAAAGTAACATGTGATCTTGTTACCCAATGAACTAGAAAAGGACCAAGTGGGAATTAAATGGATGTGACCTCAAGGGGATTTGATGTGTTCTTGTCTCAACTTCCTTCTTGAGTTCTATGATTCTTCATTAGTATATCATCATTCCTACTATCGATCATAAAAGGAAGCATGTCTTTGCATGGTGTGGCTCCCATAAAAAATAAAAGAAAACAATAACATAATAACGAGAACTCAAAGTAACCCCTTAGACAATTTCATGTGCTACAAGCACTAGTAATGGGGCTAGAAAAACATGTTACCCATGCCTAAAGGCATCCCTATAACTAAGGCCCTACCTAGTGTCTTCTTCTCTTACAGTGATGGTTGTCCTTTGAGCTTCTCATAGCTCTTGATGATAAAAGAGGAGGAATATGTTAATGCAAGTTCATTGTAATTGAAATGGACTTGGTTTAGACTTGGAATGGATTGGTATCAAATCATCTTTATCACATAATTAACCAAGGACTCTGTGTAACCAGGATGCAGATAACTTATCCATTGTTCTCTATCTACCATTTACTCACTCCACCCTCTATCACCTCACTGCCTCATACCATGGTAAATTGAGAGTTCTATTTTCTAATTCACATAATCCTAAGATAAGTTCTCATAGGGGTGTGGAATTTAACTTAAAATAATAATTCATCATCCTCGGTGCCTATGGACTCCTTGTGATGTAGATATGTAAGGGCATATTAGACATATGCCTACTTTGAAGAAGATCCACTTACATACTCTTTTGGTTTACCTTAATTTAAAATCCCTAACCATAGGTCGATTGCACACATGATTATCTCGATAGCCTTAAAAATATATAATTGTTTCTCTATCTTGGCATTGAAATATCTCCAAATAACCCATCTCATGTGCTTTAATTACTTCTATTTGGTGAACCATACACTCTTTCATGTTGTTACTATGATTCTCTAGTTTTTTGACTTCCATTTGGCTTTTATTTCAACCCTAAACTTGCCCAAAATTCCTTAATTTTCAAATGAAAAATACAGCTACGAATAGTTGCATTGACACATCCTTGTTGATGCAGTGATGAGTTAATGTAGCCCCATCTATGCATAAGAAAAACACTATATATGTGTGTGACACTTATCTCATTTTTCACCATTTCTTCAAAATGCCAAAAGAGTTTTTGCCATTTTTTAGAGCTAAAGAACATTTCAAAAGCCTTGACTTTTGAACTACTTACCTAATTTCACTCGTTCTTTGATCGTCGAGCTACTAGAGGTACACTCTATGTTGTGGGGACGTTAAACACTAGGGATTCATAGAAAAGTTTTTAGAAATTTTTATAACTCTCCATGAATAAGATATTAAAATAATATTAAATTAATGATCACAAGAGATAATATCAATAATCAACCTCTGTTAGAACATGAATAAAATGATAATAAAATAATATCATAAGCTTGTAATCACTCACTAAGGACTTAGTGATGAAATTCCAATGTTTAACTAATAAATATAACTTGATCTAACAAATCTTGGGTTATGTTTGTGATTGCAAATGGCACCCAAGAGAGGGTTGTAGGCAAGAGTGCCATCATAATCTAGGGAGAAGCAACCACAAGGAGGAAGAAATCAAAAATAACCATAGCAACAATAACAACCCTAGGAGTAAGCAACTAAATTTACTCATGCTATTGGGCCACTATAGGAGGAGCCTGAGTTGAAATCTGTCTCATATATTTTTATAGTAGAGATAGGCCAATCCAAGCAAGATGAGGTCCCAAGACCAAGACCTAATTCAAAGGTCATACTTACAAAAGCTTTCTTAGAGAAGATTTGAACTAAGGAGATTCAAAGCTCCATCATGCAAGAGATGAACTTTGGATCATTTCTGGAAGCTTGCACTAGAAGAGGTTCAAATACAACTCCAAGGGACTCCAACATGGTCCATTCTCTCCAATAGTGGAGAATGATACATAGGGAAAACTTACCTCTTTTCAAATAACTGATAAGGAGATGTTAGTATTAAATAAAAGACATTACCATCTCTTGCTCAATTAATGCCATAGTAGAAGCTCTTGATTTGCCAAACACTGGGGTGAAGTTGGCAAAAATATCCATGTAGGTAAACCCAGAGGCCAAGAAAAAATTAGGTCCAATGATGTTATGGAGTGGACTGTAAGGAGTATGTCCTAACCAAAGCAAAGTGAGCATACTTCAAAATTACAGCCTATCATCTTAATCCAACGGTGAGGCCAAGTAAGGTCACAAGCTTCTCCACCAAGGCATGTGTAGCTCTAAGTGGAAAATTTGAAGTCAAGTTACTGTAATTAATCTTCCTTGAGATAGAAAACATTTGAAGGAGAATGAGAAGGGCAAGAAGACACTTCCCTTCTCATGCTTGATCAAAAAACTATGCAAGATGAAAGGAATAACCTGCTATTTTAATGATGTGGTTTGCCTTGCTCCTACCATATTATGGTAAGAGATGATGAAAGACAAGGCCATTGCCAAGCTTCAAGAAGAGGATGCCACTACCATCACCATGTGCAGCACCAAAGATGACACCAAAGATGCTTGTAGCTACTGAAGGCCTCAAGAAACTCAGGGAGCAAAAATTGTAGCAACAATAAACCTCTAAAGGTGATGGTGAAATCTTGGTATATCGTCCAACCATGAGACATTTGAACAAGGCCACAAGGACCATCAGCTAGCTGGATAGTGAGATGGCACCATTGTTCTCGGGGTAGAGAAACCAAGCACTTGCCCAATATAATCCTAATGCTAGAGAAATAACTATGTTCATTTTAGGACAAGCATTTCCTAAAATTTCTAGAAATGTAGCAGTCTTCTTTGTAACATTGGAAGAAGGTGAAAGAGTGATGGTCCTAGTTGTGCTCCACAAGGGCCAAGAGACAATGATAGAGGTGGTGGCAAACCATGTTAGAAAAGCTCTGAATGCTCTTGCTACATTTTTTCTTGACATTACTATTATAGCATATATACGTGCATTAGTAGAAGCAGGGAGTGAAAGGATGAGCACTGCCCAACATAAGAAAGTATTGGAATGACTGTGGGAGCTAGGAAACCACTTCCATAAATCTTTGATCTCTTAGAAGACAAATCAACAATCCAGTCATAGCTATGAGAGATGAGGAAAAAGTTATTAATTGTCAAAGTGTAACTTGAGGAGGCCACTGCTAGTAATCGATGGTTAGCCTCCAAGGTTGTGGAACTAAGGGCTCATCTATCTGATCCTATCATTCTTAGGCCTAAGCTAACAAGAGATGAAGCTTTTTAGCAACTTCAACATAAATAGTAGAAAGCTGAGAATTTCAAGGAGATGAAGATTTTTGATGCATCACTATCAAAAGCAATGATGAATATTACCAACTGTGAGTTCCATCAAGTTTGCAAAGAGAACCTGGTGCTAACCCACAATAACCATCACCTACAGAATGCTAAGTAGAAGAAGGATTAAATGGTAGAATATATTTGGTAATAACAGGAATAACTTGCCAAGGTGAACTTGAATTTAAGGAGGTCAGTTAGAGAGAACAAAAATCTCTCGATGGAAGAGGTTCAGACCCTTCACAAGAAGACTGCCATTGAGATTTCTATTTAGAAATACAAAGCCTTGAAATATGAACAAGTGAAGAACCACTACAGGAACTAGGTTGGAATGCTTAAGGAGATCAATGAGAAAGAAATCAAATTGACTAAGGCAAAGGTGAACGAGGCCATCCAACAACTCTAGTAGAAAGGGGATGCATGGTAGCACATCTTAGATGGACTCAATGCATATAAACAAGCAGAGATCCACCTAAAGAAGTTGCAAATCAAGGAGATGACTAAGTATATGGAGTTTAACAACCTCTAATATGCAAACTTGGAAATGTTCACTACAGGAAGACCTAGGATTGAATTGGAGAAGTAAGTGGCCAACTCTTACCTCCTTTACAAGGCAAATTTTGACTTCCACAACAAGACCAAGCAAAAGTTGGAGATAACCAACACGGAGCTTGAGGTTCACAAGAGCAAATTCATTGGTCAAATATCTGTTACTCAAAAGCTAGCTAGAAGAAATAAGTGGCTACCAAGAACTACAGAACCTTATCTGTACATTTAACATTGAATGTAAATAATTCATAGCCTAATTTATCAATATGAAGGAGATGTTTTCATCATTGCCATGGCTATGGGATATTCTAGCACCAATACATCTAGGTGAAGCAACTTGGACTATCCATGATCCATACAGCAAAGAAGAAAAGATTAAGACACCCCTAGATGCTTTCCAATTTTTGGCAATAGCAACAATAGTAGTAGGATAGCCTCAACAACCAATAGGGTTAGGATATGATGAAGGATCCTCCATGTCATAGGAGCCTCCACCTCCAACCACGGTGTAAAAACTTCATTTCAACCACCATCATTCGGCTAGGTGCATGCCAAATTTTGTGATAATTAGTCCAACATTCTTTTGTAAACTGTACAATCCTTTTTGTAAATGCGGCACTCAAGGTTAGTCAATTACTAAAGTTTAATACTTTCCCAAATTTTGTAAAAATCTCAATCCCATTTTTCTTCCCTTGAGAACAAGTTTCCAATCAGTTGTGGGGGTATCATGAAATGTCAATAAGGTAATTACATTGACACAACCCCGTTGACCCATCTCAGGATGCATTGGTGCATGTGCATTAATGCTAATATAGTCATTGCCTATATAAATATGCACACCTATCACGTTCATGGCACCATTCAATCATTAGCTTAGCCAAACTCTTGTATTTTTTCTCATAGAAGTTAACAAACTTTTTCCTCTGAGTGCCTGCAACATGGATCAAACTGATTGCACAACATTTTATTCAAGTACAATATGTACCTAGACACACTTGCATGAACAACAATAAAATTGAGATTTTTTCTATCCATTGTAGCACTTGGATTAGTTTAACTTTACTTTCTAGCAATTTACCTTTAATGAAAATTCCTTTCTCATTATTAAATGTTTAATATTATAAGTTGTAATTAACATGAGTATGACGACTTCGAGTATAATACATTAACGCTTGGTTATCCAAGCAATGGATACTTGGTACACCTAGCAGTAGATAGCTAGTAACCTAGTAGTGTTAACATATGTTCAAGATGTGTACAAAAAGTGGAAATGGATGTTTCACATTTAATTTATTTTATTTAATTAATTAGCTAATTTAAATATTAAACCTTCCTTTATTTAATCATTTTGCAAGACATAGAAAATAATAAAAAGTTATAAAAATAAATATGTTACACCTACAAGTGATGATTGGGAAGATAACAACTAGTAACCATGTCTTTCACCATCTAAGAATATAGGCCACTCAGGTAAAACATAGTCCACGGAACTCAACTAGGTCATGTGTACACACTAGTGATTTGTATGGTTGGGCATAGAGAATACTTGCTATTAATCAAAGATAATGTAGTTGAGCTAGTTGGCTCACATGATTTACACTTTGAGGCATTAGGTTCAAAGCTTAGTACTAGCACCTTTGTGTTTGCTTGAAGTAGGGTGTTGAACTAAAAAAATTTTTCAAACAATATTTGAACCTAAGGTATTAGGTTCAAAGCCTAGTACTAGCACCCCTATGCTAGCTTGAAGAGGGGTGTTTGGGACCCAAAACTTTTTTTTAAAATAGTATTCCAAACATAGATAACACAACCAAAACTTTCTATTAAAAATTTGGATATTTAAATTTTTTGCCTCTAGTAATGTGATGGCTATTGGACCTAGTACTCTTTATTCTCTTATTAGGATTTCACTAGCTTAGTTAGATATTTATAATATATATGTATAATTTAGTTGAGAGAATCTTGCAAAAACTTTATTGAATTTTAGTTCATCTACTGTGCTCAAACTTCAAAATTATCCAAGTTGCCATTTTAATATTAGATGTATTTTCGTAACAATTTTGCTGAAATAGTTGTGATTGCATGATGAGAAGGATTTGCAAAATATTTCTAAATACCATGTATGCTCCTTTTGGAAATATTGTAGAATACGGGAGTTGACTCCTGTAGAACTCTCCCCCACCGTGGTTAACTAGTTTGTGCTCACGCCATCGGCTGCTTATCATGTGTATCTAAAAAATTTCCATATTGACATAAATTATACTTTAGTGCAAATTACACTATCAAGATGAAAAGATAAAATAATGGTTTCCCTTCTGTATTCTGTAATGTTCCGTTCCGAGTTTCTTTGTAGGGTTAATAATGAAAGGTTGATTAGGCATTACAACATTTGCTTCATCAACGTATTTTCATTACAGATTTTGTATCAACAAATTCGGCCGAGGGTGAGAGCATACACTAATTTATGAAATTTTTTTTTTCAGAAAACCCATCTTTAGGAAAAATAAGGTACAGAACTCTTGTTCTTTGTCAGAAGGCACGAAAATTTGGGTTTTTAAATCTTGTTCTTCGTCCAAAAGTCGTGAAATTTTTTAGTCAAAGAACTTTTTACTTGTATTCTTATAAGATTCTATCGGCCAATTTATAGATATATATTATAAATATATATAACTAAGCTAGTGTATGTCGCTTTCCAATGAAAAGGGTCAAGAAATAATAACATGGTTTTTATGTCTTTTGCACCGCAAAGTTAGACAAGAGGCGTATAAATTTTAAGCATGCGGTTTTTGTGAAATATGTGAAGGTTCTTTAAAATCCTTGAGGCGAGAGCTATGCGTTCTTGTCTATTTGCTATTTTGGCGAGATGTTTTGCTTGCATGCCTTAGTTTACGGAGCGTTCCCCCAACAATGCGAAATTGCTCTGTTGGCTTTTGTACGTTTCTGTTTTTTTGTTTTACTTTTCGGATTCTTTTAAGAGCTGGGTGGTATCTCTCTGTTTTGCTTTAGTCTTCTGTCTTGATGCACATAGAGCCTTCGTATATCCAGGGAAAAATGCTTGTCTTTTCCGATAAGATAATGTATGGTAATTATCTATTGGTTAGGTTAAATTAATTTTTGGGTTGTAAGCACACTAATGCAGGCATGAATGTATTCATAGTTTACATGGGAAGTATTAACATTAATTTAATAATTTTTATATGTTTATACATTTACAATCCCCTTGCAAAGCATTAATTATTTATTTTTATATATCATAATTCTTAATTATTTTAGACATTGTTCTTTACTCTTTTGCATTAATCTCTTCCATATTTATAAGACTATACTATTTTTGTGGAGTTCTGTTTACCAATAGGATCAATTTGGTTGCTAGAGTATCTTGCCATTACCATTGTTTTCAATTTAAGATGGTATTTCTTATTTCTTTATATCATTTATTAATTATTTCATCAAATTTTCAAAAGCAAATATTATGTATCTCTTAGTGACAATCTAATTTTAGTTTAGGATGTTTCCTTTGTGATCTGGGAATAATTATGTCAAAAAATTTAAAAATTAGAAAATTGTATTGATTTCTATCACGATTTAGGACTTTTGTATAAAGAAAAAATATGTTCAAATTGTAACATACTAATGAAAAAATAAAAAGATTATTTAAAGAAAGAGAGATGTAGATTTGTTTATCTTTGTTCTGATAAAAAAAATATTTGTTTTGGGACTTCATTTATAAAATCAAAGTTAGAATTTAAAAAAATCCTTATATTATATATGAATGGAGTTAGAAATGCTCCAAGTATGTAGAAATTTAAAACCAAGAATCCAAAGAGACTGTTATGGATTGATTTAATTTTTGTAGAAATGTGTATGCTAATGCTTTATTTAAAAATATACAACAAATTGGAGATCCTAGAAAAGTATTAGAAATTCATAGGTCTAAGTTTGGGAAAAGAAAGTATAATAGAGGTAGAGGTGTAGCAGATGGTCGAGTATTTGGAAAAATAGAGCATGACTCAAACAATATGTTTTTTGTTGCTGATGAAAATAGGTTTAAGTAATAAAGCTAGGTTCTATCATTTACAATGACATGTAGAAAGCTATGATTTAGAATAGCTTTATCAACTTTAGTTTGATCATAGGATGGTTAATCGTTCACTACATTTTAAAGACCCAATCACACGTATTCATACAAACACTATAGAAATCACATCGCCAACTAAAAAGCTAGCATTACACCAAACGGCTAAGGAAGGGAGTTACGTAATTTATATCTCCTTGAATACATATGGAGGAGATATGCACGAGAAAAAGAAGATGCATTTTTAATAATGATTAAACAACTTACTGGATTTTGTATGGACCCTTCCAATAATATATAACCTTAATAATTCATCATATATTTTTCAAATGTTCTTCTATTTAATTAAATAAGAACTTAATTTCATAAGTTTGACAACATTCTATAGTTTTAGAATTTAGAAGATAGAATTTGGACCTTGCTCTTCAGCTATTTTGTTGTCAGTTTTAAGTACTTTTAAACTGTAGCCGTCAATTTTGAGTACTTTTAAATTGTTAAGCAGCTCATTGCAAAGTTTTTGTGTTATGGACTGCATTAGTTTCCTCTTTTCATCTTCTCTAGCAGCATCCTCTTGAATTTTCTTGACCTTAAATAGAAAACGTAATAGCATTCTTTGTTTGGCTTTGCATCTTAATTTCGTAAAGTTTAAATATAAATGTAACGTTCATAATGCAAATTTTTTTCCATTTTTTAAATCATGAATATTCAAACATACCTGCAAAACAAAGATGGGTGGAAGATTCCGAGATTTCTCAAAGTTGAGAAGAGAGCCAAAATTTTGTGGAAGTTTTGCACCAAAATGGAAATTTTTTGGATACACCTGGCAAGGAACCCGATGGCGTGAGCATGCACCTGTTAACTGTGGTCGGCCAGAAACATAATATTATTTAGCCCTCTCCTTAAAACTTAGAAGAAATTTTATTTAGCTTTACTAAGCAAGTAGTTACCCTTACCTAATTGGCCGCTGCAGGAAACAACACAACCGGTGAATTTATAGAAAAACGAAAGTTTTCAAATTTTAATAATGCAATTTTCAAGATTCATAATAAAGAATTTTATTCTTATTATTTTCGAACTAGAAACTCCAGCATCCTTGTCATCCAAACTTTATCTTAATAGTTATCGTTTTTGTCATTCACCTTTACTTATATATCTATAATTCTTACATATAATCTTTAATAGGTTTTTTCTCATTTTTTAAAACTCTTTAACGCTTTTGTGAAATTGTTCTATGGCAACTTTCTTATGAGATGTTCCTTCAATCCTTACAAGCTACTCTAAAATTTCCTTATTATCTTTATTATGTAATTCATTTTTTATTATAACATTCAGCATTTTTATTATCTTTATTATGCAATTCATTTTTTATTATAACATTCAGCATTTATATAAGCATTTTCATCTTGGGATCTCTACCACACTGATTTATTAGTTAGTCGTTTATTTTTTACGGCAAACTTTTTCGTTAAATAAAATAGCTAGCCTGATTGCTACCTTGTAAACTTTTCGCTCGAATTTCATCTGAAATTTGTAATACCTAATTTTTATGATATAATCTTTGTAAACAGAATTACAAACTAGAAAGACCACGACATATGTCATTGGTCCATCAAATGTTGATATTTTTCCTAAGGATGCATCAGAAATTTGTCTCGGTAGAACACAGACGAATGTAGAGCGCAGAAAAGCGGATAATCCAGGAGTGGGTATTCAGGGTAAAAAAGTAGGAAGGTCAAAAAATCACTCTGGGTTCAGAAAGAAATCCTATGCTTGAATGGATTCAAGAATTCATGAGTTTCATCAAACTGGTACAACCTGAAAATTAAAGTAGCAATGTGAAAGAATGCTACTGCATACCTTACTCTTGGAAAACCCAGAAAGAACGACGCTTTCAGCTGAAGTATGAGACTGTAAGAGAGACAGATGAGAGTGGCCAAAAAAGACACATCACATGTGAGAGAGGTAGCAGGGTTGGTGGTGGCCTCTACCTCCCCCATGGTTCAGGGCCATGGGGCACAAGGGGTCCTCCACTCCTTGTGTCTTCGGAACCATAATGCATGGCGGTTCCATGCATTAGTAAAGAGGAGGCTACAACCTACCTCATTACCCCACTCGGTAGGGCCTTGCCTAGGAGGGTTGCGTAGTTCAACTCTACGTTGGGGTGTTTTTACCAGCTGTGTCATGGGACATGCTATGGGCGACACCAACTACCAGCATGCGGTGATGAATCTGGAAGGTTGAGGTAGTAGTCCCCGTGGTGTCCACGTGAGTGGAGCAAGGGAATGCTATCTAGCTTGTTAGTATATTGCGAATATTGAATATGAAACACCACTCAGGAGACATGCTAACACTAATACATTGTTTGTTGGCATGTGTTTTAGGATTGTTGATTACTGAGGTGTATTCCTCTTGAGTTTCGTCTTGAATAAGAATCTGCTTGGGAAACTCTTGGGGTGCTGAACAACGTAACGTTGTTACAGATGGTATCAGAGCCTCACAATTTCATTTACCAGTAAAATGTTTTTGCTAAAGGGGTGAGAGGGTTTGTGGTTTGTGAGGTTTCCATTTTTCTGCTAGCCACTCTACCTTTGAGGGTGGCCTTGTGCTAAAGCTCTCTCTTGGGCAACATGGAGCCTAATGGACCAAGTGACATGGTTGATGTTCAAGTAAACCCAGAAATTGAGGCCGAGACAGAACTTAGTCAAGATGAGACTAAGTTTCAAACCTTAAGGGACCATGTCAAGGCAATTGATGAGGCCTTAGCCTACCCTGGTCCAAAAAACGCAGACACGATCCATCACATTCTTAAAGATGTTGATTTACCACAAGAAAAAATGGATCTTCGCTCCAAGGACAGGGTGAAAGTGGCAGAGGCTAAAGTTTCGATCTTGGAAGGTCGTCTAGATCACATGATCAACCTCTATAGGGATCTATTTGGATCCTTGGAAGAGGCACAAATAAAAGCATCTTTGGTTGAGGACTTAATTGGTTAGGTGAAAGTTCTAAAGGATCCCCTGGTGGGGGTAAATTAGGAGTTATCTGATTTGAAAATTGAAAACACCATCCTGAAATCCTCCTTGGCAGGACACTTGGCAAAAAAGCCAGTGACAATGGCTTGTATCAAAGCTAGAGAACCGAGTTCTTATGATGGCGAGAGAAATGATGCAAAAATTGATGCCTTCCTCCATGATGTGGAGATGTAAATGAATACTGGGGGCATCCTTATAGCCCAAAAGGTCTCCACAACATCTTAGTTTCTCATAGGAAGTGCTAAGCTATTGTGGCTTAGCCTCCTTCGTGCTCAAGAAAAGGACACTACTATAGAAAAGCTAGAAACTTGGGATAGATTTAAGGTAGCACTAATCAAATAGTTCCGTCCTAGAAACTCTGAATGGGTAGTTAGAACTAAGCTAGAGACCTTAAAACATTCAGGGAAGCTTGATGATTATATCAATAACTTCTAAGAACTCATGTTGCTGATTCTCGATATGGGAGATCAGGATTGCTTTTTCAACTTTGTAAATGGGTTACAGCCATGGGCACAGATGGAACTACATAGAAGAGGCATTGACACACTCTCGGAGGCTATTGCGGCTGTTGACACTTTTTTGGACTTCAAGGCAACAAAGCTAGATGGTAAGCCTAGGAAGAGAAAGCATGTCATGCCCTCCCACTCTCAAAAAATAGATACAGGTTCCATCAAAGGGGGAAACACATTCAAATCACTCTAGTAAGGTAGTTGCCTGATGGGTGGTCCTCTAGGAAACCAAGGCTCCCAACAAAAACGTAAAGATACAAGGAGTAGGTGGCAACCTAGGGCCAAGAAGAAATAATTTATAGGGGGTCCCTTTAAGGGGTCAATCCAATGTTTCTTGTGTCGAGGGAACCACCTAGCAAGGAATTTCCCCTTGAGTTCAAGAAGGACATAAAATTGACAAGGGCAAGCTCTGGGGAAACAACTGATGACACTCGAATATTGCCCTGATCCATGCCTTCAGATCACAAATGGAGGCACATCGAGAGAACAACAAAGACTAGCGATTATGATGGAGTTTTCTGACATGGTTACATGGAGGTTAGGAGCTGGGAACTCCCAAAATATGAATTTTAATAATTTACATTAAGTTCAATTGGCCCCAATCATAGTGAGCTCAAGTCAGTTAAGTGTCCTCATTGATAATGGGGCTAGCCATAATTACATGGTTCCAGCCATGGTAAAAGATTTGCAACTAAAGATGGAACTAGTCCAAGCCTCTTACAAACTGGCCAAGTTTAGACCCCTTCGGTGCATTGGGGTGTGTTGCAATGTCCTAGTTCAAGTGGGTTTGTGGCAAGGAGTCATAGATTTATCTATTCTAGATATGAACTCTTTTTAGGTTATATTGGGGCAAGAATTCTTATGCAAGGCCAAAGTTTTCACGGCTCCACACTTAGACCTAATTTTCATTTCGCATGAAAGCTCCTCTTGCCTAGTTCAAACTCATGGAGCATAGATGGGAAAGGATGAGGGCTCTAGCCCCCAGATTGTGTCACCAATGGTGATGAAACACTTGGCTAGGGATCCTACCAGAAAATTTTTGCTAGCTATGTAAACGGGTGATCCTTTTGAGGCTTGTGTATCCCAAACTAATATTGACCCATGCATAGCATATGTGTTAGATAATTTTAAAGATGCAATGCTGCCTAAATTGCCAAGAAGTTTACCACCTCGGAGGGTCATGGATCATAAAATAGAATTGCAGCTAGGTATTGACCCTCCTATCCAAAAGCCATATCGCTTAACAAGGCCAGAATTGGGGGAATTGAAGAAGTAGTTTGAGGGTTTGATGTCCAAGGAATATATTTGTCCCTCAAAATCCCCTTATGGGGCATCGATGCTATTTGTAACTAAGGAGAACGAAACTCTATGGCTCTCTTGCGATTAGAAGTTGCTGAATAAACACACTATCAAGAATAAGTACCGAGTACCACTCATTTTTGATTTGTTCGATCAATTATCAGGGGCCTGGTATTTCACCCGGCTAGACCTCTGACAAGGGTACTACCAGGTTCGCATTGCAGAAGGGGACGAAGAAAAAACTGCATGCATAAGTTGGTATGGGTCATATATGAGTGGATAGTAATGCCCTTTGGGCTTTGCAATGCATCGGCTACATTTTGTACCTTGATAAATGAGATATTTCGACCATTCCTAGACAAATTTGTGGTCATCTATCTTGATGATATCTTGATATATAGCCAGACAATGGAGGAACATGCCCTCCACCTATAGTTGGTCCTTAAGAAGCTACGAGAAAATTGGCTGTATATTAAGAAAGAGAAATGTGAATTTTGCTGCTCGAAGCTAAAATTTCTAGGACATCTCATAGGGTATGGGTAGGTAAAGCCAAATCTAAAGAAGGTAGAGGTTGTGCACCAATGGCCTGCTCCCACTAATGTGCATGAGGTCAAACAGTTTATGGGGTTAGCTAGCTTCTATCTAAAATTCATTAGAAATTTCTCAAGTATCACTGCTCCCCTGACCAATTTGCAAAAGAAAGAAGTTCCATGGCAGTGGTATTCAAATTCTCAGCAAGCCTTCGATAGGTTCAAAGAAGCTTTAACCTCTCATCCAGTTTTGGCATTGGCTAATTTCTCGAAACCTTTTGAGATTCATACTAATGCCAGTGAGAATGCAATGCGGGACGTGTTGCTACATGAAGGTCATCCTGTCGCTTATGAAAGTCAGAAGCTGAATCAAGTAGAGTAGAAGTGGTCCGTCCATGAAAAAGAAACATTCACTATTGTCCATTGCTTAAGAGCATGGAGACACTACTTGCTGAGAAGTTGTGTCCTCGTAAAGATAGATAATTTGACCATTAGCTACTTGCTGAATCAAACGAAGCTGAGGCCCAAATAGGCCCGATGGTTGGCCATGCTATCTGAATTTGATTTGCAATTGACTTACCATCTTGGAAAGGAGAACGTGGTGGCAAATGCATTGAGTCGCTGTCCTTAGCCTGCCTCCTAGCTCTTTTCTATCACTGAGCCACAAATTTCACATGTTCAATGTGATGAAGTGTTGTTGGCTAGAATTCAAAATGGCTTAAAAAGAGATCCTCATATCACTAATTTAATGAAGCTGATAGAAACTAGGTGAGCACCATAGTTCAAAATGAGGGATGGACTGCTTTGGTTCCATGATAATTGGATATGCATTCCAAATTGGGATGGCTTACGAAAGGAGATAATTCGAGAGTACCATGATACACAGTGGGCTGGGCACCCTGGACAACAAAGGACCTTGGCACTCATTGAGAGAACCTTATTCTGGCCAAAAATGTACCAGGATGTGATTTCTTATATTCAGAAGTGTTTGCTATGCCAATAGGATAAAGGTTCTATGGAGCATCTAGGTGGTCTTCTATTGCACTTGGAAATCCCTCCATTTCCATGGGCTACAATGTCTATGGACTTCATCACAGGATTACCAAATGTTTAGAGCTTAAGCAGTATTATTGTAGTGGTGGAAAAATTTTCTAAATTTTCCATATTCATTCCCTGTCCATCACAGTGCTTAGTCGATACTATTTTGATAAGATGGTTCAATATTTTGGATTACCCATGAGCATTGTGTCAGATTGAGATCCACGATTCACAAGTGCTTTCTGGTGAGCCTTGTTTGGCATGATGGGTACCACCCTCAAATTGTTAATAATCTTTCATCTGCAAATCGATAGTCAAATAGAACGGATGAACCAGGTACTTGAAGAGTACCTCCGACACTATGTTCATAGTGATCAAAAGAATTGACCTTTTCTATTAGGGATTGCCCAGCTAAGTTATAACATCTAGAAGTCATTAGCTACTAGGTTTTCTCCTGCAGAACTGGTAATGGGAAGGTAGCCCATTACCCCTCATATGATCTCCCCCTTGTTGTAGGGTCAGCATCCCTCAGTAGATGAATTCTTGCAAGTGTGATCTGAAAATGTTGAAACAACAAAATATCATCTAGAGAGGGTAGTGAAGCGAATGAAAAAGTATGCTGATTGAAAATGCCAACACTGTGAATTTAAGATGGGAGATTGAGTTCTCTTGAAGTTGGACCCATGTCAGTTTAAGCTGAAATAGGGAACTATCTCCAAGCTGATGAGGCAGTATGATGGTCCCTTTCGGATCATCGATAAAATTAACCCTATGACATATACACTTCAGCTACCGATCAATATGGACCAAGTCCATCCAGTTTTTCATGTCAGCATGCTGAAGCCATTGCCGGATGGGTTCCCGTATCTGGAAAGAAGCCTCTCGATCCAAGAGCAACCTTGTATACAATCTATACAAGGAAAGAGAGCAGGCTGCATCTGAAACTTCTGGACCACTAGCCATGGTGTAGATTGGAAAGTGGAGTTCCTCATCCACTAGAAACATCGTCCTGACTAAAACAATAGCTGGGAACCATTGGAGCATTTGAGGTCCTAGGAAAACTTGATCCTGGACTTCTATAGGAAGTAAGAAATCGACCTCCAGCCTTGGCTGCTTTAATGATGGATGGAGAAACCTCCCATGCAAAAAAAAAAAAAAGATCAGAAGAGGTGTGGCATGTGGTGCCTTATAGGATTCGAGAGTGAATTCCTATGAGAGTTGACCTTAGATAGGGGAGGAAGGTGCCTGGAGCCATTCGAAGTGCTCTATAGGTGATGGGGCTTAAAGTTCAAATAGACAAGGAGCTATGTTAAACTTGAGACCCCTAGACCTTTGGATCAAATGAGTTAGGGACACCCTGGAACTCATGCACCCCTAGGTCAGTGCATTCTATCATGTTGCAATGATAGACCGCCTGATGTCCTCCCATAGCCTGGCATTTCAGGCCAGGTATGGAAGGATGGATAGGCCAAGTCTTGAGAGGTAATGCTCTTGACTTGGATGTCGGATGCTAGGATGAGTCCGGATCTTAGGAAGGTAGTCAAGTTCAAAAAAAATGCTTTATGGCCTTAGGCCCTAGCAGTTGGACCTTCTAGAACCGAATATCCCTTGAAACGTGACTCAAAATAGCATGGGTGTACTTTCCTGAAATGGATGGAATCCTCCCTTGGTTTCAATATAATAACCTCATGGGTTACCTAGGCCATGCTCCAAGGTCGTCACTCATTTTAAGCAGGGCAGGATTGTGAGAGAGGAAGTAGGGTTGGTGGTGGCCTACTACCTCCCCCACAGTTCAAGGGTCATGGGGCCATAAGGGATCCTCCGCTCCTTGTGTCTTCGAAATCATACTAGCATAGCAGTTCCATGCATTAGTAAAGAGGAGGCTACGACCTACCTCTTTACCCCACTTGGTAGGACCTTGCCTAGGAGGGTTGCGTAGTTCAACTCTATGTTGGGATTTTTTTACTGGGTGTGTCATGGCACATGCTATGGGATGTTGCGTGCGCTCCTTGGAGTGCAACACCAACTACCAGCACGCGACGATGATTTTGGAGGGTTCAACTAGTAGTCCCTGTGGTGTCCACATGAGTGGAGCAAGGGAGCGCTGTGGTGTCCACATGAGTGGAGCAAGGGAGCACTATCTAGCTTGTTAGCATATCGCGAATATTGAATATGAAACACTGCTTAGGAGACATGCTAACACAAACACATTGCTTGTTGGCATGTGTTTCAAGATTGTTGATTGTTGAGGCATATTCC
>MNCI01001422.1:0-22910 GCA_015680685.1 Gnetum montanum
GCTTATCACACTTAAGCTAAATAGGTGCCTCAGTATGACAACTTCAAGCACTTGCGTTACGTGTGGCGATCCCAATAACGATTAGCGTTTGGTAAGCCACAGTTGCATAGTTCAGGGTGTGTCCTGTAAGTGGGAACGGATGCTGACGCTAGTTAATTTAGACTTAGGACATTAGTTAGAGTTAGTTAGTTTCTCAACCCTTTCCTCTGATAGCATAGGAGATAAGCTGAAAATACCAAAAAATCACATACCTCAGACTTGCTTAACCATACACCGTGACAAATACAAGCAAGCCTGGGAAGACAACGAACGATTAACCCCAAGCATTTCTTGTGGCGTTAAAGCATTTAGTCTGCGGAATTCGACCAGATCGCGCGTGCACGCTCGTATTCGTATGGTGGAGTGTAGGGGTACCTCGCCACTCATCAGATTGTCAAGCTATTGAGCTTACTCACCATCCTACTCAATTCATTTGCTACTTTATTAGTCTTGCCAGGCTTGTATTTAATAGTGAAATTAAATTCAGCAAGTAGCTCCACCCATCTACGTTGTCACAAGTTTAACTATGGCTGACTCATAAGATATTGGAGGCTCTTATGGTTAGTCCAAATCATAACCTACTTTTGATATAGATAATGTCACCAAATCTTCAATGCAAATATCACAACACCCAACTCTAGATCATGCATGGGATATCTAATTTCATGTGGCCTTAATTAATGGGATGCATAAGCCACAACCTATCCATCCTGCATCAACACACAACCAAATCCATCCCATGAAGCATCAATACTAACATCATATGAATGTCCTAGTGTAGGAGATATTAGCACTAGATCAGTGACCAATCTATGCTTCAACTATTCAAATGCAGCTTGAGAAGCTTGGCTCCAAGTAAAGTTAGCTACCTTCCTCAATAATCAAATTAAAGGAGATGCTATGAGAGAAAAATGTTCCACAAACCTATAGTAATATCCTACTTATCCCAAGAAGATTTTCACCTCCACTACTAATAGTAGAATAGGCCAAGCATGAATGACTACAATCTTTGTAGGATCCATTGAGATGTTAGCTCCTAACACCACATGTCCTAAGAACTAAATCTCTAACTACCAAAATGAACACTTGGATGGCTAAGCATATAGTTGGTACTCTCTTAAAGTCTATAAGACCACCTACAAGTGCTTTGCATGCAACTTCTCATTAGGAAAATATACTAAGATACCATCTATGAACACAATCATAAACTGATCTAGGAATGGTTGCATCACACTATTCATGAGGTGCATGAAAACTACTGGTGCATTTGTCAATCCAAATGGAAGCACCAAAAACTCATAATGGCCATATCGTGTTTTGAATGTTGTCTTTGATAAAACTCACACTTGATGATACCCAGACTTGAGATCAATCTTTGAAAATACATGAGCTATCCAAAGTTGGTCAAACAAGTCATCAATGCATGGTAGAGGATATTTATTCTTTATAGTCACCTAGTTTAGCTACCTATAATCTATGCATAGCTGCAAACCCCCATCCTTCTTTTTAACAAATAGCACTGGTACACACCATGATGATACACTAGGGAAAATAAGGCCTTTGTCTAATAATTTCTTTAGCTGAATCTTTAACTCTGCTAGCTCTACAAGAGACATCCTACGTGGAGCCTTTGAAATAGGCTCGGTACCAAGTTTGAGTTCCATTTCAAACTCAATCTCTTGCCTCAGTGGCAAACCTAGTAATTCTAACTAGAACGCATCAGAGAAGTCTTGAATCACAAGAATTTGATCTATCTCCATGATCTCTATTTTATATATTGTAGCACAAAGTATTGATTCCCTTTTTGAAACATCCTATGGTACATCCAAGAGGAGCACCAAATCCAAGCACATAATCCTTAGATGAGTTCATACCTCAATCATAGCACCATCAACTAATTGTAGTATTATAAGCTTTTTCTAATAGTTCAAACTACCATTGAACTATGACAACCAATCCATCCCCAAAATTACATCATATACCCCAAGATCCATGACATGTAAATTGCTAACCCACTGCACACCTTCCAATTTTATTAGTACACCTATACACACCTGATCAACTCACGTTTCATGACCCCTAGCAAAAGATACTATCAACCTAGGAGAAAGAGAATGACATAAAAGAGCTACATTATGTGCAATTGTAGGATCTACAAAATAATGGCTACCACCTGGATCAAATAAAATCAACACATCAAAGCCCAAAATTTTACCTCCCACATCCATCACTCTATTTGGTTGCACATCCAATGGCTAGTGTGTTAAAGCATACACCCATCCTTAAGTCTTCTGGTCCCCTCCTCTAGGTTGAGTGACTAGTGCTCCATGTTTACCTTGAACTGGAGGTTGCTATCCTTGGCCTTTTTCTCCTTGATTATTGCCTACATACTTTGGGCACTCCCAAACTTGATGCCCTATCTACCCACATGCAAAATAATTCTGGTAATCCCTCTACATATGACCAAGCTACTCACATCTATAACAAGCAATAGCTCCATGACCAGATCCAACAATAGGACCACGAGCAAGTGTTGGAAGCTCTTCTCCATGGAAATGAGCTTACTTAGAGGGGCTAGGTTTCTCTTTGGATGTTGATCTTTTCTTCTACTCCTATCCCTGTCACCTCTCTCTATGAGCTACATCTTCCTATTGACTCCTCTCTAAATCCATGGTTACTACTCTACCCTCATCATAGGACATTAATCTAAGGGTTAAGAGGTGATCCTTCAAAGATGGCCTCAAACCTTAAACAAATCTATTCACCCATGCCTAAGCATATGTCTACATCTATGGTACATAAATACTCAACTTAGAGAAATGAGCATCATATTCCACCATAAAATAACTACCTTGATACAAATGATAGAACTTATCATAAGCATATTGGGTAGACACATAACAAGCCCTAAAAGAGGTCTAAAAATCATCCTATGCTACCTCTTGGCTAGTCCATCTCTTTGCTTTCTCTTTAATCATCCACCAATGCTCGGTAGTACCAACCAACTTATAGACTACCAAGTAACTTTTCTGAATCAATGAATAGCCCATCAAATCAAAAGTCTTTTGCAATTTCTCCAACCATTCTATAGCTATAGTGGGATCCCCAATGCCATTAAATTTAGGAGGTCCCAACTTCTAACATTACTCTATTAATTCCTTTTTGATAAGCTGCATATTTGATTCTCATAAGCCTCCACTACCAGTACCACTTCCCACTTCCCTGACCATGGGAATGAGAGCATCACTAGTTTCAACATGCTACTACAAGAACTATAATAATGATGTATAAGATCTAGTTTCCTATTTGTAGGACCATTGTTAGATGTTTGAGGAGGTTGCTCCTATCCATCATTATGTCCTTCTGGTCTATGAGCCCCACCATCATCATGACCACATCTACTATACAAATCTATAACCTAAAATCACAAATGGGTGAGTACCATAATCATACAACATTGGAGTAAACTAGCTCCGATACCACAATTTAACACTCCACCCTACTACACCTAGCTAGGGCAAGATGATGTCTAGGATCACTAGTAATATGATAATGAACATATGAAAAACTAAAAACTAATGATGTGTAAAAACATGTCATGTGAAGGACAATCAAACTGTACAACAATTTCATGCCAAACCAAAACTAAACATACATTTCAATTTATAAAACTAAATATCTCTAGCACATAACATACAAACACACATAAATATCATCATCACATATATGAGAGNCATACAAACACACATAAATATCATCATCACATATATGAGAGTATTTAGAGGTTCATACAATTATAAATAGTCCATATTCCTATACATGGAAATATATAGTAACCATTCCATGAAGATTTTCCCCTCCTCTACTCTCCCTCTCTGTGCTCATCTGGGCTCCTACAACTTCCACTTGTAATTAAATAAAGTCAGTATACAACTAAGTGGAAAGCCTTTACACTTCCCCTGCTAGATGGTCAACAAGCACTACATTTGAGAAGAATGAGGTATAAGACAACCTACAATAACTATTAGTCTTGCACACACTTAAAACAACACACACACATATAATATCACACAGATCACTAGTAGAACCATTATCATACCAACTCCATATAGTGAAATAATGTATGTCCCACACAATCATAATCTAGCCAATATATATAGATATATATACCAGTGCTATGACTCACAAATCGAGACTATCATATACATAGATGATACTATCATATACATAGCCCATGTGATTGCTAGTATCTCCACAGTCAGTGTAGTATGTGAAACATTGCCATGAGTACTCATAAATAGTCATTTCCTATAAGTATTTTATTAGTCTTTTCTTTTCCAACTAATGCTAGGGTCCATCAACATGTGACTTACAACCACTAGCCTTTTGGAGGACTGGCTATAGGGATGATTACACCTATGCCACGTACCAGCCATAGGGACAAACACACCTACACTCTTTCACTCTAAGGATGAGGCCTGAGACAAGATCCTCACAGATGCATCATAGTGATGTTCAATCCATACTACCTCCAATGTGCCTCATCACCAACTGGTCCACACCCTCATGCTAGTACCACTCACCAACAACTGTCATAAGCATCATCGTGAAGACATGTACACATTCCAACTAGTTTAATCAAACACATGTCATAAGCACAACACATCCAACACAACCATAACATGAAGAAATATATCCACACCTAACAATCACATTCATTCCAAAAAAACAATACCACGATTCGAAAAAACAACATTTTGTGCCATAACCATATTTCTTGAATTGCATGTAATTCCACAAAAATGATCACTAATAACCTTTAATATGATATATGCCTAGAGATAAAACCAATTCCATGATTACAAAGTACTTTCCAAAATAGTCCCAACAATACTAATTTCACCTAAATCAAACTCCTAAAAGTAAAGTTATGCATGTTCAAAGTTTGATTAATAAAATAATAATTAATAATATTTAATTGCTGCCAAGAAGGATTAAAACTCCCAAAAATGCTCATTCCATAATAGGGCTCAAAAATATAATATTTCCATCATACCATTCTCATCAACATCACATATCATGTTCCATAAGTCCACATCATACCATACATCACATATATATTAATAAACAATTCATAACCAAAATTGTACAATTCTAGGAAATATGCAAAATAACATGTCCAAGCTCAATCTTTGAGCTATTTACAACACATGTCCACATCCCATAATCATATATACTAATCTAGCACAAAAATATAGGATAAAGGTAGAGACACCCACCAATTCAAATTGTTATGGTAGAAAGTTTGAAATAAGCATAAAATCCTCAAAAATTCTACAAGACTATATTTTGCTTTGAACAAGTTCCACAGCCATGTAGATATGACCACTACACTTCCAAAGCTAGGTTTAGAGCAAGTAAAGACCATCGACAAGGCTTAAAATTTTGGAAAAGGAAGGATGAAAATGGAAGAAAGAAGAAAAACAAAACTAATGCCTTCAGCTTCTATTTCTAATTCTTGAAATAGAGAAAAAAAAGATAGAATCCAATGTTTTATGGGTACATAGTGCAAAAAGGAAATGATTATAAACCAAACATAAAAAAAAGTAAGAAAGTATGCATGAAGCATAAAACATACGCTTTTTGTAAAAAAAAAAACAAAAAGAAGAAAAGGAAGATATGATTCTTTTTGTTTTTCCCATGTGCCTCACGTCATGTGTATCACCAATTTGACTTTTTTTAACAAGAGTATTTTTTTTTTATAAGGTTATTTTCTTTTATTCCCCAAAACTAATACCCTACACTTCCAATGTGCATAACAACCACACTGAGACTCCAAATTAAAATCCATTTAAGCCTACGAAATCCTTATCAAATGCTCTACAACTTCACATGCTAAAATCACACCCAAGCATCACCCAAAAAAGTACTATAGTTCAAATGCATAAATACTAAAATTTCATATAAATTTTAAATGCATACCAAATAGGTGCTCTTATACCCTAATCCAACACCTCTACCAACAACCTCACCTATCTAACACATCACACAAGGCTAGTGTACATAATCATGTTAGTTAAGACATCATAATCGTAACATAAAGACAAAGCTTCATAACATAAAAAATGCATTTATATTAAATTAACTTGTCCACGAAAAACCCACTGAGACTCCACACATAATGTAGAAATCATAAGTGTATGACCATACCTAATGTATCTAGATGGGATGTAACAATAGTTGCCTAGTTCAAATGTTAAAACTTTTTAGAGTATTTTAACGAACTAAAAAATGTGATATCTTGAGAACTGCAACTTCAATTCTAGTGAACCAAGGATCAAAATCTATGCTTTTGAATGTCTTGGACACATTGGTAAGATTATATTCTAGGTAGGACATCATCCTAAAGTACTTCCTTAACAAATTCAATTTATGCAATATTTAATTATAATTAAAAATGAAGTTCAAATCCTAGTTTAATGACAAAAGGTAATAAGGGATATGGTCTAGGTAGGATTGGGATTTGCAATTGCTCCATAAACAAAGTATTATATAAGCATATGCACATAGTAAAATAGTAATAAAATAAAAATGTGCATAATAAAGCATAAATGTGCATAAAGAAATAAATATTCATAGCTAAATACTTGTAAGGGAATGATGATTGACAAAAGAAACTATTCCTAGGGTAATTAAATTTCAACATTAAATCATAAAATATAAAGTAAACCTATGACTAAGCTCCAATAATAATAGAATAAAGGATATAAAACTTTAACAAAACACCCTAGCAAATGGATTGTATTTATGTAGGAAACTAATAACAACATTAATAATAATCACAATAATGTAATCCTATGATTTAATTAAGAGTATTAGAGCAAATGCATTGAAACACATCTAACAGTATTAAAGGATTAATCATAGGCATTAAATTAAATAATTGAACCTTGCAAATTCTTGGGCTGTGAAAGTTTTACTCTACCACTCATTAATTATCATAGATATGATACATACTTATTGATGAACCATATTTTGTCTAGCTCTAATATCAGATATTCGATATTGAAGCATTAATATTGGATACCCAATATCGGGGCCCAAGAAGTAATGTTGGATATTGAATATCGTAGGACATGTGTTGGCCTATAAATATAGTGCTTGGGCACACGGTTTGGACATAGTTTTTTCATAGCATAGGAGAGCTCTTGCAGTTTCTTTTCTCCAGAGTTAGAATATTTACTAAAGTGCCTACAGCAGGAGTTATTGAGTGTATGGATCTTTATTTGACCACTATTGTACCTGAGCATGGTAATGTGTGCAGCAATAAAGATGAGCTTTCTGATCAAACCTTGAAGCACCTTCACTAGAATAATTATTTTAATTATGCATTTAATGTTTCGTGTAGTTTCCTTTAATGCTTCCAAGTAATTAAGATAAATTAATCTATCTAGATTAAATAGCAATCAATTAAGCACATAAGTTCAACTACTTCAAGAATGCGCATGATGCTTGGTAATCCTAGCAACGCTTAATGTTTGGCAACCCAACAACATTATATGTGTTCAAGATGTGCACGAAAAGTGAGATTGGATACTTATGTTAGGATATTTAATTATTAATTATAATTAGATTAGTTAAATTGGTTCATAAATTGAGTTTCAACTTGTTGTTAATTATAGATGAATAAAATATAAAATAATAAAAAACATGTGCCTCAATTACACTTAACCATACAACTAAGCTCCACAAGTGTAGTTGGAAGACAACAATCATCACAATTAGATTTCATGTCCTAGAACTAGTGTACTTAGGAACTTAAGGTCTACGAAATTCGACTGAATCATGCATGAATGCTTGTGATTTGTATGGTTAGGCATAAGGTATACTCGTTGCTCATCATTGGCATTGTTGCTGAGGACCTTTTCATTGTTATGTGAACTATCTAGGACTTAGTGAAAAATTGTTCAAGATCATTGGAACAAACCCTCAAGTTAGATCATATATTAAAATAACTACAAAAATTCTAAGGAAGCGCACTACAATTTTTTTTTCTAATACAAGATGTCTTGTTCTCACAGGAGTGATTTGCTACCCAAGTCTGATAGAGTAAATTAGTAGGTGCCTAGCAATACAGAGTGGTATATGCTCATCCTGATGAGTATGTACCCAATTTCACCTTTATCCTACACTAGGATGAACTACTACAGTGGCGAGACATGGAGGACAACATTGTGTTGCTGCTTGATCAATCCATTCCTGCAATGCTCCAACAAAATCTCATGGGGTTAAGCATCCAATGGCTTCATGTTGAATATGTTGTGTAGGATAGTGATGCTATGGATTATGATCCCACCGAGGCATAATGTCTAAG
This sequence comes from Gnetum montanum, assembly GCA_015680685.1. Lineage (NCBI taxonomy): Eukaryota > Viridiplantae > Streptophyta > Gnetopsida > Gnetales > Gnetaceae > Gnetum > Gnetum montanum. Next base: position 8,414 of record MNCI01001422.1, read on the forward strand.
GGATCAATAGCTAGAACAATGTTATGAATCTACAAAGGGGAAGTGGTCCAATGATTCTCCATTCTTGATGTACCAAAAAGATGGTGGAGAACCCTTCTCTAGGGGTTTTCTATATAGATAAAATCTCTCTTTGACTTCAATGAAGGAGATCAAAACTAGAACTTGTAGTCCAAAATCCATAATTTTAGTTTTGGTAAAAATAGATCCCATGACAAAGAGGGATCCAAGGAGGAGAGTCCTTGTAGGGATGTAGGCAAGTAGCATGATCATGATTATGGTAATGACCATCGAAGAGGGGGTGGTAGGCACCATGATGGTGCTAGTCCTCCTTCTTCTTCACCTTCATCATCATCCTCTTCCTCTTCTAGCTCTGAATGCAACCACAAGAGATGCAATCATGATGGAGATAATTGATGAGACCATGATGATCATAGGGACCATTAGCAAGTTAGGATCTAGGGCATGAGCATTTAAGAGAGGCCCATTACCATCAATAAAGGGATAGTATAGGGCATCGTAGGCACTAAGATCACAGCTATGATGAGACTTTTCTTACTACCCAAAGCATGCTAAACATTGTAGAGGTAGTGAGAATTACTACAAGACATGTGAAAGATAGTTGGTTCAAGAGGCTAGACATGAACAACATCCCCAAGTTTGAAGGGGGATATAACTTAGATTTGCAAAACCATCTTCAGGATTTTCATGATGCCTATGCCTTCAAAAATATAGAAAATAACTAGAAAAATCTTAAGTTATTTCCTAGGACACTTATTAAAGAAGCAAAAATCTGGTACCAATCCTTAGAACCAAAATCCATTAGATGGTGAAGTATAATACTCGAACTGTTTAATGAAAAATATTAGATGTACTTCTAAGTGTCCAACTTGAGGAGGTAAATCCAAGGATGGACATAAGGGACACATGAATCCTAGAATTCCACCATGTGTCAATACTATTCTCTATTACACATATGTCCTAGCCATGGTTATTCTCAATAGGAGCAACTTCACCATATTATACATGGGCTCCAATCAAAAATGAGAAGAACTCTTGGAGTCTGTGCCTAAGGGAGATTGTTAGAGTTAAGAGCCCATCAGATCCAATGGTTGATCGAGTAGGTAGAAAAAGAAGAAGGAGAGCTAAGGAAACATGAAAGTGTAGAATAATACAACCAAGATCCTTCCATTCACAAGAGGAAGGTCCAATTCTGTGACAGTAAGGAGGAACCATCACTTAATGAGGTGGTGAACCAAAAAAACTTGTCGATTCAAAACTTTACCTCTAAAACTTTGGCTAAGGTAGATTAGTTATAGGACTCTATGGATAGCAAATTTCAAGCTATTCTAAAAATTGTTGAAGAGTCCAAAGAATAAGATAGTGACCGTGATCATAGGAGGTGAAAGGAAGTTGAACATTCCAATCAAAGTAGTAAGGGCAAGACTGCCAATATGAACATCCTAAGGGATGTTTCCCCATCATGTTACACTTACAAGAGTCTAGGGTGTATACTCTAAATTCACAACTAGCAAAAAGACAAACATCCAAAAGATTACCTTATTGTCAAGGCAATCCCAAGCAATTCCATTAGCAACAACAATATTATTTAAGCGGAACTCTACTACAATAGTACAAGAAATATCAATAGTGGAAACACCCATAATCATGGATGGACCCATCGCCAAGGTAGAAGTACCCTTATAGACAACCAAATCCATATAGGTATTACATTCAGCAACCCCTATCTTCACATGACTCTTCCAGTCATGTTTCTCCTTTCCAACATCACTAATACCCTCATGAATACTATAGAACTCATTCTCCACATTCCAAAATGGATACCACATTCTATCCATATCCTCCTCTTGCTCTTGCATCTATTCCTCCATCCTCAACCCAACTAGCACTTACTCCATCCATGTAGGATGAACTTCTGGCCTGGCTGAAGCAATGTAATGCTACCAAGGTCATCAATCTACAACCAATTCATCAACCAAGTGGTTTAGAACCTAATTCTTGTAAAAGACCATTCTTCCAACCCCATATCCCTACTAATCCCTCACAGACTTAGGTGGCTAGTCATCCTACTCCTACCTCATCCTCTGCAAACCATTCCATTGGGTCCCCTTCAAATCAAATATTGGCAAGAATCCATATTGTTATGCTCACTCATGTCATATTTTATTAGATCCAAGTTGGCAAGCTTCCTAGGAAACTAGCTAATCTTGGGAGTGCTCTTAGCTATTTATAGATTACTGGGAATGAACCATGTAAAGTTCTTCTTGGTTTAGGTTATGGTATGAACTTGATTTCTCATGAGATGTATACTACCTAGAACCTACCACCTCTCAAGAATAGTAATATTTAATTAAAATTGGCAGATTAGTCCAATACTATTCCATTAAAACTAGTAGAAGACATTGTGACCACCATCTGTGGGTGGTCTTATCCTACCAATTTCCTAGTAATCAAGGTTGAGAATTGCAAAGGGGACTTCCCAATCATTATGGTAAGGGCATGGCTAAGCATTGTTGATGTAAGAATGGACATCAAAGATCTTTCCTTGAAGATATATAAGGAAAATAAATTTGAAAAGATTGAGAAGAAGCGAGTTCCATGCATCATGTACAACGATACTGGGTGCAATTGTGTGTAGAAACTCTAGTCCATGAAATAAGAATCTATTTCCACATGCAAGTAGTACGCACATGAAGTAGATATTCAAAGGTGTCTATATGCAATAGCCACAAAACAAAAGGTCACCCAATGGCTAATCATTGATCTTGAAAGCAACACAATATGCATGGAACCTACTGAGAGCCTAACATGCACTTATGTCATAAGCATGAATAAATTGAAGCAAGTTCATCTTTATGAAGGATGCATCAAATTATGCCTTGGGGGCTATGCTTATGCAATTAGATGATAAGAAACATGCATATTACATCCATTACATAATTCAAAGCATTATGGATGCACAACTAAACTACACCACCTTAGAAAAAGAATTGATGATAGTGGTATTTACTCTAGAGAAGTTCATGCACTCTATGCTTGGATACAAAGTGTTTGTGCACACAGGCCACAGTGCAATTTGCTTTTGGATGAATAAGCCAACAGTCAACCCCCATGTTATATGGTGGTTGGTGATCTTATAGGAATTTAATCTTATGATGATAGATCAAAGGGGAACTAAGAATGTGATCACTGATCACTTGTCTCAATTATGATGGGATAACAAAGAGGAGGAAATCCCACTATCTTATCACTTTCCTGATGAACTCCTCTTTTCCAAGGCTATAACTAGAAAATTGCCCATTTATCTTAAATGGTATGATGGCATTCTCACCTATCTTCTTGCTCAAGAGAATTTCACATGGACCACCATTGGAAGAAACAACAATTTCTTCACTAGGTGAAATTATTCATGTAAATCAACAAACACCTTTACAAGGTGTGAGCCAATGGCCTAGTTCGTTGGTATGTCCTTGATGCTAATCAATTGTGCATTCTCTAGGATGCTCATGAGGGTCCTTGTGGGGGCCACCATGCTTGAAGATGCACAACCATTAAAATCTTAATGACATGGTATTATTGGCCAACACTTTTCAAGGATGCTCATCAATTTTTCCACTCTTGTGAATGCTACCAATGAGAGGGTGAAATAACTACTTGAATGAAGGAACCTTCGTAGTCGATTCAACCACTAGAATCCTTTAACATCTAGGGCATTGAATTCATGAGTCTCATCATACCCATGTCAAATGGAAAGGCATACATCATAGTCATTGTTGACTATTGTATGAAATGGACAAAAGTAGCAATCATCACTGATTGTACATCTTCTACTGTTGCTTGTCTTATACAACAGAATGTTGTAAATAGGTTTGGTATGCCACATGTATTAATTTCTAATAATGGATCCCACTTTATAGGTGCTACCTTTCACAAGCTTATGCAATTCTTATAGGTTGAATATAAAATAATAACACCCTACCATCCCCAAGCCAATAGTCAAGCAAAAGTTCCCAATAGGGAGATCACAAAGATCTTAACAAGAACTATTGGCAAATATAGGAGAGACTGAGACAAAAAACTCAACAATTCCCTTTGGGCCTACTACTCAACATGGAAACTTCCTATAGGATACTCTCCCTATGAGTTGATGTATGAAAAACTTCCAACACTTCCAATTCAGTCTAAGCTCCATACACTTTTAATAACCTGTGACTTGGACCTTGGCCTTAGCCTAGCGCAAAAAGAAAGATTAATCAACTTGAATGTGCTAGATGAAAATCAATTAGTTTCTCTATCATCTAATGAGTTGCACAACGCATTTAACAAAAAAATACATAACCTTAGAATTAGAAAAGTCAAGTTTCAACCAGGAGATAACGTCCTCTATTGGAACCCCACACATGTACCTCAATGAACAAAGTTTCAAATATTGTGGAAAGGACCTTATATCATTTCCAAAACTTTTCCTTCTAGGGCCATGTTGATCTGCGAACTTGAGAGTCCAAACAAGAAACAACTTGTCAACATGCAACAAATCAAACCTTTTCACAAGCTTAAGCAACCTAGTGCAACAAACACCTCATCAGATGGACAACCACACTCAATCTTCTAGATCTCCTTCTTTCAACCTAGTTGTGGGGGAGATGGCCATTCATACTAACTATATAAGTAGCTCCTCAATTTTTCATCTTTTTATTTTACACATTTTTTTTACACCTTGTTATTTTTATAACTTTTTATTCTACACCTTCTTTATCTTACAGCTTTTTGTTTTTACATTATTAATTTTTTTGAATTTTTTTTTTACAACATCATTAGTACATTTTATTTTTCTTAAATATTTTATAATTTCTTATATATTTTTCTTTATTTTGATGTGATTTTCTTATTTTGTTTCAATAATAATGTGCATAATTTCCAACTAGATACAATGTGATTTGTTTGATGTGGGCATGTACTATCCAATTATTTGATTGTTGGTGTCTAGATTCTAGCTTTGAATTTTGTTATTGATAACTAAGACATGGTTTCATTTTCATGAAATAGGTAGTGATTTCACTACATCCACCCATCCAAAGACTCTATGGTTTTCTTTGTTTTGGAAGTATGAGGTCTCTTTTTCATTAATAAAACTTTAATGAACTTGTGATGTTGGTAGTTTCTAGACTTGGAAAGGATTCAAAGGTTTGAACAGGGTTTAATTTTAAGGGGACTCGGTACTCTTTGTGCCTTTCTACTTCCTTGGATGCATGTGTGTCCTCATAGATTTCTTACCATGCTGTGTCAACCACTAATAAGAAGTTGAATAAGTCTTTGCATGGTATGGTTTCCATTTCCAAAAAAATGATAGGAATTCAAAGCACACCCCTTAAACAAAATAAATAAGCTACAAGCACTGGTTATGAGACTAGAAAGACATGTTACCCATGTCTAAAGGTTCCCTCTAACTAAGTCCCTTTCTCACTTCCTACTTCACTTTTCTTCTTAAAATAAGGAATGGTGGTTGTTTTGTAGGAGCACTCTTGTGTCTCAAGGAGGTGGACTAGTCTTGGAGTGGTGATGCAAAGTCATTGAAAGTGATTAGTTTTGGTCTTGACTAAGGATGAATCTTTTGAGGTCATTTAAACCCAAATCCACAAGGGACTTCATGTGACCTTAATCAAGAACTCCATTCCAATTTCTCTCTCATCCATCTATGCTTTCCATGGCTCACCTCACTATTAGTGTTCATGTTCTTATTCAATGTCTTGGTTTGATGTGTCAAAATTTTTAGGTAGTTTCTTCCAGCTTTTTGGTACTTAACTTTTCATAACCATTAAACATCCATGGGGCCCACTTACTCCTTGGTTTGAGGTTATCAAAGGGAAATAAGAGGCATGTTCCTACTTTGGGGAGGACCTACTTGCATACCTTTTAGTTGGGTTAGTTAAGTTCTTTATCCATAAACATTCTCACAATCAAATTCTTTTGCATGTCCCATCAATGACATCCAATTGAGTGCATCTTCATAATGTTTTTTAATGAAATCCTCTTTTTTATTATTGTGAATTCTTTAACCCTCTTCAATAATTTCATCATGTTTGGACTTTTAGAATTTAGTAATGGACTGCTTATTCATTTTACCCTATTTTTCAGTCTTCCTGCTAACGCTATTCAAGGAATCAATCCACCATAATCACAACCTCACCAAGTGTAACTACCAACAAGATGAGGTATCTAAAGGCTATAAGTTACACATTACACACTAATTCATGATTTTTTTGTGATTTTAGTGGCAAGCATGGACTTGAAATGGGACTATCTTCATCAAGGATAAGTAGCAACACCATGCAACAAGGATCCTTCATGATCATTGAATCTTCTTCCTTACTCTTCAATTGCCAAAGGAGTTGGATGTCAAATTTGGCCAGGGTGTTCAATTCTATTATCATGAACACCCAATTTTGTAAAATATTGTAAATTCATACACTTGGGCACTTAGAATCTATCTATTTCATCTGAGTTAGTTTGCATATCAGCCAATAATCCCATACCTTCCCAATATTATGTAAGTGATTTGTTCCTCCTTTTGTTCACTCAAGGATGAGTTTTCATTTAGTCATGAGGATATGATAAACCATATTTTATTTGGCTTTGATAACAGGGTGTAAGAAGCGATGTTGGATATTTCATATTGCAAGATGTATGCTAGCCTATAAATATAGTGCTTAGGCACATGATTTGGACATATTTTTGTCATAGCATAGCAAAGCTCTTATAGTTTCTTTTCTCTAGAGTTAGAATATTTTCTAAAGTGCTTGTAGCAGGAGTCATTGAGCACACGAATCTTTATTCAAGCACTATTGTACCTAAGCACAGTAGTGTGTGCATTAATAAAGACAAGATTTTTAATCAAACCTTGCATACCTTGGCTAGACTGATTATTTTATTTATGCATCTAATGTTTTCCATAATTTCCTTTAATTCTTTTAAGTAATTAAGCTAAATTAAGCTAGTTAGATTAAATAGTAATCAATTAAGCACAGAAGTACAACCACTTCGAGCATGCACATGACACTTGGTAGTCCCAACAATGCTTAAATTTTGGTAACCCAATAGCATTATATATGTTCATGATGTGCACAGAAAGTGGGACTAGATACTTATGTTAGGGTAGTTAGTTATTAATTAGAAATTAGATTAGTTAAATTGGTTCATAAATTAAGTTTCAACTTTTTATTAATCATAGATGAATAAAATATAAAATAATAAAAATCATGTGCCTCAATTACACTTAACCATACAATTAAGCTCCACAAGTGTAGTTGGGAAGACAACAATTACCACAATTAGATTCATGTCTTGGAACTAGTGTACTTAAGAACTTAAGGTCTATAAAATTTGACCAGATCACATGTAAACACTTGTGATTCATATGGTTGGGTGTAGGGTATACTCACCGCTCATCACTTATCTTAAAGAACATGAAGGACATAGGCTAAACTTGGGATTGGTCTCAATGTGTATCATTCACTATGTTGATGATACAATGATAATGACAAAGATGCATCTATAGGAAGCAACAATGTTGTTATCTTACTTTAGGATAATCTAAGGTGGGGTTTTCAATTAATTATTACATTTCCAAGATTTACTTTGTGCATACAAAAGTTTCAACAACAATCTTCATTAGTTAATAACTATAGCTAATGTTGTAACCATGAATGATATTTATGTGGATCTTTTGATTCATCATCAGTACATATCTTTGTTAGAGTTTTGGTTTTACGTGTCTTGGGCAACTCTAAGTATATGAGGATCATTTAAGTTATGAGAAAACTTAACACACACCTTATTGATTAAACAACTCATCATTATACATCTTTTGTGATTGTAATTTCCATATTTTGCAATCATTCTTGGTATCTTTCAATCTTGTTATGAATTTATTCTTTATAACAACTTCTTCTTGTTGTTGTTCTTTCTTTGGCTACATCCTTATTATGCCTACCTTTGCCTATTACTCATAACATGTCTTCTAGGAATTTTTCCAGTTATTTAATCTTACATGGAACAATGTTATAGAATGGCCTATTAAAGACTACTATCTCAATCATAGCCTATTCCTCTTTGTACTCATCTTCTTCATTCCATCATAACCTTCAAGATGGTATTTTCTTCATTTTTCGAAAATTGGACTAGATTATGAATGGCTTACATTCGATCTTCTTGTCCTATTTAGGAAACTAGATTAAAACTTCACTTCTTTTTCTTATGAGTAACTTGATAATCTTTTGGTTTCTTGGATCTTCATTATGAATCTATGGATTTTAATGAATCCTCTATTTGATTCCACTTCTTAATACTAACTACTTTCTTACCTTGGACGTGTATCTTTAATTTCTTGTGGTTCTAATTTTGATTATCTTCTATCCAACACTATGTACAATATTTTTTCTTATCATTCATCATTCCTTCCACATATTGTCTTCTTACTCTTAAATTATTTCTTACCACATCTATTATTCTTCACATGACATCTTCATAACTGATTAATGGTTTCTTATGTTCCATAGATAAGCTTGTAATGGTTGCACTATAAGTCAAATCCTTTTATTACGACTTATGTATAAGTGATTATTGACAATCTTGGATAGTTAGAAAACTAATGATTGTATACTATGTTATAGTTATATTTTAAAAATATTTCAATTAAAGTCCTTGGATTGATTAATTAGAGATATATTAATTTTTAGATAAATTTCTTCTTAACCAAAAGAGGTAAAGTTCTTCTTGTCTCCTTTGTATTATCTAATTGATGAGAGCGATTACTCTAGTAGTTATTCTAATTATTAGAGTGGTTACTCTAGCAGTTATTCTAATTATTAGAGTGGTTACTCTAATGGTTACTCTAGTAGTTATTCTAATTATTAGAGTGGTTACTCTAGCGGTTACTTTAGTAGTTATTCTAATTATTAGAGTGGTTACTGTAATTATTAGAGTAGTTGCTCCCAAGCTTATAAATACAGTGCCCATACGCACAATTGGGAAGAAAGTCTTTTAGTAGTCAAGTAGCGAAACTCTTGTAGTCTGTTTGAAAGTTATAGTATTTTCCAAGTCCCCAAAGCAAAAGGTCTAAGTGTGGACAGATCTTTATTCAAGCATTGATGTACCTGAGCACACCATTGTGTTGGCAATAAAGACGAGCTCTTTGTCATCCTTGTAGCACTTGAGATTTGTTTTCTTATGCATTTCTTTTATTTTATTTTCTTATGCATTTATTTTATTTTATTTTATTTTATGCACTTTACATTTAAGTTATTAGCATAGCAATTCATTTTGATCAATTTAAGCAAATCATTAAATTACACAAGCATGACCACTTCAAGCATGAGTGTAATGCTTGGTAACCCAGTAACAATTAGCATTTGGTAATTCTAGTAGTGTTGCACTGGTTCAAGATGTGTATGGCAAGTGGGAATGAATGCTAGTGTTAGGATTAGTTAGAACTTAGTTAATGAGTAGTTAAGTTAAATTAGTCACTTAGTTACCTCTCTCCTTCCCTACTAGCATAGGACATAAAAAAATAAATGCTATAAAAATCATATGCCTCAAGCTTACTTAACCATACAATCATGACATACAGGTAAGCATGGGAAGATAACGATCAACCAACCTATCCTTGTTCCACAAGGACGCATAAGCACTTAGTCCTTGGAATTCAACCGGATCATGCGTGAAATGCTCGTATTCATATGGTTGAGCATAGGGGTACCTCACCACCTATCATTAGCACCATTTTCGAGGACTTAGTTGTTTGTGTGCTAACTAGAACATAGAAAATCATTCACATCGTTGGAATGAACCCTTAGGGTTGGTTGAGAAAATAATAAATAAGAATAGATTGCACATTGAATAGACAAGTATGTCTCCTTCTTCATACGAAAGCACCTCACCACCTAGGTCTAAAACAGGAAACAGTTGGCAACATAATACACATGACGTTGATCCTCCAGTCCCTCAACAAGTTCGAGTGGTATATATTAATTCCGATGAGTATATACCAAACTTCACCTTTATCCTCCATCAAGACAAACAACTATGTTGGTGAGACTTAGAAGGTAACATAGTGTTACCTCTCGATCGTTCAATCCCGAGCATGCTTCTTTATGCTCTCATATAAATTGGCATGCTGCACTTACACGTAGAATACGTTGTGCAAGACCATGACTCAAGAGAATACCATCCCATAGAGGAATAACATCAAAGGAACTTACAACATGAGAGACATCATAAGTCTTTGAAAGGAAAGTGATCCGAGGATGCCCCACATGTCTTAAGCAAAAATGAGGGTGGTGAACCTACCTCAGGTAGTCGCCCACACAACAATGTTCCTTCCCTTGACTTTGGCCAAGGGTTTGTGTATCAAAACCTTCATTCCACTATTCATAACCTAGGTTCTAATACCCATGGGCACAAAGGGTCCAAAAAAGGGATACAAACTCATGATAAAGATGGACATTCTGATTGCAATCACAATCAGGGCCGAGAACGCAAAAGAGAAGGTCGAAGACACCATCATAGTGATAGTTCTCCTTCTTCTTCACCTTCATTATCTCCTTCACCCTCTCCTTCAATATCCAAATGTGTTCATAAATAAAAATACCATGGGAATAAAGGTAGGCAAAGTGGAAGTCATAGACGAAACAGCCGAGAAAGTGGACAAGGACACTCTAGAGAGTCACGACATAGAAAAAGGGAGAATAGGGAATAATGTAGGCATCATAGATGCCATGGACGAGATGATCATGATGAACCCCTCCTCACTACTCGAAGTATGTTGGACATAACTGAGGCTATTAGAATTCCAACAAGGCATCAAAAAGATAGTAAGATCAAGAGATTAGATATGAACAACATCCCACGATTTGAAGGGGGGTACAACATTGATCCTTAGAATCATTTACAACCATTCCATGATGCGTGTGCCTTACAGAACATAGAAAAAAACTAGCAAAAACTTAAGTTGTTCCCATGGACATTAGTTAAAGAAGCAGAAAGCTGGTACTGGTCTTTAGAACTAGAATCCATTCATAAGTGGAGTACTATGTTTGAACTATTTAATGACAAGTACCAAACGTACTTCCAAGTGTCTAACTTGTGAAATAAAATCCAAGGCTGGAAACAAGGAGGACATGAACACTTGGATGCTACCATCGGCTGATAATATGCACTATTACATTGTTGTCCTAGCCATGGTTATTCACAATGGGATCAACTACGCCATCTCGTGGATGGGCTTAGGAATGAAACGAGAAGAACCCTTGGGACTTATGCCTAAGGGAGACTATTCAAGCTTAGGTCCCATCAAATTCAAAGACTATTGGAGCAAGTTGCTAAGGAAGAAGGTGAGCTATGGAAGAGAGAAAGTGTAAAAGAGTATAACTGAGATCCTTCCTTTCAGAAGAGGGGAGTAAGATTTTTTGAGGATGAAGAAGAGTCAGCACTTGAAGAGATGGTGAATAGGCAAACTTTGCCTATCCAAAAGATGACATCAGAAGTTTCAGCAAAGGTAGAACAAATGTGGGATTCCCTAGACAATAGATTTCAAACTATTGTTAAAATAGTAGAGGAGTTTAGAGAGCAAGGTAGTGAGAAAAGAAAAAAGAAAGAGGTTGAACATGCACGTAGCAAGGGTAAGGGCAAAGTTTCCATCATTGAAGAGGTTGTGGATTTGGAAACAGAAAATGATAATGGATGTGAGATATGTTAATATGACCTTCCTAAGGGATGTTGCCCTATAATCTCACATCTGCAGGATTCTAGGATGTATGCACTCAACCCATGATTAAACAAAAGGCAAACACCTCGAAGGTCACCTTATCCTCAAGGTAACCCAAGGCAATTCCACCAACCTTTAACATATTATCCCAATGGAACTCCACCACAACCGATTGAGCAATATCAATAGTCGTAGCACCCAAAATCATGGGGAATGCCACCACCAAGGAAACAGTATCCTTACTGGTAACTTGACCCATATGGATATTACGTGTAGTAGACAATCTCCCCATGTGACTCTACTGGTCACATCACTCCTCAACCTCACTACCAAGCCCATGAGTATTATGGAACTCCCTCTTCTAGAGGTGATATTCTACAAGCATATCATCCTTCTCATCCAGTCACATATTTTCCACCAATAGCTCCACTACCACCTGCTCCTGCGACGCAAAGTGAAATCCCTACCCAGCCGCAGCAACATAATGCCACGAGGGCTGTTAACTCTCAACCTAATGTTGGTTCCAAAAAGCATATGAAGAAAAGACCTTTCTTTAGAACCAACAATCCAACCAAGCCCTTACAATCATAAGCAGTTGATCTCTTAGATGCCTCAATATCAATCAAAACTTCAAAGCCCCCTTCAACCCAATCACTGCACTCAATGCATACAGTCATGCTAACACATGTTGTCACCGATTGGATCAAAGCTAGCCACATGCCTAGGAAATTATTTGATCTTGGGAGTCCTTTGATATACTTACAAATCACTAGAAATGTGTCATGCAAGGCTATTTTGGATTCAGGTTTCAGTGTCAACTTGATTTCTCAATAAATGTACAAGGCCTGGAACCTACCTCCATTGAAAAAGAGCAACATCCATCTAGAGTTGGTCGACCAGTCCATCACTGTCCCATTGGGATTGGTGGAAGACATTATTACCACTATTTGTGGGTGGTCATACCTAGTTAACTTCCTACTGATATAGGTAAACAATGGTAAGGGGGACTTCCCAATCATAATGGGAAGAGCATGGCTAAGCACCATCAACGCACACCTAGGAATCCATGATCTTTCCCTAGAAATATCAAAGGAAAATACATTCAGAAAGATCAAGAAGAAGAAAGTTTTGTGCATCGCATATAGTGAAATACGGTGTAATTGCATGCAAAGGTCATGGTTTATGCAAATTTTAGCATTACCTACATGCAATCAATGTGCACAAGTGATTAACATACAAAGATTCCTATATGTAGCAGCCACATGATAGGAAGACACCCAGTGGCTGATAGCTAATCAAGAAAGCAATTCACTCATATGCATGGAACCAACTGAGGGTTTGACTTATGCTTACATTGATAGCATAGACACATTAGAGCAAGTCCACTGCCAACTTCCAAGTCTTAACCTTGAAAATATCAACTGGGGAAAGTTGGAAATCCCTAAGAAATTTAAGCAGGAGTCCCTCAAGCTAAAATCATTGCCCACTGGTATGGAATACACATTCCTTAAAAATAGAAAAATGCTAATTATTAACACTAAGCTTGCTCCTCAACAAAAAGAAGAACTGCTGAAGGTAATAAATAAATGGTCGAAAGCCTTTGCTTGGTCATATCCTGAATTAACTAGAATAGATCCTAGGATATGCCAACATAGAATTTACACTGACCCCTCCATGAAGCCTCGAAGACAACCGCAAAGGTGATTGAACCCTAAGCTGAAGCAAGTAGTTAAGAAAGAAATTAAACAACTTCTCAAGGATACATTCATATACCCCATTGCTGATAGCGAATGGGTTAGCCCCTTAGTTATTATGTCTAAAAAGGGAGGTAAATGGAGGGTGTGCATATATTTCAGGCTACTAAATATGGAAACATTCAAAGATCACTTTCCATTGTCATTTTTTGACCAAGTCTTAGACACCATAGTAGGGCATCGCTATTACAATTTTCTAGATGGATATAGTGGATATAACCAAATACAAATAGCCCCAAAAGACCAAGCCAAGACTACATTCACCAATCCTTGGGGAACATTCGCATACAAACAGATGTCGTTTGGCTTGTGCAATGCCCCTGCAACATTTCAACAACTAGTTCTAAGCATATTCCAATAGCAGATAGGGAATGGCATGGAGGTCTTTATGGACGACTTCTCCACTTACGGAGCAAACTTTAATCAATCCTTGGACCGGTTGGAGAAAGTGTTAAAAATATGTGTAGAAATCTATTTGAGGCTCAACTAGCAGAAAAGCCATTTGATGGTCCAAGAAGGCATAGTACTAGGGCAAAAAATCTCACAAACAAGGATAGAGGTAGACCTCGAAAAAATTAAAATTATCCAAGGAATTACCTATCAACCAGAAATTATCAAAGATATTCGATCATTTCTTGGACATACTGGCTATTATAGGAGATTTATTGAGAAATTTTCAAAGGTTTCCAAACCATTGGTAGAATTAACGAAAAAAGATGTACCTTTTGAGTGGACCAGGGAATGTGAATTAGCTTTCCAAACTCTAAAATAAAAGCTAGTAGAAACACCCATTCTACAAGCTCCTAACTAGTCCAAACCATTTCATATCATAACTGACGTATCCAACTATGCTTTAGGAGCTGTACTTACACAATTAGATGACCAGAAGCATCCTTATTACATCCACTATGCAAGTAGAAGTATCGTTGGTGCACAAGTTACTTACACTACCATAGAGAAAGAA
>MNCI01001422.1:23385-40393 GCA_015680685.1 Gnetum montanum
CAAAAGCAGCTATTGTTAAGGATTGTACATCATCTACAGTTGCACGATTTGTTCAACAAAAAATTATAAATAGGTTTGGTGTGTCATGTGCACTTATTTCAAACAATGGTACATACTTCACAAGTGCAACTTTTCAAAAATTAATGTAATGCTTAGGGGTTGAGCATAAATTGACTACACCATACCACCCCCAAGCAAACAGTCAAGTAGAAGTTACCAACAGGGAGATTACAAAGATATTGATAAGAACCATTAGCAAGTTTAAGAAAGACTGGAACACTAAATTAAATGATGCTCTTTGGGCATACCGCTCCACATGGAAACTCCCTACAAGCTACTCTCCCTATGAGTTAGTGTACGGTAAATTACCAATGCTTTCCATTCAAATTGAGCTCCGTATACTATCCATGGCATGTGATCTCATCCTTGACCTTGAACTAGCATGGAAAAAATAGTTAGTAACCCTTAATTTGCTAGATAAAAACTGACTAGTTACCTTGTCATCTAACAAATTGCACAAGGCATTCAATAAGTAATGTCATGACCTAAGGATTAGGAAAGTTAAATATCAACCAGGAGATAAGGTTCTCTACTAGAATCCCATACATGTGCCACAACGTACTAAATTTTAAACACTGTGGGAAGGACCTTATATTATTTACGCAACTTTTCCTTCAGGGGCCATAACAATATACAAACCTGAGAGCCTAGACAAGAAACTATTGATCAATGTGCAACAAACCAAACCTTTTCATGAGCTTAGGATAGCCAGTACACATGCTACCTCTATTAGTGGACAACCTTGTTCACTATTTTGGATCTCCTCCTTCCAACTCAGTCATGGGGGAGATGGCTACCTATGCTAACCATTCTAGGCCCTCATTTCGTTTTGAATTTTTGTTTTACACATTTTTGTTTTACACATTCTTTCAACTTTTTCTATTTTTTTTACATGATCGTTCATGTTTTTACTATTTCTTTGTTGCTTGATTTTCTTTTATTCGTCATCTAATAAGTGCTCATGATGGTGGATTGAATTATATAATTTTGATTGCTAATGATTGGTTTTTACCTTTGAATTATGATGCTAATATTAAGGTATGGTTCTTTTGGTAAAATAGGCAACGATTCCATGCCATCCATCATCCATACAACTCTATGGTCTTCTTTGGCTTGGAATTGTACAATCCCCTTTTTCTAAGTAAACTTGTTAATGAATTGGTGGCTGGGTATTTTTCAAACCAAGGAAAGACTCAAAGGATGAAAAGAGTGTGACTTCTAGGGGTTTTGATGCATTTGTGCTGACCATTCTCTTGGGTTCTTGGATGCTTGTTTCTTGAGTTTTCTGCCATTCTGACATTGTTCAAAAATTAGGAAGCTGAGTGAATAAAAATAAGTCTTTGCATAGTGTGGTTCTCACGCAAAAAAAAGGTGAGAATTCAAAGCACACCCCTTAGACATAATAAATCAATATGGGCTACAAGTATTGCTTATGGAACTAGAAAGACATGTTACCCATGCCTGAAGGTTCTTCCTAACTAAGGTCCTTTCTTATTTCCTACTTCTCTATCTCGCTCTCCTCGGAATGGTGGTGACTCTTTGTGGAAACATTATTGTTGCTTCAAGTGGATGGATTGGTCAAGTGTATTAATGTGAGGTCACTAAATGTGGTTCATTTGAGTCTGGATTTGGGATGAGTTCTACTCAGTTATCTTAACCATGAAATACACAAGGGACTTTACACAACCTTGTTCTTAGGATTCCATTCCATTCTCTCCTCTCCATTTTTCTCCCCATTTTCCACCTCATTATCGGTTCTATCATTAATCTATTTCTAGGTTGATGCATTATTTTTCTTTGGTGAATTCCTGTGGTAATTTTTTAACTCTTACTTCCAAATGACATTCCTAGAGCCTACGGACTCTTTGGTTTGTGGGTTTGTCAAGGCATAAAAGGCATGAGCCTACTTTGGGGAGGACCCACTAGCATTCCTTTTTTGGTGCAATTGTTAACTTCTTTTCCTTAAACATTTCCTACAATCAATCATTTCTTATTTCATCCCCATCCATGGCATCCATTTTATTGGCATTTCTGTTGTTATTTTTCCCATCTTTCTTGTTCCTCATGTTTTTCCATCTTATAGCTACTGGAGGTTCGCTCTTAGTCGTGGGGGCCCTAGCACAATTTTTTTAATTTTTTCCATTTTACTATTCACCTAACCCCTACACCTTAGGTAGTCACCAATGATAAATCTCCAAACCAATTTCTACCATAACCATAACTTAGCCAATGCGCTTCATATCGAGGCAAGGTATCAACTTCATTATGGATTATCTATTCTTGCTCATTTGTGACTGTGTTGTTTGTGTATATGGTGATCATACAAACAATGGACTAGGATTGGAGGAAGCATTCAAGATGGACTGGAATTGGAGCATTTACGAAAGAAGCAAGTTTGGTGGCATGGCTATGGATAAACAACGGAAGGCGTAATCTCGGCATTAGCAACAACACGCTCTATCTTCTTTCTCTCTCTCTTTTTCTCTTCAAGTTGCCAAATAAAGGCTTGGATGTCATTTATGTATGAGTGTTCACCACAATAGTCATGAACACTAATGTTGTAATATGCTTATTGATCCATTCACTGGGCACGTTGAGTCTATCATCCCATTCCACCATCAGTTGTCAATTAGTCAATAATCCCATATCTTCCTAATATTTTGTAAAGAACTTGTTTCTCTTCTTCCATACTCAAGGACGAGTTTTTATTCAGTCGTGGGGGTATGATGAGAGTGGTTACTCTAGTAGTTATTCTAATTATTAGAGCAGTTACTCTAGCGATTACTCTAACAGTTATTCTAATTATTAGAGTAGTTACTCTAATAGTTATTCTAATTATTAGAGTGGTTACTCTAACGGTTACTTTAGCAATTATTCTAATTGTTAGAGTGATTACTCTAATTATTAGAGTAGTTACTCCCAAGCCTATAAATACAATGCCCAAGCACACAATTGGGAGGAAAGTCTTTTAGTAGTAAAGTAGCAAAACTCTTGTAGTCTATTTGAAAGTTAGAGTATTTTCCAAGTGCCTGCAGTAGGAGGTCTAAGTGTGGACAGATCTTTATTCAAGCATTGATGTACTTGAGAATACCATTGTGTTGGCAATAAAGATGATCTCTTTGATTCATCCTTGCAGCACTTGAGATTTGTTTTCTTATGCATTTATTTTATTTTATTTTCTTATGCATTTATTTTATTTTATGCACTTTACATTTATGTTATTAGCACAACAATTCATTTTGATCAATTAAGAAAATTGTTAAATTACACAAGCACGACCACTTCAAGCATGTGTGTAATGCTTGGTAACCTAGTAACGATTAGTGTTTGGTAATCCTAGAAATGTTGCACTGGTTCAGGATGTGTACAGACAGTGGGAACAAATGCTAGTGTTAGGATTAGTTAGAACTTAGTTAATGAGTAGTTAAGTTAAATTAGTCACTTAGTTACCTCTCTCCTTCCCTACTAGCATAGGACATAAAAACATAAAAGCTATAAAAATCATATGCCTCAAGCTTACTTAACCATACAATCATGACATACAGGTAAGCTTGGGAAGACAACTATCAACCAACCCGTCCTTGTTCCACAAGGGTGCGTAAGCACTTAGTCCTTGGAATTTGACCGAATCATGCATGAAATGCTTATATTTGTATGGTTGACCGTAGGGGTACCTCACCACTCATCACTAATATCATTTAATATTGTGTGATACTGGTTCAACCCTTAAATAAACCTTAAATAAATTTGAAAAAACTTTATAACACTTCCTTTAAAAGTGTGGCAAGGAAAGAAGATTTCTTCTTATTTTTCAATGATATTTGGTAGCTACTCCTCATTAAGTTGGTAGCCTAGGAATTCCTACCTTGTAGAACATGTATCTCCTAGCAAGATTACCTCTCATTAAGAGCTTGGTTGATTTTAACAACATATTATGGATTAGACTCAAAATTTTGAATTTCATAAATTGCATGTCAATTATCAAATCTCCTTTCTTCTTAACCTTAAGGAAAAGCCTTAAGTATCTAAATCAAAGTAATGTATCATTACCACCATCATTTGTTTACATTTACTTTGTATCATTCACTTGTTGTAATTAGGTAGAGTGAAAATGCTTGTGGTGGTGCATGTTACTCAAAAAAAAAACATGTTTTCTATGACTTGTGACATATAACATCATCCCATCATGTCTATTCTAAAGATATGTGGAATGTACAGGACTTTGTGTTCATGCTTTGTCAAACTTTGATAAAATAAAAATGACATATCTTGCACCAATGCATGTTCACCCTACTCTATGTACACAACTCTCAAATTTAAACTCTTAGAAATTATCACATTTACTTAACTCTAATAGGTCTTTAGAGATTCTATTTTCTTCCTTATCTTCTAATGCCTTTAGAAACATCAGAACATTATACTTTTTAACTCTGCTAAGCCACAATTACTACTCCTTCTCATCAAATCCATCTTTTGTATTTGAACTAAGTATGATGTTGTTATGAAAAGGCTCTTGACAATAGAAATGAACTCAGTCACTAAATATAATTCTAATGATGAGCTCTAGGTGGAGATGCATTACCTTGACTAGGATGGCATACTTTGGGATTTGTCAAGTAATGTCATGACCAAAATAAAGATGTTCTTTAGAAATTACAGAAGGAATGCTATAGTCCTTCATCTTGTTGATGTTCAACTCATGATGTGGATGATTTTTGAGTTGTTAAATGTTTTATATGTAGGTGTCACTCTTTTCATAAATCATAAGAACTATAAGCTTATTCATTATTTTTTTTCTTGATGGGATTATTTACTTTGATATTTTGACCACCTATATGTAGTTTAGTCATCAACCTGGTGGAGCATTTCTCACACAAACTTTATCTTCAAGCTCTCAAGCCAACATTTTTTCTTTCTTCATATCTTGAGGGATGATTTTTTATTAATTTCCTTAATTTCTTTTTAAAAGGCTTATCTAAAAGGATGAAACAAGATACTCTATACTTTTCATTAGTTCTTTTGTGAGCTTCTAGAGATCCTTCAACTAGTAGTGGGAGGAGTAATAGAATTGTACATTGATGTTATATAACAAAATTAGAATAAATCTATGATAACTCAAGTATGGTTTTTGAATTCTCTTTAGCATCACACATCAAAACAAACTAGAAAGTCTTAGGCCTCTATTTTTACTAGTTATTTTCTTACTAAGAATAAGAATTAGCAATTGGGTTTGCTTCCTTAAGATGAAAAAGTTCCTTACTACCAAAAATTTTGCTACTTAGGATCAATCCTCCAATCAAATGATGTAATTGATAAAGGTATAGAAAATATAATGGAGGTAGAATTGTCAAAATGAAAACAATCTAGTGGTGTTCTATGTGATAAAAAAATACCAATAAAATTTAAGGAAAATTTTTTACATGATAGCAATTAGGTCAACAAGTTTATATGATGCTAAATGTTGGGTAGCACAAAAGATGCATCAACAACAAATCAGTGTGGTAGAAATGAAAATGCTTTGATGAATGGTGAATGTTACTAGAAGAGTTGGAGGAGCTTCTATTTCTAGATAACCTACAAGAATGATAGCTTATATGGTTTGGACATGTGCAAAGAATATTAGACAATGAGCCTATAAACAAAGATTGGTACATTACTATTTTGGAAAAGCCATCAAAGAAAGATCAATGAAGACATAGAAAAAATGATTGAAGAATTTTGAAAAAACTAAAAATTAATAAATATCTAGCTCTTCACAAAGGCAAATGGTGAAAAATAACTCATGTAGCTTATCCCATTTTATTGGGAAAAGGCTAGGATGATGATGATGACAAATTAGATTTGTCTCCGCCTATCTCCACTCATTTAGAACCTCATAATTCTCACTAAGAAGACTTTATTGCTTTTGTGTAAAAGTGTTCTATCTATTTCATGGAAACACTTAAGTGGAACGAGCTACATTTGTTGTAATGTTCATGTATTGCTCTTTGAGAAGGTGGACAGAAATAACCTATAGCATGATGTAAGTGTGTTTGGTTCTACATTATGCTTGTATTGCAAGGCATTGTAACTAGATTTATCTATTTATTATTTTTTAAAAATATATATTAAATTCATAAAAATATTCTCTCTCACTATGGCAACATAGTTGTATTTTTATGTACCATAATGTTCTTTGTTTATTAAATGCAATTATATACACAATTAAGCTTTGCAATGCATGTTCTTATTATAATCAATTTGCTACACATACTATCAATAAAATTGTCATGGTCTTAGCTAGGGGGCCCTATCATTGACATCATAGCTATCGAGGAAGACGTCAATGAATTTCTTATTTTACTTGCAGATTTACAAGTTTCTTTTTCTTAATTATTTTTAAAGAAAATAAGAAACTAAATCACCATGGCCAAGATACTTGGTCAGAATACATTTGTAAAGAAGTCCAAACTAGTTTAAATCACTTTTAAAATTATGGTAAATAAATCAACATTTTCCATTGTGATGATCTTTCATCAAAATAAAGTAGAATGATAGTGAAAATGCATGGATAATTTTGTAAAGAACCTAGAAAAGCTACATATGTTGTCCTCAAGAATGTTTTGTTCAATTAAGCTTTTGTAACATCCTAGTTCTAGATACCCCAACTTGGTTGCTACATTTTATGATTCAAACCCTTGATGTGTTATTTATCTAACCTTTGCCTTGTATTGGTAACCTTTCTTTTATTATGTCTTGGTGTTCGTTGATTGTATTCTGTATCCTTGGATTTATTTATGTGATTGATCTTGCTTGTTATTATACCTTTGGGTTCATATTTGCATATTTCTTACTTCTACTTTGTTTATGTATTTTAGTATTATTATTATTATTATTATTATACCTTAGTATTTGTATCTTGTAATTTTCTTCATGAGATATATGTAATATCTCAATTTATTTTACTTTACCTTTTTAAATGAGGTGTTAGCCTAGTGGTACAACTTTTGATTTGAAAGGTCTAATTCATGGGCTCAATTCTAATAGGCAATGCTAAGTTATAAAGTTCTAATTAGACTATATATCTTGGGGTATAATTATATTACAATTATTAGGGTTAAAAAAACCCCCCTACTTTACCTTTTTAGTATTAGTTAAAAAGTTGGGCTTTGATGGTATTTGTACCTTTAGGTTTATTATGCATGTGCCCTAATTTTTATGTATTTTTGATATTTTAGTTATTTTATTTTATTTCTACATTCTTAGCATTACACGATTAAGTTATATACTTTGTAACTATCTTTGTTAGATGTTTTGGTATTTTAATTTATTTTATTTTTTATTTTTGGAATGCTTGAGAAATACATAATTGGGCTATGTGCTTTGTGATACATAGAAAAATGAAGAACATATCTTTTTATTTTTTCCCTTCTTTAGCTTACATTCAAATAAATTATACCATTGATTGAAATCTAATGATTATTTTCTTTCAAATTGACCCTATCTACTTGGGGCATTACATCAATGAAGTTTTCAACTTTCTTCAAAAATATGTTAAGGTTTTGTAACCATCCTAAAAATCCTTTGTGATTTCCTAGACATAATAAAAATTTCCTGGATATAATAAATACTAACTAGGATCATTGGCATATGTGATTCCACAATCAGGTATGAGGTATGCTTATGTGAGCCATGTGTTTGACATGTTTTTGTATTTTTGGTAAATTAGTTCATTGATATTTCTTTAGATTTTATTTGTGCCTTAGACCCTAGTTAGTATTTCATATGACATAGTACCTTAGTCTATTGTGTTTAATTTTGGACCTTTGACCTTTAGTTAGTGTTTCGAGTTAACATAGGTAGTAGGTAATACCCATAGTATCCTATTAGGGGGTGTTGGAACCTTAATAATTAAAACATCCTTACAAAAGATTTAGATTTATAGAATTTTATAACTAAGTACTCCCTAGTACAATCAAACCTATGATTTGGGGTTACAAGGCCAAGAACCATACCATTAGGCAAACACCTCATTTTTACCATGGTACCCTATCAGACTAACATTGAAATAGAGATTCTTTTAAGAAATAATGTTTATTTTAATTTTAGAAATTTAAGATTAACTATATTTTCTTTTTATTTTTAGTTTTTCTATGAGGGATTTCCCAATTAGTTTGATCCTAGCAACCCTATCATTAGAAGCCATTCATTTGCTTTGTCAATATTTGGAAGTTAGAGCTAAAGAAGAAATCATTGTCAAATAAGAGAACAACCTCATGCAAGTTAGCACAACCACTCAAATTTATGTAAGTGTTTCCATTTTAGGTTTCATTTTAGATCTTGCCTAGATTTAATCTTTGATATTTACCTCCACTTAGGGTTTGAAGTTAATTTTAGGAGTTTGGGACTATGCAAAGATTTGGAGCAAATGCTTTGGAGATCTTAGCAATTTAAGGGTTTTTATCATCAACACTATTAGTTAGGTAGGAAAATCTATTACAATGCTTATCTTTTGGATTTTGGTTTTTGTTTAGTTAATGCATAATTTGGTTTGGAGCATATCTTTGAAATTATGAGATTTCAATAGTGCATATTTATATAATTTGAATTTGGATATATGGTTTTGCTATTCTATCAATGTTCTATTCTAAAAAATATTTATTTTTGATTAATTTGCTATTTGTTTATTTTTGTCAAATTTTTGGATTAGTTCGCTCGAGTTTTTAACATCAATTATTTGATATTTTGTAAGATTTTAAGTTTATCAACGATTTGATATTTTATAAGTTTTTAGGCTCATAAACTATTTGACATTTAATGAGTTTTTCACTCATATACTATTTGGTAATATAGAAGACATAGGACTCCTCAACGTTTGGATATTTTGGCATTTGATTCATATGTTTCCTTACCACCCAGGGTTTGGTATTTAATTTGTGTTGGATGCTAATTATTTTGCTTATTTTGATGATGCTTGTATGGGTTTTCTTTTTTGGTAAGTATTTTTTGTTTGGTTTGGTGAAGCTAGCATAGAGGGAGTTGGCTAACTATTTTTAAAGGAACCCTAAGGCATACTACAATCCTTTGTTATCCATAGTAGTCAAGTATGTCATGTTAGCTTTTAAACAATGTCATATGGAGGGGAAAGAGAGAAGAAGTCTTTTAGCTTCTTACCCTAGGATATGATAAAAATCAAGGTTATGTTTTGATTGACCTAGGTACTAAATTTAATAAAAAATAAAAAAGTATTATAGGCACATTTTGTTTGGTTTAGGTTTTAGATTTGGATAAAATATTTTTGTTCACAAAAAGTACACATTTTAACTTTAACATTTTGACACTGAGAGTTTGTGTTATTCTTGCATAAATTTGAAGTTTGGGTAATGGTGGAATTTCATTTAGATACCGTAACTATTCAATATGATTTATTTCATGTTTTTATTTATTAATTTTTTATGTTTGTTTGTTTGGCTATTTAGTACTAACTCTTCGAATGTAACAACCCTAGTGCATGATTGTCCAACTCCTCAATGCCTAATTCCAAAATCCTTAAGGGAGTATTGATAGTTGATTTTTCCTACTCAATCTATAGACTGACTTTCCTCTTTATTTTAACCACTCAGGTATTACAAATGTTAGCTTTGAGGAGTAGTTGAAGAAGCATGAGTTAGATTAACATTTGGGTATTTAGCATTTTGTTTAAGCTAGCTATGTGATGCATTTTTATGAGGTTGTAATGTTTAATCAATGTTGTGTTCTTATAATTTGTATGCCCTTTGGATTACTATTGTGAACTTTGTACTTGCCTGTGTTTGGTGCATAACTATTTATAGTATTTATTTTAGTAGTGTTCATATTTATTTTTAGTTTTTGTTTAATGTCTTTCTTATGCTAGAATCCATTCCCTGGATGGTATTTGATTATATATTATCATGTATTTATTCCACTATTATTATATTTTGGATATTGTAATTTTGGCTTGGGCATTAGGAATTTTGAATCGCTATTAGTGAAAAAGATAAGTTTTATATGAAAGGGGCTATTAGCATTGCTTTTTGAATATTCACATTTATCCTTTTGCAAGTTTTGTTTTAATTTGTTATGTATTTTGTGCTCCTCTTTGCCTTTTCTTATGCATACTACTTTTCTTGTGAATTTTTATTAGCATCCTTCAATTTTTTTTTTAACATTGAATTTCTTTTTCTAGCCAATACCTTGTTAATCTAGCCTAGTTTAGCCATGTGTTACCACTTTCATTGATAATTTGATATATTATAAATCCATGTCTTTCCAACAATCAAATTACATTGCTTATGAGGAGCCAAAGCTTCATGATCTAATCACAAAGTAAGAGTACAAGCATCTACATGTTAAGAGATAGATATGACCTTCTTCAAGAGAATTTCACTACTACAAGATAAATGATCTTCAAGGCAATAGGGTCATACACTTTACTCCATGGGGCCTAATCTATAGTTCTGATAACCTAAGACAATCTATCATTTCTCATATTTCTTACCTCCATTTTGATAGATGTGTTGATTATCCAAATGAGTTAGTGTATTATTGGACTTACCAAGGTGAAATTCATAAGTATTTTACATTCCATATCAAAAGATTAATGAGAGTAGAATTAAAAAGATTGATTTTGTTGACATTTCCACATTTATTAGAAAGTTGAATAATGATTTACAAACTATCAAGCATATTCTAACTATCAAACTTCATATTCAAGCATATATCATTGCTTGTAAGCTACAGAAACTAAAATATGAAGGGTACAAACTTCATCTCATTTCCAATACAATCACTAATCATGTCCAATTATAAATATTCAAATATATATAGTAGGATGGAAGAAAAATACTAACCAATCATTGGATGTAGTTATAGAATGGTATCAAACAGGAATAAGTAATTCACCTAGTAGAGGGACAAATTGATCAAAGGATGAATTTGTTTATTATGGGTAATACTTACCATAGGTTGGTTGTTTAGATTGTTGTTGTGCCTAATACTATGGCTGGATTAGAGGATGAATCATGTAAAGATGCTAATGTAAAACAAGCTAGCATAGAACCCTAAGGTTAGAAGGAAGTTAAAAGTATTGAATACAAGATTGAACCTCTCAATGCATTTGAAATCCTTGTGCAAAAAATCATTAGAACAAAGAAGAAATTAGTATACCTTACTAATATGATCAACAAGGTTTAGGATAACCTAAATGAGAAGATGACTTCAAGTCTTAAGAATTTGCAAAAACAAAAAAAAACAAAAAAGTTATTAAAGTTGTCATAAAAGCTATTACACTAGGAGGAAAGACTTGATAAAAGCAAGAGAAAGGATAACAAGCCTTACCTTGATTAAATATCTTATCTTATTAGTTCATTTCTTTAGCTACACCAATAATTTCAACAATGAATAGTACTTGATCCTTGCAACTTAACATCATGAGTGTGTCCTTTGCAATGCAATAAGCTCCATCATTTCATCCCTTTCTCTTTTCTATCTTTGAAATCAGCTTATCAACCAAATAGCTTAAGTAGTATCCCACTAGTAGTGTGCAAATTTGATGCACATTACACGTTTCAGGCCACTTTTCATAGGAAAATAAGGGTGAAAATTAAAGTTACAAGTTTTTTAAAATGGCCAAAACTATGGTAGACTGACACTTATAGTTAGTGTAGTTAGTTAATATAACATGGTAGGTTAAGTGCTTGTAATATACTATTATTTGATATATACACTTTGCTTTTTTGAGTTAAAGCCAAATCAACTAAATCATTTTTGTGCTATTTGTATTATTAACAACAAATATTAATTAGCTTCATAAACATGTACTTCCATGGAGAAGAATTGAATCATTTTGTAATTATTTGTATTGTTGCGAAAGATTAATTAGCTTCTTAATGATGTATTTCTAGTAAGAATTATTAAATAGTTATTGGTTTGCAGGGTAAATGTGTGCATAGCACATTTTAGGCTACATAGCTAATTATCACTAGTACATGTCAAATTCACATCCTTCCCACTAGCATGAACCATATTCATCATAATAGTAGCAATGGTCATATGTTCAATAAAGTTTATCATACCTCCTTGTATCATTACAAGAGAATTTCAAACCAACCATATAGGAACAAACCCAATTTGTTGACCTATTATACTACACTAAAGTTCCAGCAACATATGCTACTAGGTAGTACAGTCAAAATGCTATTTATTTTGTGGATAAAGATCCAACAACTTGCAAACATAAGTATTTTTCATAAGAGAAAGAAGAGAATTGGTGTTAGTATTAGTGAGGATTCTTGCCGTTTAAGATTCAAGAATAAGAAAGTCATATTTCTAGAGATCAAGCAAATGAAGTCCCTACCTCTTTACCAAAAAATGCATAAGCAAAATGTCCATTGGTAGGAGAAACTAAGGTGCCACAAAGAATCTCAACATCCTCCTCAATTATCAAGTGATACTAAGCATGTGTTTCATAAGGAGGTTTGTCATTTGCTGGCCTTGAACTTAGTTATGGGAAAGGAGGCTCACATGTAATGGCTTCAATGGTGAGGTGTGCTTTCTTTGTTTATTTATTTGTCTATATTTTTATGTGCATATTTTTTCAAAAAAATTTAATGAAATATCTTTCTTAAATTTTTTTATTCTTCTAGTATGGTATGTCTTTATATTTTTTTTAGCATACTAATCTATCAATTTTGATTTTTTATTCTTTGTATGTCTATTTTTGAGGTTAGTGATTAGTTAGTTTTGATTTTCCTACTTTTCAAGGTGTGATATTTTGTGTTTTGTATAAAACCTCTTTGGAAATAAACTGATGTGCTTTATGGATGCTTATCCTAAAGAGGGAATGATTTGAAAAGATAAGTATAAATATATAAATAGGTGTGAGAGTGCTTAAAAGGTCCAAAATGGAGCATTTTTTTGATTGAGTGTGTACATCATGATAAGTTCTTCCATCTACTGTCCTCTTACCATTAATGAACTAGGAATATACTCAATGGGGAGCTAGAACTTGTGTCACAAGTGGAAAAGCTACTACTACTAGATCTAGGAAAAGGTTTCATGGATTCATGCACTAAGATATAAGCTATGAAATCCCAAATCGATGCTTGGTTGTTGGTAGAAAAAGGGCACATTATTAAGAGACCTTGTGACTATTGTGAGGGGTTTAACTAATGGGATTAGGTTGTATTTTTGTTTTTCATGCCTATGCACTTTGGTCAAAAGAGGTTTGTGTTTATGTGAATCTATGCATGTCGCATTGGACTCTTAGATGGGCTTGCATATCATGATGTTAAAGTTAGACTCTAGATGGCAATCCAAGGATTCCATCATCTCCTAAGAAGTAGTTGAGTATAATAAGAGGATCTTCTTCATTGTATGAAATTAAAATAAATGAAAAGAAAGTAAAACAAAAGAAAAGAAAATGTACATGAAAAAAATTTTTAAAAATGAATTGATGAGAAAAAAATAAAATGAAAAGAAAAAATGATAAAAAGAAGGATCATCATCCAAAGCCATAGTACTCATCATGTTAAGCAAGGTCCGATGAAGGTTGAAACATAAGTGAAAGCCTAGCCTCTTCAAGTGGCTAAGCCTAACCTCTAACCCACATCTTGGACTTGAGAAAGAAGCATCTTACCATCACTCCAAATGATGGTCCTTGATAAAAAGGAGTGTAGAAAAAAAGAGGAGGAAGAGGTGGTGGAGATTTGAGAAAATGTTTTCTTACTTGCATTTTAAGCCCATACAAATTGGTATATTTACTATCTTATAATAAAATATTTTTATTTGCTTATGCTCAAGCAACCAAGATCTATGGTTGAGCTTATGCCCCTCAAATTGGTATATTTACTATCTTATAATAAAATATTTTTATTTGCTTATGCTCAAGAAACCAAGATCTATGGTTGAGCTTATGCCCCTCAAATTGGTAACATTACCATTTAGAGAAAGTAATTTTGAGCTCAACTAATTTGATGGATTACTTCAATATCAAGATGATTGATGAGATGCAAGTTTGAGACCATCATCCCATGTTTCATCCTTTCTCCTTATGGCTATGAAGGCTTAGAAGTCAATTACTACTTTCAACTAATTCCTAATCTAAAGAAAGGTGATGAGTGGCGAGGTACCCCTACACTCAACCATACGAAACGAGCGTCGCACGCACGATTCGGTCGAACTCCGCAGATGGACTAGTTGTGGTATCTAGATAGTTAGCCTTAGGTCGCAGTTCGCTGTCTTTCCATCTAGACTAGTTTTGCATATGTCACGTATGGTTTAGTCTAGATGAGGTGTATGATGTGTTCCTAAATCTAATGCTACTCCTGAAGTTAGTGGAAAATAATATTAACTAATTCTAAGCTAAGAGGAAAAGGTAAGAAAATCTAATCTAGCCTAAGTGCGACGAGCAACCGATTCCTTGATCAACCGTACACATCTTGGACTTCGTGCACGACTGCCACTGGGACTACCAAGCATAGGCCTAGGTACGCCACTGGGATTACCAAGCGCAGACCCCAAATACGCCACTGGGTTACCAAGCGTAGATCCCCCTAGCTACACCACTGGGCTACCAAGCAGTCACACTTAAATGCTCGTAATCAAGTCGAACTCGTTCCGCTTCTAGGAGTTTAGGGTTGAGAGACTAATCGCGATAAGTAACCGATTCCTTAACTAGCCGTACACACCCGTAGATGCTCGTAGTCAAGTCGTACTTACACCGCGCTATGAAAGCAATAAATAACATGAAATAAATAACAATAAATAAACTAAGTGAATGCTGCAATGATGAAGTAATCTCGATCTTTATTGCCGGTCATGTGCGTGTCCAAGTACGGCACACTCGAATAAAGACACCGTACAATCACATTCACCACACTGCGGGCAGACACGGGAAAATTCTAACTCTGGAGGGATCAAACTGCCAGAGCTTCGCTACACTAAAACTGGGATCCCAAATAAGGGAGAGCCGCCTCTTATTTATAGACATGACGGCTGACTGCGATATCGCGTACGCGATATCGCGGCCGACGCAAACCGCGTCTCATCATACCCCCACGACTGAATAAAAACTCGTCCTCGAGTTACAAGGAGAACAAGCTTCAGTGATTACACAGTGGATAGGTATGGGATTATTAACTAGAAAAAGAAATGGACTAATGCCGCAGTGTGGGAAGACACAACACAGAGAAAGAATGCTACAACTACAAAAATGTGGAACTCATGTAGTTCCTGGTGGCGGTGGCTCCTCCATGGGTGCTTTCCCTTTGTCACGTGCTCCAAGCTTTGAAGGTTGATGACGCTGAAGAATGGTCTGGAGCTTCTCCTCCTCGGTCCGAGGGTCTTGTGCCGTCCATGCTGATGCTCCGATGTTTGATGGAGTCGGTACTTCCCACGGACAGGGTAGTTGCGGGAACATCTGATTAGCTTTGACGTACCACGCCGCAAACACCCGTCGTTCCTCTTCAAAGGCTCTGGCTTTGTCTTTGTATTCGTGAAGTTCTGTTAGCCGTCGAGCCAAGTCGGTTGCCACATCTTTCTGCCCTTGGTAGCTCTCTTTTACCACCGCGAGTTCAGAATTTGCAACATCTAATTTTTCAGCCAACTTCTTTCGTTCTGCAAACTCTGTTTCATATTTGATGTAGGTGGAAGCTACCTGCTGCTCGAGCTCTGACCTCGGGCGTCCTGCCGTTAACATGGCCAGGTTGGCATACCGAAGATTTGCCAACTCCATGTATTCAGTTAAGTCTTGGATCTGCAGGTCCCGGTTCTTAATTTCCGCCTGGTGGGCATAGGCATAAGTGTCCAATATGGCCCCCCAATCAGTGTGCTGGGCACTGATGTTGTTGATTTGGGCTTTCGCCATATGGATCTCCTTCTCCAGGATCTGTTTGTACATCCCCACCTGGTCACGGAAGTGCTCCTTCAGCTTCTCGTGTCGTTTAGCCTCATTCTGCCACGCGCTAATCTCGATGGCTGATTTCTGTCGAATAGCGCGCACCTCCTCCATTGAGAGGGTTCTATTTTCTCTGGCTAAACGGCTTACATCCTGGTTGACTCGGATGAATTGTTCTCGCAGCCGATGAAAGTGCTCCTCGAGAACATTCTTTTGTTTCTCCACAGAAGTCAACCTAAGGTTATCAGCAACCAACTGTTTATTTTCTTCTTGTAAGGCCTTGAGTGCCTTAAGATGCGCATGAGTTTGCGCCTTTGCTGCGGAGGCATCCCAAGTGGCCGTCTCCTTTTCTTCTGCCACCTTTTTATTTTCTGCAATTAATTTGGTTAATTGCTCGGTTTTAAAATTGTCTAACTGGTCTGCGGGAACCAATCGCAAGGGATCCCGCTGTACTGCTTGTAAGGCGATGAGCTGCTCTTGTAATTTCTGCACTTCAGCCTCAGCATGCTCAGCCCTTACTTCGGATATGACCAGTTTCCCCTTGGTTGAAATGAGGTCTGGCTGCATTGCGGTTACATCCTGAGGGATGTCAAACAAAGACGTTAAAACTTGTCCTGTTTGAAGCAATCTGTCCAATGCATCCTCATGTTCTGCAGGAGTCATTGAGGTTCCGGCAATGGTTTGAGCATCCTGTGCTCCTGAAAGATCTGCCGGTGGCACAACAGGTACATGAAAAGATTCCTTGATGTAGTCAGTTACCACATCAGCTACTCCTGTGGCATCCTGGTGTTACATGACCACCACTGTGGCCCCTTCACCAGTCTCTAGTTGCACTTGAAAAGATGCCGCATGTCCAGAAATCTGTTGTGACCATCTACTTTCCCCTCCTCCTGTTTATACTGGCAACTCACCCCTTGTGCGATCTATTGAAATTGTAGGCTGCCTGGCATCATCGATGACACGGAAAAGACTGGTATCATCACGACTTCCCCAACTGACCGTCTCAACAATAGCCCTCAAGTGGCTCATTGACGGTCTATAGTCTTGCGGCGG
>MNCI01001422.1:49546-98899 GCA_015680685.1 Gnetum montanum
AGCACTATGTGCAATTCATGTCTCATCATCTTCCCTCTTTACCCTCTTCATCTACATTTGCTTCTTCTTCCTCTTCTGATTCTGAAAGATGCTACAAAAGGAACAACTGTGATGGAGGTGACCAAAGAGGCAATAATACTAATCGCCATGCCCACAATAATTAAAGGGTAACAAAGGAATCATCAACAATAACAAAATCATGGTGATGATGAGCCTATTTTGGTGACTCAAAGCATGATTAACATTGCAGAGGTAATTAAGATTCCAACTAGGCATGTGAAAGATAGTCGAATCAAGTGCTTAGACATGAACAATATCCCAAGATTTGAGGGGGGGATACAACTCTAATCCGCAAACACATTTATAAGCTTTCCGTGATGCCTGTGCCTTGTAGAACATTGAAAATGATTAGCAAAAATTCAAGCTCTTCCCTAGGACACTCATCAAAGAGGCTGAAAGTTGGTATTAGTTCTTAGAGCTAGAATCCATTCAAAGATGGAGTACCATGCTGGAACTATTTAATGACAAATACCAAACAGAGTGTCTAATCTCAAAAGGTAAATCCAAGGCTAGACATAGGGAACTCATGAACCATTTCCATGGATATATATTACTCTCTCTTACATCGATGCCTTGGCCATGATTATTTTTAGAGGGAACAAGTCTACCACATCAAGTAGAAACCAAAAGAACTCTTGGGGTTTATGCCCAAGGGAGACTATTCGAACCAAGAGCTCATCAGATACAAAGGTTGATAAAGTAGGTATTAAAAGAAGAATGTGAGTTGTAAAAAAGTGAAAGTACAAAGAAATATAATAGGGATCCTTCCATCAAGAAAAGGAAGGTCTGATTCTATGATGAGGAGGAGTCACCACTCAACAAAGTGGTGAATAAAAAAAACTTGGTTAATATTTTGGCTAAGGTTGATAAATTATGAGACTCTTTGAATGAAAATTTCCAAACTACTATGAAGATTCTAGTAGCATCCAAAGAACAGAATAGTGATCATGACCACATGAGATGAAAAGAAGCTAAACGTACCTACCAAAGAGGTAAGGGCAAAGCTACTGTAGTGGAAGAAGTTGTAGAGATGAGCTTTGATGATGATACTAGCTGTGACATCTATCAATATGACCATTCATAGGGTTGTTGCTCTATGGTGTCACACTGACAATAGTCTAGGATGTTCACATTGAGTCCACAACTAGCAAGAAGGTAAGAACCTAGATGATTGCCTTATCCTCAAGGCAATCCAAGGTAGTTCCACCATCAACAACAAGCTTATTATCCAAGTGGAGCTCCACCACAACCATATAAAAAATACCAACAGTGGCACCAACTATAATCATGGGAAATGTCACTACCAAGATAGTAGTACCCTTACACATAATCAAATTCATACGGGTACTATGTCCAGCAACCCATTTCTCCACGAAGCTCTACAAGCCATGCCTCATTCCAGCATCACTATTACCCTCTAGAGTATCATTGAACTCATTCACCATCTACTGGAGGGGAGCATCCATATCCATACCATCCTTTGCATGTGTCTACACACATCCCTTCACACTCTACCTAGTTACCTCCTACTTTGTCCATGCAGGGTGAAATTCCCCCATAGCCATAGCAACATAATGCTACAAGGGCTATGAATTTACAACTAGCCTTCTAGCTGAGTGGTTTGAATAATCATTTCAGAAAACAATCATTTTTTGACCCAACAATCCTTCCAAATCCTCACAACCTGATATAGCTCGTCACCCTATATCTCCAAGACCCTCATCCTCTACATCAAATATATTTGAGCACTCTTCAAACCAAATTCTACCTCAAATATGCACTATGATGCTCACTCATGTTGTTTTAGATTGGAACAAGGCTAACAACCTTTCCATGAAAAGATCTAACCTAAGAAGTCCCCTTATTTACTTGCATATCATTGGACATGAGCCACGCAAGGCTCTTCTTAACTCTGGTTCTAGTGTTAATCTCATCTCCCATGACATGTACAAGGCCTAGAACCTACCACCTCTCAAGAAGAACAACATTTTTTTGGAATTAGTAGACTAGTCAATCACTATTCCTTTAAGGTCAGTAGAGGACATTGTGATCACAATTAGTGGGTGGTCCTATCCTGCTGATTTTCTAGTGATCAAAGTTAAGAACTACAAAGGTGACTTTCCCATCATTATGGAAAGGGCATGGTTAAGCACAGTTGATGCACAAATAGATATAAGGGACCTCTCCTTGGAAATGTTCAAGGAAAATAAATTTGGATGACTAGAGAAGAAGCATGTTCCATGCATTGCATACAATGATAATGGATGCAATTGTGTGCAAAAAATCTGGTCCATAAAAAGTACATACATTAAAGCATGCAAATAGTATGCACAAGACATAGATACCCAATAGTGCCTGTACACAGCAACCACAAAGTAGGAGGGCATCTAGTGGCTGATCGCTGACTTTGACAATAGCACATTATGCATGGAACCTACTAAGAGCCTAACATGTACTTATATCAAAGGCATGGATGAACTTGAGCAAGTTCATCACCAACTCTCTGATGATGAAGATGATGATACCTATAGGGGAGAGTTGGTAATCCTTGATAATTTCAAGCAAGAGATCATAGAGTTAAAAAATCTACTAGCCAACCTAAAGTATGCATTTTTAAACAATGGCAAGCTAGTTATCATCAATGCCAAACTTTCTCTTGAACAAAAAGAAAAGTTATTAAAGGTGGTTAACAAATGGCCAATAGCCTTTGCTTGGTCATATCTCAAGTTGACTTGAATCTATCCAAGGATATGTCATCATTGCACTTTCATCGACCTAACCATGAAGCCAAGAAGGTAACCACAAAGGTGGTTGAACCCCAAACTAAAGCAAATCATCGAGAAAGAAATAGAACAACTCCTCAAGGTGGGGTTCATCTATCCCATCGTAGATAGTAAGTGGGTTAGCCCACTCATGATTATGCCAAAGAAAGGTGGTAAGTGATGGGTTTGCATCAATTTTAGATTATTGAATATGGCAACATTTAAAGATCATTTTCCATTGTCATTTGTGAACCAAGTGTTGAACACCACCTCTGAGCATTGCTATTATAACTTCTTGGATGGTTATAGTGGCTATAACAAAATCCAAATTGTGCCAAAAGATTAGGCCAAAACTACATTCACAAGTCCTTGGGGAACTTTTTCACATTGTAAGATGCCATTTGGTCTATGCAATGCCCCTACAACATTTCAATGCTTGGTCCTTAGTATTTTCCAATAACAAATTAGTAGCAATGTAGAAGGTTTTATGAATGACTTCTCTACCTACGGGGCTACATTTGACCAAGCCATGGACTAGCTTGAGCAGGTTCTAAAAAGATGTGTCAAAATGAACCTTAAGCTTAATTGGTAGAAAAGCAATCTAATGGTCCAAGAGGACATAGTATTGGGGCACCAAATTTTACAAGAATGGATTGAGGTATATCCTAAAAAGATAAGTGTCATCCAAGGAATCACACATCAACTAGAGATAGTTAAAGACATCTAATCATTCCTTGGACATACTAGCTACTATTGGTGATTCATAGAGAATTTTTCTAAGATTGCAAAGCTATTGGTCAAGGTTACAAAAAAATATGCTCCGTTCATCTAGACTGAGTGTGAACATGCATTCCAATAATTAAAGGATAAACTCATAGAAACTCCAATTCTACAAGCACCAAACTAGGTCAGACCATTTTACATAATGACAAATGCATCTAATTATGCTTTGGGGGCCATGCCTACATAGTTGGATGATAAGAAATGTCCATGTTACATTCACTGCATGAGCCAAAGCATTGTGGATGTATAATTGAATTACACCATAACTAAGAAAGAATTAATGGCAATGGTGTATGCTTTTGAAAAGTTTAGGCACTATGTGCTTGGCTACAAAGTGTTTGTGCACACAAACCACAGTGCCATTCACTTCCTAATGAAAAAGTCAACAATGAGCCCCCATATCATATGATGGCTTGTGATCTTGCAAGAATTTGATCTCACAATGGTAGATCAGAAATGGACTGAGAATGTGGTCACTAACCACCTCTCTTAGTTAAGATGGGATAACAAAGAAGAGGAGAGCTCGCTCTCTAATCAATTTCCAAATGAACTCCTCTTTACAAGAGCAATAAATAACCAAGTGCCTACTGAAACAACATGGTACAATGGCATTCTCACTTACCTTCTCACTCAAGAGATGTTGTAAGGTCTGGACTTTAGGAAGAAACAACAATTATTTGATTAGGCAAAGTACTTCATGGAACTCAACAGACACCTTTACAAGGTGTGCACTAATGGCCTGGTTCGTTGGTATGTCCCTAATACAAATCAACTACGTGTTTTCTAGGATGCTCATGAAGGTCCTTGTAGAGGCCACTATGTAGGGAGACACACGAACATAAAAATCTTGATGGCAAGATACTATTGGCCTACAATCTTTAGGGATGCCCACCAATTTATTCAATCATGTGAATGTTGTCAAAGAGATGGTGGCATGACTGCTCGAATGGAGGATCCTTAATAGTAGATTCAACCACTAGAACCCTTGGACATATGGGTCATTGGCTTCATGGGTCCCATCACACCCATGTCTAATGGAAAGGTGTATATCATTGTGCTAGTAGAATATTGCACCAAATGGGTAAAAGTAGCAATTGTCACCGATTGTACATCCTCCACTACTGCTAGATTTGTACAACAAAATATTGTAAACAAGTTTGTAGTGCCACATGCACTAATTTCTAACAATGAAACTCATTTCATAGGTGCAACTTTTCAAAAACTTATGCAACACTTGGGGGTTAAACATAAATTAACAACACCCTATCACACCCCCCACCCAAGCCAATGGTCAAGCAAAGGTAACTAACAAGGAGATTATGAAGATCCTAACAAGGACCATAAGCAAATATAGGAGAGACTAGAGCACAAAGCTCAATAATTCCCTCTAGGACTATCGCTCAACATGGAAACTCCCTATAGGCTACTTTCCCTACAAGTTAGTGTACAAGAAACTTCCAACACTCTCAATTCAATCCAAGATCCATACACTCTCAATAGCCTGTGAACTAAATCTTGACCTAAGCTTAGCACAAAAAAAAAATTGATCAACCTCAATGTACTAGATGAAAATTGATTAGTGGTCCTATCTTGGAATGAAATGCATAAAGCATTTAACAAGCAATGCCATGACTTCAAAATATAGAAAGTGAAATTTCAGCCAGGAGACAAGGTTCTCTACTGGAACCCCACACATGTACCCTAGAAAACAAAATTCCAAACATTGTGGGAGGGGCTTTACATAATTGCTGAAACCTTTCCTTCTAGGGCCATGACCATATACAAACCTAAGAGCCCAAATAAAAAGTAGTTTGTCAACATCCAACAATTGGAGCTTTTCCATGAGCCTAAGCAAGCCAATGTAATGAATACCTCAACGAATGGACAACCACATTCAGTTTTTGGATCTCCTCCTTCCAACTCAGTCATGGGGGAGATGGTCATCCATGCTAAATCATCCATATGGCTCCTTAGTTTTTCTATTTTTTATTTCCCACATGTTTTATTTTATAAGTTATTAATTTTACACCCTTTCAATTTTGAATCTTTTTCCTATTTTACACCATCATTAGTACATTTGAATGTTTCTTAAAAAGTTTTGACATTTTCTTATATATTTTCCTTTGTTTTATTTGAATGTGATTTTCAAGTTTTTGCTAATAGAACGTGCTTTGTGCCAATAGGACATAGTGGTGTTGTAGCTATTACTCATGGTGGTTTGTGCTTTACATTTTGTTTGCTAATGTTTAGTTTCTATTTTTAAATTTTTGTGCTGATGGCTCAGTCATGGTTTCTTTTTCATGGAACAGGCAGTGAGTCCATGACATCCCCTCATTCACAAACTCTATGGTTTCCCTCGCTTTGGAAGTTTGCAATCCATTTTATTAAAGAAGATTTTAATAAATTGGTAACCTTAGTAATTTTCAGAATTGAGAAGGATTCAAAGGTTTGTACAGGGTGTGACTTCAAGGGGGCTCAATACTCTTTGTACTCTTCTGATT
This sequence comes from Gnetum montanum, assembly GCA_015680685.1. Classification (NCBI taxonomy): domain Eukaryota; kingdom Viridiplantae; phylum Streptophyta; class Gnetopsida; order Gnetales; family Gnetaceae; genus Gnetum; species Gnetum montanum. The sequence continues at coordinate 55,653 of MNCI01001422.1, forward strand.
ACTTGGGTGCTTGAGTGCTTTCCATATGAAAAGTTACCAAAGTACCATGTAGAAAAAGGGCCAAACCTACAAACACACTATACACTATCTTATGAAAAAATTTGTAGAGAATTAATTATAAGTAAAAATTAGGTGGTTCAAAAACATAATTGAACATTAAACATAGAACTATCTTATAAATAGAAACATTTATAAGAGATTTTACTTTTATAATTTGAAATGCTTTTCAAAATTTTTAAATTCAAAATTAAAATGTAAATTTGCATTCATTAGGGACCCGATGTGCTTCTGAGGGATACTTGGTGGACACTTCATGTGAGAGCCATCAAAAAATCATCGAAAAACAAAAAAAAAGAACATGATGGGAATTTAAAGCACACCCCTTAAATAAATAAGCAGGCTACAAGCATTGGTTATGGGGCTAGAAAGACATTTTACCCATGCTTGACAGTCCCCTCTAATTAAGGCCCTATCTCGCTTCCTACTCCTCTTTTATTCTTTTTATGGAATGATGTTATTATGTGGGTGCACTCTTGTGTCTCAAGGGGATGGATCGGTCTTGAAGTGATAATGTGAAGTCACTGAAAGAGGTTGGTTTTAGTCTAGACAAAGGATGGATGTTCTCAGGTCATTTTAAACACAAAATCCACAAGGAACTTCTTATGACCTTAGTTTGGAATTTCATTCCACCTTATTTATTATCCATCTATGATGCTCATAACTCATCTCGCTATTAGTGTCCATGTTCTTGATTTTGTGCCTTAATTTGACGTACTTGAATTCTTAGGTAGAATCCTTTTAGGTGTTGGTCCTTAACTTCCACCAACCATTAATCACCTATGGGGTTCATGGACTTCTTAGGTTGACATTATGCAAGGTCAAACAAGGCATGTGCTAGCTATGGGAAGGACCCACTTGCATATCTCTTGGTTGGGTTCGTTAAGTACCTTAGGTATTCTTACAAACAAAATCTTTTGTACACCCATCTTCTACATTAGATCATGTCCTCCTTTACCTATTTTGTTCAATAACTATGTTCTCCATCAAATTTTTCAATTTTTGAGCTTTCAAATACTTTCTTCAATGCTTTATCATATTCTTGGCTTTTCTGGGATTCCATGGACCCTAATTTCATTGAAAAATTCCTCATTTTTTTGAGATATTGACATTTGAAGATTTTTTTTGATGGGCCCTATATACGGGGCTCCATCAACAGAGTAGACCCATATACAAGGCCCTATCAATGTAAGGAAAAAATACTATATATATATATATGCAACCCCACTTTGAAAAATTTACATTTTCTCACAAACACCAAAGGAGTTTTTCAATTTTTCAAAGCCCATAACTTCCAAACCGTTTATCCAAATCACTCCATTCTTCAACCCTACAGCTACTGAAGGTAAGCTCTTCATCATGGGGGCCATAAATGTACTATTTTTGATAGAAATTTTTTCACCATTTTTCTAACTGCCACAAAGGTTTAACAAAAAAATCAATTGTTAAACACCAAATTACAAGAGTTAAACCTTTTCAATAAGCTTCGGTGACAATTATAATAAATAATCAATAAAATAATTAATTTACCATGGTCCAACCTTAGCCAAAGTGTAACTAACTAATGAGCAAAGATATTCAAATAATTAGAGTTACACATTATATCTACTAATCCATGGATGTGTTGTGATCGTAGATGGCACCAAAGGAAAAACACACATAGGAAGCAAGATCATCCCAACCAAGGGAGAAACGACCTAGAATAGGAAAAGGCCAAGAACAAACCTAAGAAGAACCACTAGCAACCCACATCATAGGTCCTCTTAGGGAATAGGTGAAGGTGGAATCTATTAGATAAATTCTAGAACCAGCAACAATAGCAACAAAACACTCTCATCGAAATGATGCATCAGTGTAACTAGTAAATCTCAAGGTGGCCCTAACAGAGGCTTACCTAAATCATATTAAATCAAGGAAGGTTCAAAAATCAATGCTCTAGGAGTTAAATTTTGGCCCTTTCCTAGAGCATGCACCAAGAGAAGTGTAGGACTAGTTAAAGGCCTCTCCCATGTGGCCAATCATCACTTCCATAGGGGGAGTGGTACATGGGAGAAACATTCCTATTTTGGAATAACAGGCAACCTAGATCAATGGTGAAAATCAAGGACATTCTAATGTCCTACTCGATCCAAGCCATTGCTGCAGTGCTTGGGATGCCAAAAATAAGGGCAAATCTTACTAAAATTCCAATGCAAGTGGATTCGAGCATTAAGAAAGAATGGATGCAATGGTGCTATGGCATTGACCATCAGGATTTTGGCATGCTCACATCGACAAAGAGGATTCATTACAAGATTACAACCTTCCACCTCAATCCCATGGTGAGGCCAAGCAAAATCATCACCTTCTCTGCCTAAGCATGTATTGCTTTAGGTGGGAGATTCTCAGTCAACCTTCCATAGCTGATTTATCTAGAGATGAAGTAGTTTAAACAAAATGAACATGGAAGGACAGCACTCCTCTTCCCATGCCTCATCAGGAAACTCTATCGAAGGGGAGGGATAGTCCATTACACCAATGACACTATCAGAACTATTATGTTCACCAATTGGGCAAAAATGATGAAGAATAAAATGCTTGTAACCAATATCCAAGAAGAGGAGCAATGACCACCATCTCCACCTACCACTTAGACAACAGTGCTAGACATCACTATAACTGCCCAATGGTTGCACAAATATAGAGAATGGCTCTTGAGTGAACAAGAGCAATAATTAAGCACGAGTGGTGAGGACCCATCTATCTACAAATCAACCATGAGTCACCTCAATGAGGTGGCCCAAACAATCAGTTTGATGGGTGAGGGTGGACCCATTTTCTCAGCCCAAAGAACGTAGCTACCTGCAAGGTCAAATCCAAGCGCCAGAGAGGTCACACTATATCTTGCAGAACAACAGTCACTCCTAGAAATCTTTGGGAACATTGCAACCTTCTTAATGCACTTGGAGGAGGGTGAGGGGGCAACAGTTTTGGTGATGCAACACTAGGGGTAGAAGAAAACAATAGAAGTGGTCACTAATTGGATTGCTGAAACACTTAACGCATCTACAACATCTGTATTGGATGTCACTATACTTAAAGATGTACAAATATCTGCAAGAAACATAAGAGGTAGAATAAGTGCAACACAACATAAAGAATTGCTGAACCAACTAGTGGGAACTAGGCAACTGCTTTCGAATGTCTTTGACCTTTCAGACAACATTACTACAACTTAGTTGCTAAATTAAGAGGGGCAGCTTGGAGGGGCAGCTTGAAATAGCCAAGGAGTGAAATGAATGCTTGGCTGTGAAAGTTGCTAAATTAAGAGCCTAGATTAGCTATCCTACATTTCTCAACCCATCACTAACAAGAGCTGAAGCTATGCAACAACTTCACACTTAACTGAGAGGGGTTGAGGGTGCAATGGAGACAATGGTATTCTATAGATCCTTGGTAGAGGGCACACAGCACAAGATCTAGAAGCCCTTGAATCAAACCCACTAGGAGAACATCCAATTGACCATAGAAAATCATCACTTGCAAAATGTTGATAAGCATAAGCAGCAATTAACTAATCTTATCTATCAACAGCAAGAGCAACTGGCCAAAGCAAACACCAAACTAAGAAGATTCATAGTAGAGAATAGGAATCTCTCCATGGAGGAGGTGTGTGTTGTTTGCCAGAAAACTACAATTGAAGTAGCCACCTGGAAATCAAAGGCTCTCAAATCTGAGACAGTTAAGAACCATTACAAAGAGTAAGTTAGTCTACAAAAGGAAGTAAACAAAAAGCACATTCAGTTGGCGAAGGCAAAAGCAAATGAAGCCTCCAGCAACTCTAGCAAGGAAAAGAAGTTTGGTAGCCCATCGTTGATGGGAGAGATGCCTACAACAAGGTGGAAATCTGCATAAAGAAGTTGCAAATCAAGGAGATGATAGAGTACATGGAGCTTTCCAATCTTTGTTATGCTAATCTAGCCATGTTGACTATCAAACGATCATGATCAAAGCTTGAGAAACAAGTGGCCAGATCATACTTATTGTATGAGGCCAAGTTCAAATACCATAAGGACACCAAGGACAAGCTCGTATCTATTGTATCAACTCAAATTTCTCAGGGCACAATTCATAGATCAACGATCAACTGCCAAGAACCTAGCCAAGAGGATGAATGACTACTAAGAGCTGCAAAATGTAGTTAGGGCATTCAACATTGAACACAAATAGTTCATTGCCTAGTTTATCAATGTGAAGGAGATGTTACCAATAATGCCCTGTCTGTGGGATATCCCCATTCCAAATCACATTGGTGATGTCACATGGACTATGAATGATCCCCGGAGCAAGGAGGAGAAGATGAAGGCATTGCTATATGCCTTTTGCCTTCCACTAGAGGTTGCAACCATAGTAGGATAGCTATAGCCACCTCAACTATTGCACATGCCTAAAGTCAGCACAAATCCTTTAGAGCATCAAGAGCCACCACTGCCTGGGATTGCTTGATCTTCACCATTGTCTTCACGTCATCAAAGAATGTGCTGTCAAATTTTTGTGGTCATGTCATGGTGTTCAATTTTGTGTCATGAACACCATAATTTTTTGTAATTTGTTGATTCGTACACTTAGGAACTCAGTTTTGTCAAGTCAATTTGTTTTGTTAAGAGTCAGTCAATAATCCCATACCTTCCCAATTTTGTAAAAGAACTTGAGGACAAGTTTCCATTCAATCGTAGGGGTATGATGAAGTGTCAAAGTGTCACGTTGATGAGCCCCCATTGATGTGGCCTCGTCGACAAGCCCCCATCGACAAGGCCCCATTTATGTGGTGCTGTGCCATTGACGAGGCCACATCGATGAAGTGTTTACTACATTGACAAGGCCCTATCGATGCAATCCTATAGCAAAAACTATAAATACAAGCTCCCAACCGTGTTTATGGGCATCCAAGTCATAGTAGTAGTTAAACTCTTGCAATTTTTACATTTGAAATTTAGAATATTTTCCTGAGTGCTTGCAACAAGAGTCATTGAGTGTACAGATCTTTATTTTAGCACTATTGTACGTAAACCACACTAGTGTGTACGGCAATAAAGACGAGCTTCTTGATAAACTTTGCAACATTTTGGATAGTTTAAATGCTTTATTTATGCATCCATTGTTTTTATTAAATATTTAATCAATTAAGCTAAATTAAGCTAAATTAGACTTTCATCAATTGAGCTAAATAGATTAAGTACATAAGTACAAGCGTTTCGAGCGTAAACACGTATTCACTTGGTAATCCCAGTAGTGTTATTGCTTGGTGTGCCCAGTAGCATAGCACTTGGTAACCCCGCAAGAGATATGTGGGTTCAAGACCTGTATAGAAAGTGAGATCGAATGCTTATGTTAGGACTAGTTAGAGATTAGTTAGTTTGTTAAATCAAATTAGTCATTAAATTACTTTATCTCTCTCTTTAAGCACCAAAGAACCTAAAACATAAAATGATAAAATCATATGTCTTAATTATACTTAACCATACCTTTAAGCTTCACAAGTGTAGTTGAGAAGACAATGAACAATCTTAGGGCAAGGTTCACTTCCTAGAAGACTAGTGTACAGGAAACTATAGAGTCCACGAAATTTGACCGAATCACTCATGAACACTTTGTGATTTGTATAGTTGGGCATAGGGGTACCTTCAACAGCTCATCAGTGGTGGTGCAACCCTATGCTTTTGAAGGAAGACTTGAAGACATATCCTTACTATATGGGCAAATGGTTGTAAAGGAAACTAATGGACAATCGCTTGTAGGGTGTTGTGCTCACATGCTTATATGAGCTAACTGAATGATTGGCTAGGGACCTAGTGATGTAGCACTATTCAATCTCTCTTTCTTGTCCATTAATTTATTTGTTCCTTTCTTGTTCCGTTTCTCATCCATCATCATGCATTGCAAGAATGCATTGCAAGAAGCTAATTAGGGTGAAGCACCAAATGAGATTTGATTATTCAAGGGATCGATAAGATCTAAGCACCAATTTAATCATTTGCCTAAGATACATACCAATGGCACAAGACTTCCATGATGATGTAGGTTGCTAGCACTAGGTTTTGAACCTAGTAGCTTTTGATGCATGACAATGTGAGCTATTCAACTCACCAACTTTGTGTTTAATATTTATAGGCTATATAGAGACCATCATTTGGAGTAATGGTAAGGTGCTTGTTTTTGAAATTGGAAGACATAAGTTTGACCTTAGATGCATACCACAAGTCTATGCCACATATTAACTATGGAGGTCAATAATGATTTAGTATTTATATTTTCTTTCATTTTATAAAATATGTAAATATTTTAGTAAACATTTTTCAAAAATAAAATGGGATGTAAAATACATCTAACTCAACCTTACACAATTATTTAGACATATTTCCAATTTTATACGTCATCAATGCAGTTGCTCGTGAGAAGGCTAGTGGTTACCATGCTCAAACTACCTTCAGTAAAGCATATGGTATTCGAGGTGATTTGGTCTATCCAAATTTCCACACCATCTTTGAAGAGATATTAGCCAAAACATCCCTAACGTGCCAGCTTGATTAAAGGTAACGAGTGTTTATGCCAACAATGTTTTTTTTTTTCTTTTCCATCTTTACTGGATTTTAGTTTATTGTTTTGACCTTGTTATATTTTCATAGCCTGTTTCAATATCAGTTTAACAATCATCATTGTCGTTTGTATACAACCACTAAGACAAATGAAGAAACTTTCAACGTCTAAACCCATATATTCACAGAATAATTAGAAGCTCCACCATCTATAGATTGTTAACAAAAACCACCAACATTCTGTAGGATAAGCCCTGCAAATTGGTTTACATCCATCGAATTGAACTCACTAATAGAGAACCATCTTACCAAGTTGGGCAAACAGATTTTTGTAAATTATAAAACTCAAATGATAAAATTACCAATACATGTGCAGCTTAAGAAATTACCAATACATGTGCAGCTTAAGAAATTTACATCTGAAGCATTCATCATGGCATCAAGATACTGTTAAGCAGTTTTAACTTGAGCTAGTGCAACAGAACTTTTTTATCTATAATTATTATGATGTGCATTGTGCTGGTTGGAGTGATGGAACCACTGACGCTGCATGTTGAGGCCCAAACAACTTCATTCCAGCATGTGTTTTCCTGTGATGTAAACAAATTGTCGGTAAGCCAAATGTGGTACATCATCCTAATTTAGGTTGATACAAAAAGGACTAGCTTACATTTTCGTATAGTTGGTCGCCCAACAGAAGTAGGAATTCCTGCAGCTTGCAGCTCCTTCAACGTAGATGATAACCAATCTAGACCTTCATACAAGCCTTCTCCCTTGGTAGCACATGTCCCTTGTATGTGCCATTTTCTATTACGCAAGTTGAAAAGCCCTAGAGCTTCACATATTTCGGCAGGTGTCATAGCTCCTTTCTGTCAATAGAACTTGGTGCATTGATATTTATACGTCCACATTATTAATAAAACTTGAGAAATAGAAAACAGTTATTATGATAACTGAAACTTCAACACAATACTATACTAACCACATCCTGTTTGTTTGCAAAAACTAAAATGACGCTGTTTTTCATCAGAGGATCATTCACAATTGCCTGCAACATTAGCGACTGGGCTTAGAATTATAGAATAAAATCACATTTCTAGTGAAATCAGAACAACTAAAAGCATAACTGTGTTGTAGTTACTACAGCTGCATTTGGCTACAGTATATAAACCTGAAATTCTGATGTTGCCCTTCCAATTCTCTCTTTATCAAAGGAATCCACAACATATATCTGCCAGAAATAAAATGAAGAAAATAGACCATTAATGAAGATATTTTCTGAAAAATTTTATAAACGCAATGTAGCACAACCAGTTCCTCTGAGTTGAAAAAAATGCAGTCATACAAAAACATAAAACTGCAATTTAGACATCTCCGATGCCTAGGACCCCATGGAAATTTTTTTGAGAAGCATACACAAATATAATCAGAATTTAAATGTCTAGAGAAGAAATTTTTCAGAAAGCAAATAAGCAAAACCTCCAAGGGAATAAAGGCACCATGATGATGATGATAAAATAACAAAAACTCTTTCGATAGCTGGCAGCCCATAATTTCAGGAAATTTTGGCTAAATTTGTGGTGTAGGGACACCTATTTTGATCCCCTTCATCCCCACAGGTGGTTTTTGAAGGTTTTAAACGTTGTGGAAACATCTTGGAGGTCAAGGACACATCTTGGCCAAGAGTTGGATCTGCATGGGAGACATCCAAAGTTCAGATCAGACATCTTGCCTGAGAAGGAGATGTCTCACTAGTGAAGGAGACGTCCAAGAGGAGACATCTCACCTGCAAGCCAGAGTTGACAATAAGACATCTTGGAATAGATGGAGGGGACCCATACAACCAGGGAAATTTTCAAATTGGCAGTTTCAAATTGGAAATAGTCGAGAAAAGCCAAGAAAAGATGAAAACAGCCAAGAATCTTCAAGTTGAGCTTGAGAAAAGGTTTCTGGAGTTCTTGTCTTTGTTTTCCAATATATATTGTGTTGCTGTATTATGGATGAGAATTGATGAGAGGCAGGAGAGCAAAAGTTTGGGAGTGCACAATTGTGTATGCAGCTCTATGGTCAAATTGTGTGTGTGTTTGGCCTGTGTATGGCTCTTGTATGCTTGTATAAGTTGATCTCATTTGGTTGTGCTTTACATTGAAGACAATCACTATGTGATTGTAGAGCCTCATGCTCTGCAATATCATTTGAGTGTTTGCGAGTGTCTTGGATATTGTGAGTTGTGGAACGATGGATTGTAATCTTCTTTACATTAATTGAAGATAGCTAGTTTTTTCATTTTCTAGCATATTGAATTGTCTTTCATAATATCTAGATGACATGGAAATTGAAGGTTAAATTAATAGGAGTGAACCTGCTCCAATTTGTATAATGTCTGTTGTTGCAAGCATCGGTACACAAATGATGAGATGGCACTGCAACAAGATTCTGTGGCTTACCACTCCAGATCATAGTTTGGGTGACTGGAGACTTAAGATCCCATATTCACAACCCTATAGCAAGTGAACAATTTCTTTAAGGTCGTGTAGATAAACAGTAAAAGTATCAAAGCAAAGGTAGTAACTATTATTAGATATATTCGTAATACATTTTCTTCAATGTCCAGGAGGACAGAACTCAACTAGCATAGTTTGCACTCATTTTTTAAATTAGAATATAAAAAAGTGGGTTGAGATTCAACTTCTAGGTAGTCAACATAAAGAATGAAATAGAATCTTTAAATCACAACCAATTCCAACTACTAGTCTTGCCAGCATTTTGGAAAACTTCAGCATGTCAAATTTCAAGAAAAAGTTCCGCATCAGTCATCAATTCTGACCCAAAAAAAAAAAATCCTTCGTATACTACAAAAGTGTATTAGAGTTGATCCTATACCAGGCCATCAGTGTTAGAAAAGTAATGCTTCCAAAGAGGTCTGATCTTCTCTTGCCCACCAACATCCCACACAGTAAACTGCACATTCTTGTATTGCACTCTCTCAACATTGAAGCCTGGACTAAGCAAAGCACAAAATAAAACATGATTCTCAAAAAGTATTTTATAATTTAGATGTGCAATAAAAGCTCTTAAAAACAGGATAGATACATGAGCATGTAACATACATTAAACTAATATTTAAAATTATGTATAATCTTAGTTAAGATAGCAGCAACGTATGATAATTTAAACACTGGCTTTAAGCAAATCACAATCCAATCGGGCCTTTTGCACATGGAGAATTTTTTGTAACAACTGTTACAAAAGTAACTACTTTTTGTTGTTGTATTGAGTAATTGTGAAAGAGAGAGCGTGCAATTGTTAAGATACTGTAAAGCATTATCTCAATCTTACATCCCTATGCTCTTCATCATCTTAGAAATGTCCCAAACCAGTATGGTTCGCTATATGAGTTCTCGTTCATCATTCCCCTCATGTAGGGTTAAATTTTTATTTATCTGCACTTATATTACTATCCTCTTGTTAAAGTTAACTGAAACCTAAAGATAAAGTCGTAACACTAGTTCTCTTCATAATCTATTTGAAGGAAAATAAAAAATACAACCAACTACATTGACAAATTTTGGGGTCAGCTTAACAAGAAGAAAGCATATAAATTCTGCAACAGAATGATGAGTCTTCACCCTTCAATTATATATTCTATGGTAAAATGTGATTGTGAGTTAAATATAAGTGAAAGAGATCAGATCTGTGCAAGAACATAAACAGCCACTCCAATTTCAAGATTTCGAAATGAGATGTGGGTGACAAACTAAAAATGATTCAAATTCTGAAAGCTGGATAGGAAAACAAAGCAATGAAGCTTGTGATATACAAGGAAATGCTGATAAAAATTAAAGATTTACCACTGTGATGAGGAGCTCCCTTGGATTCCACAATCCAAGTTCACTCAAGTGCAAAGTTTCACACAAATCTTAATTGAACAAGAAAAGGAAAAATACAACTTTATTCTTGCTTAAAAGAAAGGAATACAATGCACAAATGGAAGCAACACACTCCCAAAAATAGACAATTAATCAAACAAACCGTCACACCCTCTCACAATACAAGCTTGACCATCAATGGATGATCAGTCACTCACAATACTCAAGAAGACCTCACGCACTCTCTCTCAAGCAAGCTCTTTGATCACAAAATGATATTGGGCTAACATTAGGTTGGCATCAGGTATCTTCTCTTGAGTTGCTTTGGTACCTTTTTGAAGTGTCTCTTAGTTTTCCCAGACCGTTGGACTTCCTTGAAAATCATGCCTTTTTTTTTTTTTGAAAAATGAGTTTCAAAGAGACTACAAGTAACTACGACTGTGGCAGCCATCCTGCAACCAGGTTAGAACTTGCACCTGGTAGCACTAGTAAAAACCAACTACAACCCCACTACAACTTGCAGATCCTTGCAATTCTCTGAAACACTTGGAATTTATAAAAACAACTGACTACTGCAAATTGTGATCGCAGCTGCTCGTACCTGGAAGACTGCAACTCACAGCAACCTTGCAGTTGTATGCCCAAACTAGAAAAACAATGCGAATGACTCCATCCAAAGAACCAAATGAAAACCTGTGACTCCTACTACTCCTAGGATAGTCTGAGGATAACAATTACCTCCAAGAGTCAATCAATGTCCTCATTTCATTACAAGTGGAGGAGATGTGTCCGAAGATCACTACATTGAAAGTTAAGTTTGCTACATGGGTAGCTAGGACCGAAGCAAATCAAAAAGAGAAGCAACAACAAGAAATTGTTGAAGCAAAAGATACATAAAAGCTAAAATTGCTATATTGGAAGCTATTACTAAAGCTGATTGAACCAAACAGTAGCTTGAAAAAATTGATGAATACACACACAAGGATGCAAACAGTAATGCAGTAATTACCAAAACTAGGTATTCAAAAAACTTCCAAAGTAGATATAAGATGTTTTAATTGTAGATTTTTAAACATTAAGAATTTTTAACATTAATTGATCAACAGAAAAAAAAAATTTATCATATAATATCTCTTTCTTTCATAATTTTGACGTTTTTGGTATTGTTGAGACTTGGGAAACTAAAAGACTCTCCAGAGATTTTTGTTCCAAATTTTTTATTTTCTTTTCCTTGTAGAAGAAATGCATATCTAGGAAGATCATTTGGAGGTTTGCCTATTTTGATTCCAAATTTTCTTTATGACAAGTTCAAATAGAAAAGGTAGATGAATAAAGTTATTATGTTCGGCTAAAAAAATGACAACAAAAATTATTTGTATTCTAAGCTTTTTGCTACTTTGCACCTAGAGAGGCTACTCTCTATGAATGAGAAGGTTTATAACAAAATTTTCCTTTTTAGTCCTTTGGCATGGATATTGTTAGTTTTGCTCATAGAGGGAAAAATATCTTTATGGAGACTTTAATGCTAGAATTAGTTCTGATCAAATCCTTGCTAGTCATTGGAATCCTCTAGGCTTTTTAGAATATGAAAACAGCGGTGCTCTGAAAATAACTCAATCACAGAAAATCATTTGTTAGATTAGGGGCAATGACTAGATCTATTGGTTCTAAATGGCATCAATAAATATCCAAAATTAGGTGGCTTCAATTTTGTAAGACCGCAAGGCAACTTCAGAATTGATTTTATGTTAGCAGCATCAAATGTTTTGAAGTAGGTGAACAACTAATAAAATCTTATCATTGTCCTTTCTACTTTATGTTATTAACAAATATATAACATATTAGACATTCTAGAAGGCAAAATCACTTTAGAATAATGGAAAAAATTATGAATGATTTTCAAAATGAAATTCAAAACATTTGGAATCCCAATATGAGTCTTGCATAAACTCTAATTACAATTATCATTAATATTTCAAATGGTCAAAATGCAAACAATCAACAATGGTTTGATGAAGAATCTAGGATAGCTAGAATTTTATTGAGGACTCAAAAGTCATCAAAGACTATTAAGTCATATAAAAATCTGATTCAGACTAAAAAATGGAAATTTGTCAAACAGATTAGTTTATAATAAATGTTAAAAAATATCCCAAATATTTTTGGCATTTAATTCAAAGCAAACACATAACAAGCTATGCTTTCTTTCTCAAATATATTGAAAATTTTTATCAAGCTTCATTTCACAATGACAACATAATGAAAATGTTTCATGATAGTGAAATTACATTGTTCATTTCCATTGATAATCCAAGAGGGAAAAAAAACTAGCATCAAGAAAAGTTGTTAATGTAAATAACTTATATAGAGAGATGCTTAAATGGGAAGAGGCATTGATATGAAATGCCATCTAGAAGAAGTTAAAATTAGTTGTGCAAGTGGAGTTAAAAAAGGAATCGTAGTAATTGTGCATCAATAAAGCAGTTATGCTCTTTAAAAAAAAGGAGAGAAAACAGATCTAAATAATTATAGATTGACCATAATCAACAACATTTTGGCCAAGCTTTTGGGCACTACTCTAGAATCTATGCTTGGAAGATGGGGCTAAAGAAAATAAGATACATGCAATTTTCCAAAACAGATTTAGGGGCAACATTCTACCATAGTCCATCCCATCACTTTAAAATATCTTATTGATAGAGAAAATGATCTACACAAAAAAAATATTTATCTGCTTTGTAGATTTCTCTAAAGCATATGATTCGATCATTCACAGTAAGTTACAATGAAGCTTAAAAATTTAGAAGTTCCCAACACACTATTATCTACCATCCAACAACTTTACAAAGATATATGCATTCAGTTTAGTTTTATTGGTGTAAAACAAGGGTGTCCTCTTGCTCCTCCTTTGTTTGGACTTTTTATTGATCAAATTAAAGATTGGATGCATAAAATACCAACTCAACTTGCAATTACAATCGAAAATAGTCCTATCAAACTCTTACTTTATGTTGAAGATGTCTTGATTTTAAACTAAATGGAAAAGTTGCAACAAATGCTTAATACTCTTGATGACTTTGTCAACATTCAAGAATGAAAGTTAATGTCCAAAAAACTGAAATCATGATTTGTAGCACACATAATAAGATATAAAATTTCACCATAAGAAATATAACATGTATGTGTAACCTCCTTTTATAAGTATCCTGGCCGAGAATGCTCCTCCAATTATAAATGGGATCAGTGCATTACTCAAAGACTTATTTGTTTTTTTTTAATGCAAAAAGGAATCTATTGTCACTTCAGATATTTAAAAGCAACTCTATCATGTCATTGTTCAACCAACTATTCTTTACGGGTGTGTTGTATGGGTTCTAATCTAGCAAATAAGTATTGGAAATAGATGGAATTCAAAAGCTTTTCTTGGTCAACAAATTTAAAGTAAAGAGATGGACACAATATGATATTATGCTTCTTGAAGTGTAGATAATACCCTTAAAAGTTGAAGTTATTTGTTAGTTTATAGCCTACATTTATAATCTTTCTGAATTCTAATTGGATAAATACTCCAAAAACGTGATGATGAAAGCCCAAGATATAGAACTGTTTCATAAAGAAGTTATATGGCTTAATAAATGGAATATTCAACAGCACATTATTTATTCTGATCCTAAGCAGGTTCACAAATTGATGAAACAAACAGTATTTCAAAAATTTTAAGAAAATGTAAAAAGAAAGGAACATTTGTATTTGAAAAGCATCAAGGGAGGCCTTGATTCAAAGGCAAACTAATTATCTACTACTATTCCTCACCATTTGCATGCACAATTAGTAGAACATGAATGGGATCTCATTAGCTAAGAGTTGAAATAAGAAGATGGCTCAAAGTTCTTCTTGAAGAATGAATACGCCAACTATGCAATACAAATAGCATTTAAGATAAACACTATATTTTTTCAGCAATGTCTAACATTTACACACATGAGACATAAGTAGGATTCTACAGTTGCAAATTTGGTTGATTTGTGCCAATTGTTATCAAGAACACTTGGTAATTTTCTCAATTATGTTTTAAAAACTCATAGCATGTACATTTCTCTTATACAATAGATCCAGAGGGTCTATGAATGTAATAAGGTTTCAGTTTCAGTTTCATAAAGTATATCATTTAATCTAGTTGTAGCTTCACATGAAAATGTTTTACAGTTTGTCTCAAACAAAAAAGCTTTTTAAATCAAAGCTCAAATTCCTCCACATGTCATTTATCTTGCATTGGTTACCACAAGTCCTACTCATAGCTCATGTAATGTATAAATAGAGCAGTTAGCTAAATGTTATAATGATGCATTGAGTAATCACTTTGTAAGCATGGAATCGTGTGAACAGTCCATGTAGCTTATATATTGGAGGTGATTAAGAAATGAAATCGCATGTGACAAGTAAAGAACTTCATTGAGAAAGGATTGCATAAAGAGATTGTTAAGATGTCATTGAAAGAGCATCATATAAAATTGAGAGCACGCTGTAACACTTACCTGTGCAATCAGAGCCAAGGATTGGAGTGTTGCAATTCCCACTGTTAAATCTTGTAAGAATTAGAAGACTGTGATCAAGGCCATAGATTAGAGCTCTGCTCTTCACGTTGATGTAATCTAAATATTAATTTCAAACCTTGCATTTGGGATTGGATTTAAGATTGGAGCACTAAGAAAATGAGACTGAATGTGGAAAGGAACAAGTTTCATTGAGAGAGGATGTATGGAAAGATTGTGAAGAGTTCATTAATAGAGAAAGATGTAAGAGTTTGAGGTTTCTAATCAGAGACAAGGATTGGACTACTGCTCTTCTCAAACTTCATGATTAAGGAGAGTAAATTAAATATGAGAATATATCCTGGAATTGTAAAGGCTTGAAGTTTCCCTACAAAAAGCAACTCCAGAATGTTTTTAGGTACCAAATTCAGAGTGGTCAGAACTGTAGCAGCCTCAGCGTGAAGGATTAAGCTATCCTACTAAAGGTGGAACTCCAAGATATACATTTAAGTACATACCTGTGGAATATTATGATAAAGATTGGCAAGACTTGGATTATTAACTTCTAAGGGCCTTACAACCTTAGGCCTATAGACCAAGCTTTCTAGGGGATATAGATTTCAGAGTGATAAAGGGTCCTTGGAGACATTAACTAAATAAAAAGCCTGCTGAAAAAAAAATGGAAGATACTAAAAGGAGAAGCTGACGACTTGTGTCAATTTATGTAGCAGTGGGGATTTTTTGTCATCCCATTGGAGGGAATAAAGTTTACTATGGATTTCATACATTTCTCTATAAGATTGATCAGTTGGTGATCTACTGTGGACAAGAAACCATATTGGATTTGATTATAAACAAACTTTGCTCATGCATGATTAAAGACCAAGAAATGAGTCTTTCTTTTAAAATTTGAAAATGCAAAATTGGTTATTTCGCAAAGACTTTTAGGATGTCTTGGTTGCTTGGTAGTCTGAGCAATAAGTATGCTTGAGACAAACCTTCTTGTTCTAGGCATAATTGAAAGATTAGGAATTGAATGTTAAGCATTGGGAGAGACACACAACCTTGCATATTCAGCAATAGAGAAGAGAGAACTGAAAATAAATCAACAATCATGATTTGCAGTATATCAACAATAGAAAATTAGAAATGCGAAAAAAATTGTTTTATAGCTAGGAGAGAACTGAAAAGGAGAATGCCATGATAGTGCAGCATCCATGAATGATAACGCATTTTGGAGGATCGTACCTCATTGTTTTATGACAACAAAAATATGAAATCAGACAAACGTCAATCTCACGTAGATGAGATGATACTTGAATGATGATGAAATATTTTCAAGATGTAATAATTCAAAAAAATATAGAATCCATAACAGATTCCACCGACAAAGCAACATCTGAACCCAACCTTTCTGATGAACTAGTAGTACTTGAAAATGAAATTTAATAATAAGAAACAATGCCTTCTACTTACCTAGATTACCAAGAGATATACTATTGAAAAGATATTTTCAACATAATGTTGCCCAAAAATAACTGGAAAAAAAACCCATAACATCTTTTTGTGATCCTTCCATAAGTTTCAGCTATCCCTCATATTTCCATGCTAGGTTCCCAACATATTTCATATTTAAATCTCATGTGAAAATTTGTCAATCGAATTTGCACCTTAAAAGCTGCTACTTATCCTAAAAACCCCAACATACCAATGGTTGGAACGGTACTCAACACCTCTCCAATGTGTAACTTGTACAATATTGTTGTCTTCCCAGCTGCATCCAATCCAAGCATTACTACCTAAAAAGTGTACACCAATATAATGCCCAAACTCCAAAGAGGGGATTACGGACTATATTGGTGGCATTATTCAGAACTATAAGCAGAATTTCTTGGTAAGGGTTTAATTCAGAAGTCTCAATCAAATTATGTCTGTTCTAGTTTTATTGTAAGAAATCATGCAGAGATCACAAGAGGCAAAGCTAAAATGGTGATTAATTATATTCCATTAAATGCTATTACCATCGACATCAAGTGGCCCTTGCCAAACAAAGAATTGTTAATCCAAAAGGTTGCAGCAAAGAAGGTCTTTAGTAAGTTCGATTGCAAAAGCGGATATCATCAGATTCGCATCACTACAGAAGACATTCATAAGACAGCATTTTCAACCCCGCAAGGTTTATATGAATGGAAGGTTATGCCCTTTGGTCTGAAGAATGCACCGGCCCAGTTTCAGCGAAGAATGGATACCATTTTTCAACCAGTCCATCAGTTTGTGGCAAACTATATTGATGATTTTGTAATCTTTTCAGATTCCATGGAAGAACATGTTTCTCATTTGCAGAAGTTTGCAGCATTATGCCTTCACCATGGCATTGGTTTGTCATCAGATCCAAAGAAATTTCAAGTGGAAAAAACAACGATCGAATTTTTGGGCATAACAATTCGAGATTGAAAAATTCATATGCAACCACATGTGTTAGAAAAGATTGATCAATTTCCAGATCGGTTGGTCAATAAAGAGCAATGCCTTAGATTTTTGGGATGTATCAACTATGTATCTAGGCATATTGATAAATTGTGCAAAAATCAGCAACCCTTCACCTGGACTAAGGCAGCCACTAATCAAGTTCAACAACTCAAAGCAGAATGCCAAAACCTGCCTCCTCTACAACCAATCCTAAAAGGTCCGTTTATTTTAAATACAGATGTCAGTTATGATGCTTGGGCAGCAGTTCTTCTTCAAGCAAGTAGCAGCAGAGAAACCGAGCAAGTTTGTGCCTATGCTTCAGGAATATTTTTAAAGAATGAATTAAATTATTGGCCGGCAGAAAAGGAAATTCTTGCAGCAATCCGAGGTTTGGAAAAGTTTCACATTCATTTGATTTCTGAACCATTTATCTTAAGGACAGATTCGTCTAATTTAGCCACATTGTTAAAGAGGAAAGTCAGTTCGTCGCCCAAACTCCAAAGATTTGCTTGGTGGCAATTTCTCCTGGCACAATATAAATTCTCCATAGAACGAATTCCGGGTATTACCAACAGCCTACCTGATGCCTTAACTAGGGAATTAAAGTCACAAGTAAAGATGTTCTATCATGCAGAATCCAGTAGCGGTTCTATGAATCCAATGCAAGACAATGAAGATTGGAAACTTTGGCCTGTGGCAACCCTTGAAGATCGTGTGAAATGGGTAAGACAGGTTTCTAACCTTTTTCCGCAGGAGTCATCGCTAAGTCAATCAAAACAGTATCCTACCATTGATTTCTTTGTGAATATGGCAAGACGCATCGATTGTGTGGTCAACAATCTTCGATGGAGTAGGCTCGAAGCAAAGCTCTTACGGCATCTCCACGTCACCGATATGCTCGACAACTTCATCCTCATCCGCCGCCCTTTGTTTGCTAACGAGCATGCCAGACATTACTTGAACGAGACGTTAGAATCCACTCAGTGGGAAGAAAAGCTTTGTACGCATTTTCAGAGAATCAACTTTTTCCAAGAGCTTACTTGGTACGCTAACGAATGCGTGATGCCAAAGCAACTTCAGCTACCAGATGACGACGTTTCATCAACACCCATCGGCATCCTTACCGAGCTGTCCAGACTAATCAAAGAATGTTTTGATCGTAAGAAGGCACGTGGAAAGATTTATCTTGTCCATCGTGCTATCCTTAAAGTTATCTAGGCATGGCTTGTACGCCTGTCTTTGCTTGGCTTGCACGCCAAGGTTGTGTTTAGTGTTTTCCTCAAGCCTTCTGTTGTTATAAATAAGGCCAAAGATCAGTGTGGAGAGAGATATGGAGATAGATAGAGATATAGAAGAGATATGTGTAAGAGTGGGTCTAGTTTTCTGAATGTCTGTATACTTGGTTTTCATTATGTGTATTCGATATGTTTTTCGAGTAATAAAAATTAGTCTTCTGCTTGCACTTCTCATCGAACTTGCTATTATCCTTTCTTTTTTGCTGTTTAAAGTTATACACGCGATCATCATTCTGGAACGTCTATTGTATCGGGGATTATTGATTCGACGATGAATGCTTTCTGGTTGGAACCACATTTTCTTCTCTTTTGTTTGCTCATAATCCTGGTTATAGCCCTGCTCCTTTTAGGCCTATATTCGCTCATTAGTTGTTTGGTTGCGTTGCCGGCATAGTCCTGTTTTGTCTTTTGGTTTGGTGTAAGGATTGCTGAGAATTGCCCGACTCAGCAGGTTTTCTTGTGTTTTCACCATTGTTTTGCCTTGGTAGGAAGGTAACCCCTTTGTCCACGAAACTCCCGCTGAAAGTGCCATTGGAGGTGCACTGTGAAGGTTGAGTTTGCTGGACGTTGTGCGAGGCAGTTAGCCATGGCTAACGATGGAAGGAAGCAAGGAAAGTCCGTTGTGCCGTTCGATGATCCGTTGTCTTTTCATTCCAAATTAGAGCAAGAATGGAAAGCCCTGCGAGACGCAGCCACCCGTAAGAATGGTATCAGAGCCTGTTATGAAGATACTGCTTCAACTAGTCATCATGAAGAAGTCGACACAACACTCCGTCTTGGTTATTCAGATAAGTTAAAATCCCCTCTTGAAGTTTGGCCAGAATGGTCTGTTAATCCTAATGATTATTGGGAAACTCCTGAATGGAAGTATGAGAGATGGCAATTAGAAAATTTGTATTTATTAGCTAAAACGTTGTTTGATTATAAAGAGGATCATAAGAAGAAAAGAACGCTAGGTCATCTATATTGGCAAACCATAGCAAAGCCTGTTGAAGAACGTTTAGATATTTTATCTAAATATTATTGGACAATGGGTTCTATGCATGTTTCAACTCCAAATTTAGCAGAAAAGGCTGTAGCACCTACTATTAGACGAAGTCAATCTTGTCCAATTCTAAATGGTTCTGAATTATTTGGGGTTTTGTTATCTTCTAAATCCTGTCTGCCTTCTCCAGTTAACGATGAAATTGCTAATTTTGATGAAGCTTCAGATTCATGTTCAAGTAATCGGTTTCCATATATAGTTGAATCACATGATAAGTATCGAAGAGCTTACCTGTATCCTCCTACACCGCTTGCTGATTTATATGAAGATGAAGATGTAAATCTTTTTGAAGAAGAAGATCAGGCACTCTTAAGAAAAGTGGCAAGGGGTACAAAAATTGTAGCAGATGAGAATTCAACTGCTGTGTTTGATGAAGAAACAGAAGCCGTAGAAGATGAGGAAGCACAAGTAGATGTGCGTGTGCAGGCTGTTTATGTGTTGGCTCGAGCTACATTTGAAGATCGCGATCGAGACTTTGAAGAAGAATGGGACAATATGCCCGATTGGGATACAGACAGTGATAATGCTAATTCTGATAGTTCTGATGGTACTCATGGAGTAGTATTACTTGGTCCAAGAATTCCAAGAATTCATATGCTTCGCTCTCGGTCACATTCTGTGACATTAGAAGACAAAGATAAAGGCAAAGGTGAAATGTCTGACGAACAACAAGCTATTCTACCCTTTTCAGAAGCTCTGCTCAAAGCCAAATCATTTATGTCAAATGGTGTTCATAAGGATCTCAAATTTCCAGAAAATTCCAAAAGATGCCATCTACAATTTTGCAAATACCTTTTCAGCACGAATGGCTACCTCAATCAAGCAGTCTGAAGCAATTCTTGATGTCAAAGGTAAAGGAATTCGACCCATCTTGTTACCTTTATTTACTGCTGAAGAAGTTGATAAATGGCAAAAGCACAACCAATTGAAGATGTCTCTGAAAAATGGTTCTCAGAAGTTAAATTAAATGAAGTTAATACATGGCTGAATGAACAGCCCGTATGGTCAGATGATGATTTAAGTGCAGAAATCCCAATTGCCGAAGTTGACATTGAAGGAGATCGAGATTCAAGTGTCTCTTCTACTCTAGGCTGTAAAGAAACATTATTAAAAGCAGCCTCTGAAGACGAATCAGATACAGAACCTCCTCCAAAGATCATTCACCAGAAGCTTCCACAGTTCTTTGCAACTCCCTATCAGAAGAGATTTCCAATTAATACTGAAGTGAAGAATTGGATTGTGCCACCACCTCCAGAAAAGGTAGATCCACAAATTCAGCTCCAAATTAAGCATCTTTTAACATTACAGAATGTTTTATTGATTCCAGTAAAGATAGCAGTAGATGGGCAAAATAAGTGGAAAAAATATCAAGCGTTTATTGATACAAGAGCATCATTAAATTTTTGCCATAAAGATGTGATAGAATGTTGGGTAACAAGTAAGGCCATGACCTTAGAAACCATGAATGGCACCAGACAGCTTTCTCAATTTGCATTTAATATCCCCATCAAATTGAATGATGAATCAGTTGGAACTGCTAATTTTGTTCAGATTTCCGATAGTGGGTTTGATATTGGCCTAGGAGCTCATTTTATGGATACATTAGGCCCATATACTGTAGGACAAGATATGATTGTCTGCACACAGCCATTGATACAGCAAGAGCCGCGAACAAAAATTATTTTAAGTCGCATCCCAATTCAGTTGTTGAAGAACAAGCATCCCCAGATCAGATCAACATTCAACAAGCACAATCCATCATTAAAAGAAGTTATTTCGCAGATGGAAGTAGAAGAATTGGCGAGACAAAAATATGCTAGGATTCAGCAACTCAAGAAAGCACAAATCAACCTGACAGAACCAGGTCAGCAATTGCTTAGTATTTGTTTTTCAGAATTGAAGAAATGTTGTTGTGAACATCCATTGCAATTTTGGGATCGAGATAGTCCAGAAGCACATATCCCAACCGTCCACAACATTCCAGTACAGTCTAAAGTGATAGTACTTAACCAGCAGGATGCTCTTGAAATGGAAAATCAGTTAGCAGAATTTCTTGGTAAGGGTTTAATTCAGAAGTCTCAATCAAATTATGCCTGTTCTAGTTTTATTGTAAGAAATCATGCAGAGATCACAAGAGTCAAAGCTAGAATGGTGATTAATTATATTCCATTAAATGCTGTTACCATCGACATCAAGTGGCCCTTGCCAAACAAAGAATTGTTAATCCAAAAGGTTGCAGCAAAGAAGGTCTTTAGTAAGTTCGATTGCAAAAGCGGATATCATCAGATTTGCATCACTACAGAAGACATTCATAAGACAGCATTTTCAACCCCGCAAGGTTTATATGAATAGAAGGTTATGCCCTTTGGTCTGAAGAATGCACCGGCCCAGTTTCAGCGAAGAATGGATACCATTTTTCAACCAGTCCATCAGTTTGTGGCAAACTATATTGATGATTTTGTAATCTTTTCAAATTCCATGGAAGAACATGTTTCTCATTTGCAGAAGTTTGCAGCGTTATGCCTTCAGCATGGCATTGGTTTGTCATCAGATCCAAAGAAATTTCAACTGGGAAAAACAGCGATCGAATTTTTGGGCGTAACAATTCGAGATGGAAAAATTCATATGCAACCGCATGTGTTAGAAAAGATTGATCAATTTCCAGATCGGTTGGTCAATAAAGAGCAATGCCTTAGATTTTTGGGATGTATCAACTATGTATCTAGGCATATTGATAAATTGTCAGATAAAACTAAGGAGATTAGATGGTGCAAAAATCAGCAACCCTTCACCTGGACTAAGGCAGCCACTAATCAAGTTCAACAGCTCAAAGTAGAATGCCAAAACCTGCCTCCTCTACAACCAATCTTAAAAGTTCCGTTTATTTTAAATACAGATGCCAGTTATGATGCTTGGGCAGCAGTTCTTCTTCAAGCAAGTAGCAGCAGAGAAACCAAGCAAGTTTATGCCTATGCTTCAGAAATATTTTTAAAGAATCAATTAAATTATTGGCCAGCAGAAAAGGAAATTCTTGCAACAATCCGAGGTTTGGAAAAGTTTCACATTCATTTGATTTCTGAACCGTTTATCTTAAGGACAGATTCGTCTAATTTAGCCACATTGTTAAAGAGGAAAGTCAGTTCGTCGCCCAAACTCCAAAGATTTGCTTGGTGGCAATTTCTCCTGGCACAATATAAATTCTCCATAGAACGAATTCCGGGTATTACCAACAGCCTACCTGATGCCTTAACTAGGGAATTAAAGTCACAAGTAAAGATGTTCTATCATGCAGAATCCAGTAGCGGTTCTATGAATCCAATGCAAGACAATGAAGATTGGAAACTTTGGCCTGTGGCAACCCTTGAAGATCGTGTGAAATGGGTAAGACAGGTTTCTAACCTTTTTCCGCAGGAGTCATCGCTAAGTCAATCAAAACAGTATCCTACCATTGATTTCTTTGTGAATATGGCAAGACGCATCGATTGTGTGGTTAACAATCTTCGATGGAGTAGGCTCGAAGCAAAGCTCTTACGGCATCTCCACGTCACCGATATGCTCGACAACTTCATCCTCATCCGCCGCCCTTTGTTTGCTAACGAGCATGCCAGACATTACTTGAACGAGACGTTAGAATCCACTCAGTGGGAAGAAAAGCTTTGTACGCATTTTTAGAGAATCAACTTTTTCCAAGAGCTTACTTGGTACGCTAACGAATGCGTGATGCCAAAGCAACTTCAGCTACCAGATGACGACGTTTCATCAACACCCGTCGGCATCCTTATCGAGCTGTCCAGACTAATCAAAGAATGTTTTGATTGTAAGAAAGCACGTGGAAAGATTTGTCCTGTCCATCGTGCTATCCTTAAAGCTATCTAGGCGTGGCTTGTACGCCTTTCATTACTTGGCTTGCACGCCAAGGTTGTGTTTAGTGTTTTCCTCAAGCCTTCTGTTGTTATAAATAAGGCCAGAGATCAGTGTGGAGAGAGATATGGAGATAGATAGAGATATAGAAGAGATATGTGTAAGAGTAGGTCTAGTTTTCTGAATGTCTGTATACTTGGTTTTCATTATGTGTATTCGATGTGTTTTTCGAGTAATAAAAGTTAGTCTTCTGCTTGCACTTCTCATCGAACTTGCTATTATCCTTTCCTTTTTGCTGTTTAAAGTTATACACGCAATCATCATTCTGGAACGTCTGTTGTATCGGGGATTATTGATTCGACGATGAATGCTTTCTAGTTGGAACCACATTTTCTTCTCTTTTGTTTGCCCATAATCCTGGTTATAGCCCTGCTCTTTTTAGGCCTATATTCGCTCATCAGTTGTTTGGTTGCGTTGCCGGCATAGTCCTGTTTTGTCTCTTGGTTTGGTGTAAGGATTGCTGAGAATTGCCCAACTCAGCAAGTTTTCTTGTGTTTTCACCATTGTTTTGCCTTGGTTGGAAGGTAACCCCTTTGTCTACGAAACTCCCGTTGAAAGTGCCACCCGTAAGAATGGTACACCAAGCTCCAAATTCAGAACTATATTGGTGGCATTATTCTTGGGGAATGAAAAGACAGCGGATCATCGAATAGCACAACGGACTTTCCTTGCTTCCTTCCATCGTTAGCCATGGCTAACTGCCTCGCACAGCGTCCAACAAACTCAACCTTCACAGTGCACCTCCAATGACACTTTCAGCGGGAGTTTCGTAGACAAAGGGGTTACCTTCCAACCAAGGCAAAACAATGGTGAAAACACAAGAAAACCTGCTGAGTCGGGCAATTCTCAACAATCCTTACACCAAACCAAGAGACAAAACAAGACTATGCCGGCAACGCAACCAAACAACTGATGAGCGAATATAGGCCTAAAAAGAGCAAGGCTATAACCAGGATTATGAACAAACAAAAGAGAAGAAAATGTGGTTCCAACCAGAAAGCATTCATCGTCAAATCAATAATCCCCGATACAACAGACGTTCCAGAATGATGATCGCGTGTATAACTTTAAACAGCAAAAAGGAAAGGATAATAGCAAGTTCGATGAGAACTGCAAGCAGAAGACTAACTTTTATTACTTGAAAAACACATCGAATACACATAATGAAAACCAAGTATACAAACATTCAGAAAACTAGACCCACTCTTACACATATCTCTTCTATATCTCTATCTATCTCCATATCTCTCTCCACACTGATCTCTGGCCTTATTTATAACAACAGAAGGCTTGAGGAAAACACTAAACACAACCTTGGCGTGCAAGCCAAGCAAAGACAGGCGTACAAGCCACGCCTAGATAGCTTTAAGGATAGCACGATGGACAGGACAAATCTTTCCACGTGCCTTCTTACAATCAAAACATTCTTTGATTAGTCTGGACAACTCGGTAAGGATGCCGACGGGTGTTGATGAAACGTCGTCATCTGGTAGCTGAAGTTGCTTTGGCATCACGCATTCGTTAGCGTACCAAGTAAGCTCTTGGAAAAAGTTGATTCTCTGAAAATGCATACAAAGCTTTTCTTCCCACTGAGTGGATTCTAACGTCTCGTTCAAGTAATGTCTGGCATGCTCGTTAGCAAACAAAGGGCGGCGGATGAGGATGAAGTTGTCGAGCATATCGGTGACGTGGAGATGCCGTAAGAGCTTTGCTTCGAGCCTACTCCATCGAAGATTGTTGACCACACAATCGATGTGTCCCGCCATATTCACAAAGAAATCAATGGTAGGATACTGTTTTAATTGACTTAGCGATGACTCCTGCGGAAAAAGGTTAGAAACCTGTCTTACCCATTTCACACGATCTTCAAGGGTTGCCAAGGGCCAAAGTTTCCAATCTTCATTGTCTTGCATTGGATTCATAGAACCATTACTGGATTCTGCATGATGGAACATCTTTACTTGTCGCTTTAATTCCCTAGTTAAGGCATCAGGTAGGCTATTGGTGATACCCGGAATTCGTTCTATGGAGAACTTATATTGTGCCAGGAGAAATTGCCACCAAGCAAATCTTTGGAGTTTGGGCGATGAACTGACTTTCCTCTTTAACAATGTGGCTAAATTAGATGAATCTGTCCTTAAGATAAACGATTCAGAAATCAAATGAATGTGAAACTTTTCCAAACCTCGGATTGCTGCAAGAATTTCCTTTTCTGCCGGCCAATAATTTAATTCATTCTTTAAAAATATTCCTGAAGTATAGGCACAAACTTGCTCGGTTTCTCTGCTGCTACTTGCTTGAAGAAGAACTGCTGCCCAAGCATCATAACTGGCATTTGTATTTAAAATAAACGGACCTTTTAGGATTGGTTGTAGAGGAGGCAGGTTTTGGCATTCTACTTTGAGCTGTTGAACTTGATTAGTGGCTGCCTTAGTCCAGGTGAAGGGTTGCTGATTTTTGCACCATCTAATCTCCTTAGTTTTATCTGACAATTTATCAATATGCCTAGATACATAGTTGATACATCCCAAAAATCTAAGGCATTGCTCTTTATTGACCAACCGATCTGGAAATTGATCAATCTTTTCTAACACATGCGGTTGCATATGAATTTTTCCATCTCGAATTGTTATGCCCAAAAATTCGATCGTTGTTTTTCCCACTTGAAATTTCTTTGGATCTGATGACAAACCAATGCCATGCTGAAGGCATAACGCTGCAAACTTCTGCAAATGAGAAACATGTTCTTCCATGGAATCTGAAAAGATTACAAAATCATCAATATAGTTTGCCACAAACTGATGGACTGGTTGAAAAATGGTATCCATTCTTCGCTGAAACTGGGCTGGTGCATTCTTCAGACCAAAGGGCATAACCTTCCATTCATATAAACCTTGCGGGGTTGAAAATGTTGTCTTATGAATGTCTTCTGTAGTGATGCGAATCTGATGATATCCGCTTTTGCAATCGAACTTACTAAAGACCTTCTTTGCTGCAACCTTTTGGATTAACAATTCTTTGTTTGGCAAGGGCCACTTGATGTCGATGGTAACAGCATTTAATGGAATATAATTAATCACCATTCTAGCTTTGACTCTTGTGATCTCTGCATGATTTCTTACAATAAAACTAGAACAGGCATAATTTGATTGAGACTTCTGAATTAAACCCTTACCAAGAAATTCTGCTAACTGATTTTCCATTTCAAGAGCATCCTGCTGGTTAAGTACTATCACTTTAGACTGTACTGGAATGTTGTGGACGGTTGGGATATGTGCTTCTGGACTATCTCGATCCCAAAATTGCAATGGATGTTCACAACAACATTTCTTCAATTCTGAAAAACAAATACTAAGCAATTGCTGACCTGGTTCTGTCAGGTTGATTTGTGCTTTCTTGAGTTGCTGAATCCTAGCATATTTTTGTCTCGCCAATTCTTCTACTTCCATCTGCGAAATAACTTCTTTTAATGATGGATTGTGCTTGTTGAATGTTGATCTGATCTGGGGATGCTTGTTCTTCAACAACTGAATTGGGATGCGACTTAAAATAATTTTTGTTCGCGGCTCTTGCTGTATCAATGGCTGTGTGCAGACAATCATATCTTGTCCTACAGTATATGGGCCTAATGTATCCATAAAATGAGCTCCTAGGCCAATATCAAACCCACTATCGGAAATCTGAACAAAATTAGCAGTTCCAACTGATTCATCATTCAATTTGATGGGGATATTAAATGCAAACTGAGAAAGCTGTCTGGTGCCATTCATGGTTTCTAAGGTCATGGCCTTACTTGTTACCCAACATTCTATCACATCTTTATGGCAAAAATTTAATGATGCTCCTGTATCAATAAACGTTTGATACTTTTTCTACTTATTTTGCCCATCTACTGCTATCTTTACTGGAATCAATAAAACATTTTGTAATGCTAAAAGATGCTTAATTTGGAGCTGAATTTGTGGATCTACCTTTTCTGGAGGTGGTGGCACAATCCAATTCTTCACTTCAGTATTAACTAGAAATCTCTTCTGATAGGGAGTTGCCAAGAACTGTGGAAGCTTTTGGTGAATGATCTTTGGAGGAGGTTTTGTATCTGATTCGTCTTCAAAGGCTGCTTTTAATAATGTTTCTTTACAGCCTAGAGTAGAAGAGACACTTGAATCTCGATCTCCTTCAATGTCAACTTCGGCAATTGGGATTTCTGCACTTAAATCATCATCTGACCATACGGGCTGTTCATTCAGCCATGTATTAACTTCATTTAATTCAACTTCTGAGAACCATTCTTCAGAGACATCTTCAATTGGTTGTGACGTTGAAGCGTGCATCATGAGGCTTCGTTGTTGCACGTCATCAGCTTCAGCTTTCTCTTCGTCTTCATCTTCTTCTTCTTCATTATCGACCTGGGATTCCTCTGTTGCAGGGCTGGATTCACTATCACTAGATAGAACTTGGATAGCAAATACTTGTTCTGATTCTTCTTCTGGATTATCTACAGGTTCCCAATCTGCAATATAACTTTCAAAGAAGGCTTTAACCTTCGGATTTATCTTATCTTTTCTTTGCGGACATTCGTGAGCATAATGCCCTTGATTTTTGCAGGAATAACAGGTAACCTTCTTTCTATTGAATGGTCCTTTTCTTCATTTAGCAAAGAATCGCTTTGGGCCGGAACGCTTAAAAGATTTTCGCCATCTCCTCTGCTTATATCTTGGTGCTGAAGCGAACTTGTGTCGCGGCTGCTTTTGCCTTCTAGATCCTTTTCTTCTTCTTGGGGGTTTTCCAAAAACATCAACACCATCTAAATTGGCACATACTTCTGCTGAAGGAAGTAAGTGATGTAGCTGAATATTGTAACAAGCCGCTTGCAGCTCTTGTCTCACCATATGAATTAAATCAGTAAAATAAGTAAGAGATAGATCGATGTTTTTCTCCATTGCTTTGTAAAGAACCATTTGCCCCAATTTAGCAGGTAAGCTTCCCAAATACAAATAGGGAATCATTGGATCTCTGTGAAGTGCTAACCTATAAACTTCATTTGAGTATTCAGCACTAAACTGCTCAAAATGCCTTAAATCTTCAAGCTTTCTTTGGCTGAGTAACAATTTATCTTTTAATCTTAAATTTGCAGATACATCTATTGTAAATTCAGTAACCAGAGAAACGAACACACCTTGTAAGCCCGTATCAAGAATTTGATTCTTCTGGTCTTGCGTCGTTCCTTCCCACCAATGTCGAACTTTACCACATGCACGGGTAAAAGCTCCTAAAATGACAATCTTTTCATCCACATGAAGCACTTGCATGCTTATTCGCAGTTGATCAATCCATAATCGGATTGCATGAAGAACTTCCTTAGGAGGAAGATAATCAATGTCGATGACCAGAATTGAGGTTGCTCGCCAATGCTGAAAAGCTGTGAAGACCGGAGGTTCAGCTGGCGGTCCTCTTTGCCAGGGTGGATTGGCATACGTTCTTCGAGCCATCATGAGTTGATGCTGACAATCTTCTGCATGGGCTGAGGATGTTGAAGCTTCAGGCTTTGCAGATTCTTCTTTCTCTAATTGCATCTTTTTAATTCTTTCGATAAGCAATTGATCGCGTGGATCGCTGAAAACTGGCTTACTAGTAGATCTTTGAACAGGCTCGCTTGCTTTAGGAAGTGTTATCTGATTTTCCACTGTAAAGGCGGTTTTCAACCTCTGCTTTGTTTCGCTCGCTTGTTGCTTCCGCTTCTGTGCTATGGCTTCATATTCTGTAAGGTGATCAGCTAATTCTTGTGATATATTAGCTAATCGATTATCCACATGTGTGATACCTTGCTCTAAATGCACCACTTGATCATGAATTTGAGTAATATGCTGAGAAGCATAAGAAGTCCAGTGACACAAATAATTCAGCTGTCTTGTATTGTCTGGCTGATCTTGAGCACTACTGGCTGTATGTTCTAAAAGGTAACTGCAATCAGCTCTTCTTGTTGGTTGCTCCACTTCTGAGGCTGTTGTAGAATAAGCACCTTTAGGCGGCCATTGCCCTCCTTGCAATAATCTTCGAGATCCCACTTGTCGATAGGATGGCTGCATCATCAAAATTGCAGCACGAGTGTCGTAACTTGGAGAGGAAGTTTCCGCATACTTTTGTGATGGCAGGACTGGTGGTAATGTCTCCAAAGTAATAGTTGCTTGCCTTCCAAATTGCTGAATAGGATATTGACTCCAGCGGCGTTTAGACTTCTCCACCGTCTTAAATTCTTGAGCATGTAGCAAATTCTAAATGTTCGGAAAACTCTGAATATAATTGGGTGCTTGTATTGACCTTCCACAAGCGGTTAAATGTTGACTTCCCTTGGGGAATTGAACGCCCCACTTCAACTTGTGATTCATCAAAATAGTATTTGACAACTGATAAGTTCCTCTAATTGCCACTGCAGCATAAACTAATCCTGGAAGTAAATCAATACCATGGATTTCTATGCAAAGTAATAAAGCATTTGTGATATAATCATCAGCCAATGCTAACTGGAAATTAGGCTGAACCGTACATAAAGCATCTGCATCTAATGTTCCTTGGAATTGACAAATTTTTGCAGTTTCCCAGGCTATCTCTGGATCCTGACTAATTCCATTGCCTATAACTCTACTATCTAAGAGAGTAACAACATATTCTGCATTGATATTATAGTTGAACTTGGGACTGACTATAATATCTATCTGTCCTAAATGAACATAGGCATAATTTTGCTTTTGCCATTTATCAACTTCTTCAGTAGTAAATAAAGGTAACAAGATGGGTCGAATTCCTTTACCTTTGACATCAAGAATTGCTTCAGACTGCTTGATTGAGGTAGCCATTCGTGCTGAAAAGGTATTTGCAAAATTGTAGATGGCATCTTTTGGAATTTCTGGAAATTTGAGATCCTTATGAACACCATTTAACATAAATGATTTGGCTTTGAGCAGAGCTTCTGAAAAGGGTAGAATAGCTTGTTGTTCGTTAGACATTTCACCTTTGCCTTTATCTTTGTCTTCTAATGTCACAGAATGTGACCAAGAGCGAAGCATATGAATTCTTGGAATTCTTGGACCAAGTAATACTACTCCATGAGTACCATCAGAACTATCAGAATTAGCATTATCACTGTCTGTATCCCAATCGGACATATTGTCCCATTCTTCTTCAAAGTCTCGATCGCGATCTTCAAATGCAACTCGAGCCAACAGATAAACAGCCTGCACACACACATCTACTTGTGCTTCCTCATCTTCTGCGGCTTCTGTTTCTTCATCAAACACAGCAGCTGAATTCTCATCTGCTACAATTTTTGTACCCCTTGCCACTTCTCTTAAGAGTGTCTGATCTTCTTCTTCAAAAGGATTTACATCTTCATCTTCATATAAATCAGCAAGCGGTGTAGGAGGATACAGGTAAACTCTTCCATACTTATCATGTGATTCAACTATATATGGAAACCGATTACTTGAACATGAATCCGAAGCTTCATCAAAATTAGCAATTTCATTGTTAACTGGAGAAGGCGGACAGGATTTAGAAGATAACAAAACCCCAAATAATTCAGAACCATTCAGAATTGGACAAGATTGACTTCGTCTAATAGTAGGTGCTACAGCCTTTTCTGCTAAATTTGGAGTTGAAACATGCATAGAACCCATTGTCCAATAATATTTAGATAAAATATCTAAACGTTCTTCAACAGGCTTTGCTATGGTTTGCCAATATAGATGACCTAGCATTCTTTTCTTCTTATGATCCTCTTTATAATCAAACAACGTTTTAGCTAATAAATACAAATTTTCTGATTGCCATCTCTCATACTTCCATTCAGGAGTTTCCCAATAATCATTAGGATTAACAGACCATTCTGGCCAAACTTCAAGAGGGGATTTTAACTTATCTGAATAACTGCTACCAAGACGGAGTGTTGTGTCGACTTCTTCCGGATGACTAGTTGAAGCAGTATCTTCATAACAGGCTCCGATACCATTCTTACAGCGGAAAGAATTACTAGTTACAGCGGAAATCAGAATTCAGCTGAGACTTCTGAATTGCCACCCGTAAGAATGGTACACCAAGCTTTCTAGGGGATATAGATTTCAGAGTGATAAAGGGTCCTTGGAGACATTAACTAAATAAAAAGCCTGCTGAAAAAAAAATGGAAGATACTAAAAGGAGAAGCTGACGACTTGTGTCAATTTATGTAGCGGTGGGGATTTTTTGTCATCCCATTGGAGGGAATAAAGTTTACTATGGATTTCATACATTTCTCTATAAGATTGATCAGTTGGTGATCTACTGTGGACAAGAAACCATATTGGATTTGATTATAAACAAACTTTGCTCATGCATGATTAAAGACCAAGAAATGAGTCTTTCTTTTAAAATTTGAAAATGCAAAATTGGTTATTTCGCAAAGACTTTTAGGATGTCTTGGTTGCTTGGTAGTCTGAGCAATAAGTATGCTTGAGACAAACCTTCTTGTTCTAGGCATAATTGAAAGATTAGGAATTGAATGTTAAGCATTGGGAGAGACACACAACCTTGCATATTCAGCAATAGAGAAGAGAGAACTGAAAATAAATCAACAATCATGATTTGCAGTATATCAACAATAGAAAATTAGAAATGCGAAAAAAATTGTTTTATAGCTAGGAGAGAACTGAAAAGGAGAATGCCATGATAGTGCAGCATCCATGAATGATAACGCATTTTGGAGGATCGTACCTCATTGTTTTATGACAACAAAAATATGAAATCAGACAAACGTCAATCTCACGTAGATGAGATGATACTTGAATGATGATGAAATATTTTCAAGATGTAATAATTCAAAAAAATATAGAATCCATAACAGATTCCACCGACAAAGCAACATCTGAACCCAACCTTTCTGATGAACTAGTAGTACTTGAAAATGAAATTTAATAATAAGAAACAATGCCTTCTACTTACCTAGATTACCAAGAGATATACTATTGAAAAGATATTTTCAACATAATGTTGCCCAAAAATAACTGGAAAAAAAACCCATAACATCTTTTTGTGATCCTTCCATAAGTTTCAGCTATCCCTCATATTTCCATGCTAGGTTCCCAACATATTTCATATTTAAATCTCATGTGAAAATTTGTCAATCGAATTTGCACCTTAAAAGCTGCTACTTATCCTAAAAACCCCAACATACCAATGGTTGGAACGGTACTCAACACCTCTCCAATGTGTAACTTGTACAATATTGTTGTCTTCCCAGCTGCATCCAATCCAAGCATTACTACCTAAAAAGTGTACACCAATATAATCAAATAAATCTGGAAAATGGAAAAGTAAATCAATGTAAATGTAATAAAGGATGCGTTGCAAATATTTCAATATGTTTCAACAGACATAAAATCACCAGAGAACTGCTCCATACAACCATAAATGCTATATGAGAAAACATAAATATTTTTGGACAGATGAATGTCCATACATAGGAGTTACAAGCACTGTCCAAGATTACATTGGTTTCCAAAAGCTGAGGAGACCAATTTGGAAGAATAAAACTAAAATCAAGGAATGTGGACTCCAGCGAAGCACTGTGACACAAATCAAGCTAATAACACTACATAATTTTAAATACACGTGTGATATAGAAAATTTTTAAAAAGTGTGATCTCTGTCCACAGTTTGCAGAGTAGTTCTCTGTATATCAAAAATGCTACTGCCTAGTGAAGCAAGTGCTATAACTGGTTTGGAGGTAAATGTGGATATTCAGTATTCAGTTCGTTCATGCTAATAAGTGGCCTTACAACTTACAAGCACTTAACTAAGTAGGCTAACCCAATAAGTCAGTCAGAATTGATATGCTTTGTGATTGAACTTCTGGATTGGAAACAATCAAAGTCAAAAGTGCATTTGGGAGATACGAATTGAACACAGATGGATACATACCCATGATGATTTGACACTGGGTAGGTGGAAGATGCAGTGTAGTTATGGCAAGGCTTAGATTGGTCTCTACTACAGTGGCATTAAAAATACAAGGCAAATTTGCTACAGATATGGCATAGTAAGAGATTGCCTCAGAAATAGATTGAGTCTGGCCATTTATGAAGTATAATCATGGGTTTTTTCTTTTGTTGGAACAATAATATAATCATAGGTTATTGGATGAACTCTTGAATTATTAATAGCATGACTTTCGTCTCACATGAGCATTCATCATTTGGAAGTCTTAAGTTGTTGCTGACAAGTGACAACTCAACTTAGTAATGACTAATCCAAAATTGAAGGATGTCAAGCAATTTTATTGCAAGAAAGTTCAGTAAGCATCATGATAAATCACCCTGCAATGGATTCGTAGGTCCTTTTTAATCATGTTATATCCATTAGGTGTTATCTATGCTTTGTTGTAGAGAATTCAGTGAATTCAAAATGCTGGGCTTGACTTATTTTTTATTAAATAAAAAGAGATTGTATTAATAAAATAAGACTTGAACGACAATGAGGGTTTGGTCACATGTCATGTTTTTAGCCAGTTATATAGTGCACCACCCTATTTAACACAGTTGACCATACTAGTACAAAGATGCCATATTCAACAGCATTGTTCCCTTTGACAAGCCATGGCAAAGAGGTAGTTAATTTGATTACGTGATACATTCCAACTGTATTGCAAGTAAAAATCATGTCAAGCTGCCATGTAGACTGACAAAGATGAGAGTGATGATGCATAAAACTATTGATTTCAAATTTAACTAACGTTTTGGAATCTCAAAATGCCATGGTAATAAAAAAGTACATGTGACCAACCCAGGCTGTGTGACGAAAACCACAACATGTGACCAAGCCCTGAGATTATTCTTGGGATCTTAACAATCAACCAAAATGAGAGGATCAAATTTCTTAAAAAATAAAATAATCATATTAAGATACCAATCTAATCCTAACCTTGAAAATAAAAATTATAATAATATAAGGCTCAAAGACTCAAACAGACAAGTTCCATTTTCTATATCACATTCTCCTTCAGATTTTTCGCTGCTACCTACCATACTCTATCTAAATTGATTGCTATCTATTCAAAAGTCTTTCAGTTTTTTTTTTTTCCTTCTAGATTTGAAAGATCAAATGTGCTACTAAAGCAGTCAAATTTTTGTCAATGCATCAAGTTTCACCAATCCAAGTCCAAGCTGCTTCGAGATTTTGTAAAGATTTTGGCAGAATAAAATGCTGATTTGTAGCTTTTCAAACTCTCTTTCAAATATGGGTAGTTGCAGAGAAGGACAAAAAGATATGATTAACATGTTCAAAAGCATTTTTACAGAAATAACATCTATTAAATATCATCCATCCTCGCTTCAACAAATTATCTACTGTTAAATTTTTTCTTTTTTCATGTCAATTGAAAAAACACATGAATTGCTAGTCTTCTAGCTTACCACAGGAAAAGAATTGGATATTAGACTAAGTGTTTTTGATCCAATTAAGTATGCATGATGTCAGCTTAGCATTGGCACCTTGAATGGGCAAAGCTTACAAGAAAAAAATCAAAACATTTTATGTGAAAGAACATATTTAAAAGCTAGAAAATCAAGGTTAGAAATGGATTGATACATACAAAATAACAAATCAAGTATGCTCATTGCAAACAGTTCCACTACCTAGGATCAAATGCTTGAATCATATGCTGAAATTGATAAAGACATAAGAAATAGAATTCTGGCAGGATAATCAAAACAAAGATAGGCTAGTAGTATTTTATGCAATAACAACATCCCTATAACAAAAGGGTAAATTTTACAGGACAGTAACCAAGCCTCCCATCTTATACAGTGTTGAATGTTGGGCTGTACAAAAGAGGCATGAACAACCAATCAGTGTGGCAGAAATGTGAATGCTCAAATGGATTTTGAATGTTACAAAAAGAAATAAATTGCACAATACAGACATTAGAGGAAGGCTTGGAATTGCTTCTACTTCAGATACACTACAACAATAATGTATTAAATGGTTTGGGCATGTGCAAAGAAGATCAAATAATAAGCCTATTAAAAAAGGTTGCTACATCATTGTTCCAAGAAAGCCATTGAATGGAAGACCAAAAAAAGATTTAGGAAAAAATAATTGAAGATAATTAGAAGAAATTGCAAATAGATAAAGATCTAGCTCTTCATAGAGACAAACAGCAAAAAAGAACTCATGTAGCCAACCTGATTTTGTTAGGACATGGTTACAATAATGAATTAATTAAGTAATTAATGCTATTGCAATGGTAATTTCAACTTTTATTGTTTTTTCTTAAACAATGGGTGTTATTGTAGTAGATCCTTAATTGCGATCCTTGGCTAATCTCTAAGATCCCAACTAATCTTTGGTTTACTCTTAAATTTTATTAATAATAAAATTTTCTTTTTACCTATTCAAAGTAGAAGAAAAAACATCATAAATTTTATTAATTTGGTCAAGATGAGCAGTTTTCACACATTTAGGATTATCAAATCAGTTGCATCTAACACCAACGTAAGCTTCCACATCTTGAGTTAATAAATGTGATATCACAGTCTGTTTCCATTTTTTACCTTAAACAAAAAGTATCATGCACTTGATATTGTTATCTCTACAATAAGACAAGAACTGAGAAATATGCATTTAGGTCCCTATGGACACAACATATGGAAGTTAACACATGAAATGAAAAATTTTAAATATATCCAAAAAGGGGCAATGTGCTTGATATCAGGTTGGGCCAAAACAACTCCAAAAGGTATTGTAAAATTCTTATATATCATTGCTAATCAGTACGTGCTAGAATACTTCGGTAAGTATCTCTTTGCTGATACATCCTCTCCAGCTCCTTTGGAATGGACTTTATTTCAAAGGAAATGTGGCTTGCAAACTAGTGGTAAAAACACTATTGAGTTGTTGCACAATAGATGGTAATTGCTTGCTTCAAATGCTATTTCATATCAATGTTCTTCTTTTTGGAATAATTGGCAATGGTTTGATGAATATAAATTATCTCAGTTCTCTATTAAAAGAACTCAGAATTGGTTTGATAAGGACAAGGAGACTTTTCATATTCTAAATAATATGTAGCAATTGCAATTGTCAGATCAAAATCGAAAGCTCAAATCATCTGTATTTGAAAACCGAATATTCAGCCAAAAGTTTGATTTTACAAGTGGTGCTTTTTATATTAAAGGATCCCTTAAGTTAAAAGGCTAAGATATTTGGGTATTCACATTCAGTTTGTAGCCAGATTGAGTCTTTTGAACATGTTCTTTTATTTTGCCCATTACTCAACAAGTATGAAATTGGTATTTATTTATTTTAAAATTATCAAAATCTGGTCCTTCTTCAATGTTTTCTATCTGTTTTGGAAAACCTCCTAAAGATGAAATGTCATTTGGAACTTGATAAGGTTTGAAGTTTTATTCATGAGTTGGAAGCATAACTGTGATATGGTCTATAATAGAGATTTGGAGAAGCTGCAATTTTCTTATGAAATGAAACTTCATCTCTACATCAACTTTTTACTTCAAATACATTTTCAGAGACTGAATAACCCAGCTTTTTATTATTGTTTTCTTCAAGATTTAAGTTAATGGAGTAGTGCACCATGCCCTGTTCTTCTTTCCCTGTTTCCTTGTATAGAAGAATCTGAAGGTAGCTCTTGGCTATGATGCGATAGACTTTTTAACTTTATTTAATTAATAGTGTTATCACACTAGTGTCAATAAGGAAAAATGAGAAGATGGTGTCTCAGTTTCCTAAATTTAACTAGGATATCTGTTCCCGGTGAAATCTTTATACTCGTAGAAAATAAAACTTGAGATCAAAAATATTGGGTAAAAATACTATAAGATTTCAGGTATCATTCAATCACCTCATACGTATCACATGAGAGGTTTTTGTAACAAATTGTTTCAAACAAAAAGAAAAGAAAAGTATATGCAACAAACAAAATACTTCAAAGAAGGATAAAAGTGATAGACAATAAAAGTTTCAGGGCACAGCATAAAATCGATCATATACTGTAATTTCATGTTCGTGTAGTTCCATGTTCTCGTGCTATGACCCCTGAATTTCTGTTACTTTTCCCAGCCCATCTCTTTGTATCTAAAGAAAAGATTCGAACCACTTGCCTAAGTTTCCAGCTTCAATAACTCTCCACCGGGAATTATCAGCATTTAACAAAATAACATCAACTGAAAGACCAACGTAGAAAGCTAAATCTGCTGGGTACTAAAAGCTCGAAACAGAAATTCTATACAAAAATGGATTCCACCAAATTTCATAGTTCATAAAACTCAATGTATCAAGTCTATTGATGGAAACGAAATCAAGTACCAGCTGGTGCAGTTAGTGCGGAGAAACAAAGCAAGATCGTCGCTGGATATAAAAGATATTTCTAACAATGCCAACAATCAACGCGGTATAGAGTTGAAGGATGAAGAAACGCAATACCCTCATTTCTTTGCATCCGAACAATTGATCAAAGAGCTTTCTGAATACCTGTCCCATGTCTGCCACCTCCGCACACAACTCGCCGGAAGTTAATTTAAACGATCAGCTAGAAATCACAGAGCAGGGCATGAAAAAAAAATTGCTTCAGAAACGGTGGGTTACTGGATTAGCTCATGAGGCAGAGCAGATTCCGCATCAAAAGCAGCAACCATGTCAACTGTTTTGAGAACAGTGTGCTCAAAACAGTCTGGAAACTGTCTTGTGACTATGTATGAAGAGATGGGCAGTCATTTAGTACCGAAGAAACTAGAATTGGACGCACGGTGGCAGGTGCGGCTGGTGGCACTGATGGGTGTTTATTGCAGGATCCCCCGGAAAAGCTGAAAAAGCAGAGACCCAACAAAAGTTTCTGTGGGGACGCAGCCTTGCCTTGTGAAATTCAGGCTTTAGTTTCGTCTCCCTCACGGTTAGCAGGTTGGAAAGCAGATGGAACCTTGCCTCTTGTGTTGCTGAAAATTGCTGCTCATGCTTTTCTTTATCCGGGATTCCTTTGCACCTATAATGCCTTATGAATCAGACTAGTAATTATTTTGAAAAAACAGAAAAACATGCCTGGTAATGAGTTCTCTTTTTCCTTTTTTCCACCCAGGTCACAGCCTAGACTTCAGTATCAAATCTAACTAAAAAGCGGATGCTTGGTTTTTGCCAGTGATTGAGAAGTGACAGTTGAATACCTCACGGGAATAATTATAAAAAAACATGAAGTCTTCAAATCAAATTTTACTGTTACTACCAAATATGAATACATCAAATGTCTAACTGACATAATGTGTGCTAAGTTTGTCACTCTATAGACTGGACTTCCTAAGTTTGTCCAGCGTCGAGGTAAACCAGTATGCAATAATGAGCTAGAGAAGCTGTAAATCTGTATTTCAGCCCACACTAGCAATGCACCAATGAAATTGAACTTTACAAGCACCAAAACCCAAAAGGAAAGTACAGGACATGACATTGGTAAGAGAAGACTAGGATGATGATCGCCGTGGAAAAGTACATACATAATTTAGCGCATACATTTCTGGTAAAAAATGACATTGAAACAAGTCATCAAGCACAAAATTCCTTACTTACATGTTTCGTCATCTGAACAATAAAAAAAAAAAAAAAACTTTCATCTTGTATGTCGATAAAATTAACGAGTGTTTAAAGATTCTAGCACAATTTCCCTATTTACATCTTTCTTCATCGAATAGCATAGTATAAAATGGCATGACACTCATCTTGTACGTAAGTAAACTTGACGAGTGCGTTTTTCCAAGGGAATATTTGTTCAATATCATTTTTTATTCTAAAGATCATGTAAATGTAGTATATGTAGTATATGTGAAAGGCAATTGTACGAAGTTTTATTCAACAAGTTAGTGAATGATGTTTAACATTAAATCATCTTAAAATAAGATCAATATTGTTCTACTTTTCCATGTTAGCACTTTCACTTAAATTAGAATTCTTTACTTTTAGGCATTATTTATAATGTTTAATGTTGATATGAATTCTTTTTACCTAAGACCATGGAGCATGGCGAACTAATTGTTAACACCGAGTGCTGAGTGATGGAGCAATCCAACACCCAACCATACAAGTTATGAGTGTTCACGCGTAACCCAATCACGATCCATGGATAGACAATGTTAATATGCTAGTAATTAAATGAAGCTCACAATCCTTGTCTTCCCACTTCAAAGCTAGCAAAGCCTAAGTGTATGGTTTAGCTTGCAGTGACCCATATGATAGTTGATGTTGATCAACCACTAATACTCCTAAGCATAAACATGATGAAAATGAAAGTAATTGCTAAGTCTAAGTAGTAATGAAAACATAAGTCTATTCTAGCCTATATTCTTGATTTACTGAACACATCTTGGATTTATGTAATTGTCACTGGAATTACCAAGTACCATGCTATTAGGCAGACCAAGCAATAATACTACAAGGATTACCAAACAATCACACTTAACGCTCAAAATCAGTTGTATCTATTCCACTTACTATTAACAAGTAAAAATAAAGTGCTTGGGAAAAGTAAAGTATGAAATTAGTAGAACAATAAACATTATGCTAAGTAAAATAGTAAGCTAAGGGAATGCTGCAATGATGGGAAATAGTTTCGATTTTTATTTTCGATCATAACTTGTGTCCAAGTACAAACTACTCGAACAAAGACATCATTCAACTATAACACATCACATTGTAGGCATTCACTCTTCTAATCACTAAGTCTAAATTTAAGAAGTAAAACTGCAAGCGTTTGGTTACAATGTGAATGAAAAGTTCGAAGATTGTGCACACATCCCGAGACATTATATCAATGATGACATACCACAAGAAGTGACATCGTTGCTATGATGTCGTAACATCACAAAATTTGGATTTATCATACCCCCACAATTGACTAGAAATGCATTCTCGAGTTAAAACAAAATAAGAATAGAGTCCCTTACAAAATTGCAAGGTAGATTCGACAAAACATAAGTAACTGCTATTTACATGACTATAAATGCTGCAGTGGTGTTTGTACAAAATTGACACATGTATATGACAAAACAAAAAATAAAAATGGAAGTAGCTCAATGCAATTTATGTGCTCGACAATGGTGGTTCTTCCATCAGCTACTTCTCTTTATCATCAGGCTTCATAAATTGATATCTATTGAGCAATGCCTGAAGTTTTTCTTCTTCTATTCAAGGATCATGTCCTATCCATACTTGTTGGACAATGTGTGATGGAGCCAGTACATCCTAAGGGCATGGCAGTTGTGGGAACATTTGATTTTCTTTCATGTACCATGCCACAAACTATTGCTTTTCTTCTTCAAATGTCCTAGCTATTTTCCATAATTCTTGATAGTCTAGCATTCTATGAGCCACGTTAGCTACAACATCTTTTTGGCCATGGTAGCTAGCCTTTACAATTTCCAATTTGGAGTTTGCCACATGCAGTTTCTACAGAGCATCTTTCATGTCAGCAAACTCTTTCTTATATAAAGCATACATGGCTGCTACTTACTATTCCAATTTATTTCTAGGCCTACTTGCTATTAACATGGCCAAGTTAGCATAGCACAAATTCGCTAACCCCATGTATTCTGTGAGGTCTTCAATTTGCAAATCTTTAGTTTTGATTTCAGTGTAGTGGACATGAGCTAGGCTATCCAAGATTGATTGTAAGTTTGGATTCTACACTGAAATAAAACTGATATTGGCTTTAGCCATCTGGATTTCTTTCTCGTTGATCTACTTATACATACCCACCTAGTCTTTGAAATGTTTCTTGAGTCATTCATACTTCTTAGCCTCATTTTTCCACTCGCTTATTTCTATAGTAGACTTTTGTCAAATTGCATGGATTTCTTCCATTGATAATGTTCTATTTTTCCTAACCAAATGGCTCATGTCTTGGTTGACCTAAACTAGTTGTTCTCCAAGTTGCTGGATGCTCTCCTTGAGGACATTTTTTTGTTTCTTCATGTTGATCAACCTTGCATTATTGATAGCTAATTGTTTATTTTCTTCTTGTAGGACAGTCAATGCTTTGGCATGCACATATGTTTGTGCTTCTACTACTAACGCATCCCAAAATGCCTTCTCCTTTTCTTTCTCCATTTTCATATTATGATCAATTAGGCATCTCACATGATCTATTTTGAATTGATCAACTTGGTCTAGTGTAACATATTATGTTGGGTCTTTCTTTTCAGCTCCCAAGATGGATAGCTCTTCTTGTAATCTTTCGACTTCATTTTCTGCATGCTTCACCCTAGTCTCTACCATGACCAACTTTCCCTTAGTGGCAATCAATTCAACCTACATTATAGTGATATTGCTTGGGACATCAAACAAATTCTGCATGACTTGTCCTATCTACAGTAGCCTATCAAGTATATCCTCATGTTTAGCAGGATTCATTAAGGAATCGGTAAGAATTTGGGCATCTCTCACTCTTGAAAGATCTATCAATGGCACAATAGGAACATTGAATGATTCTTTAATCTGATCTACGATCACCTTAGCTGCTCCTGCTACATCTTGATGCTACAAGACTATGATTGTGGCTCCTTCTCTTGTCTCAAGAATCACTTAGAACGATGCAGTGTTCCTTGATATTCATTGTGCCTAATCATCCTCTCCTCATGTTTGAATTAACACTTGCCCACTGGCTTGATCTATGGATATAGTGGACCTTATGAAGCTTTCTTTGACTTTATATAAGTTGGCTTCCTTCCCTATTCCCCAATTGATGATCTCTATAATTTGTTGCAGATGGATCATCAATGGCACGTAATTTTATGATGGCTATGGAGCTTATTATTATTTTTGTTGTTGCTATTGCTCATTCTATTGTTGATTGCTAGGTCCAACCTGTTGTTGCTAACCAGTAGCTAGAGTGCTACCAGTGAGTGTGATACTTGCATTTCCCTTGGTGCTCGTTGGCTTTTCTACCTGATATTTCTTTGGGGACACTAGTTTAAACATATCTGCATATGAAGCATTCTGAGCCTTCCTAGGAACGTCATTAGTATACTGTAGGATTCCATCTTGTTTGCACAGCTTCCTAATAAATCAAGGAAATGGAAGTGTTAATTTCCTTACCTTCTTTTCTTCAAACTACTTGATGAAGTGTCAATTGGTCGATGCGTTTACTAGGCCACGTATACGGGACCCCGTATACGCAGCCGTGTTGACACGGCCTCGTCGATGCATCCTTCCATACGTCGACGTGGCCCCGTTTACGCAAAGCCTATTCTAGCCTATAAATAAGAGGGCTTCTGCCTCTCTTAGGTACCTTTTCGAGTAGTGGTAGCGAAGCCCTTGCATTTTGTTTCTGGAGGAGGTAGAATATTTTCCTAGTGCATGCTCGCAATGTGATGCTTGTAATTGTACGACACCTTTATTCGAGTGTGACGTACTTGGACGTGCACATGACCAGAAATAAAGATCGAGATTACTTCATCATTGCA
>MNCI01001422.1:123003-151100 GCA_015680685.1 Gnetum montanum
AAGTGAATGCTGCAATGATGAAGTAATCTCGATCTTTATTGCCGGTCATGTGCATGTCCAATTATGTCACACTCGAATAAAGACACCGTACAATTACATTCACCACACTGCAGGCAGACACGGAAAAAATAATCTAACTCTGGAGGGATCAAATTGCCAGAGCTTCGCTACTTCTAACTCCTAATTACTGTACAAGGGAGAGCCACATCTTATTTATAGATATGGCGGCGAATTGTGATATCGTGTACACGATATCGTAGTGAAGACGCGATATCGTGGGGGATGCGATATCGCAGCAGACATGATATTGCGTATGCGATATCGCGGCCTATGCGAATCACATCTCATCAAACATGATGTGGGAAGAATATGATATGAAGAAATTAAGGTAGCTTTTTTTTATGAAAAGCTAAGTATTA
The DNA here is from genome assembly GCA_015680685.1 of Gnetum montanum. Taxonomy (NCBI): domain Eukaryota; kingdom Viridiplantae; phylum Streptophyta; class Gnetopsida; order Gnetales; family Gnetaceae; genus Gnetum; species Gnetum montanum. Next base: position 123,423 of record MNCI01001422.1, read on the forward strand.
GTAATGAGGTTTCATTGTGAAGGATGATGTATTGCATTGGAACATTTTTTATGCAAAACATCAAAGTTTTGTAGTTAGAATTTTGTTTGTCATGTTAAAATACTGAAGAAATTTTAATGTGGATGTTGACATAAAATCAAAGTTGACAACATTTTCATGTATGACATCAAAATATAAGTTATAATTCTTACTACAAGATTTGATACAAAAAACTATGTTTTTGATGCTAAGGGGTGTTTAACTTATTTCGCTTATGTCAAGATACAGTAGCACCTAGGTTCTTAGTCGTTGGGCCTATGTTATTTCTCATTGTGGATGAAAGAAGCATCTTGGATAACAAGTAAAGGAAGCCAAGGTCCATCAAGTGCAAGCCTATCTTTGATGATGCCTCATTGATGCTACAGAAGTTATGGACTCAGCAGGGAGCTACAGAGTTCATAAAGTTTTATATTAGCCACTCCTACATGGTAATTTGGATGGGATTAGGAGAAGAATTTATTCTGTAAGCTTTGGAGGGAGTTCTGTCAAGATTCCCTATAGAGTTCATAGAGATTGTTTATGAAAAAAGATTTGAGATATAAAAGCTGTCCAAGGATGTTTTGGTCTATAGGACACATTTGGACAAGCTGTGGGAAGGAAGGCATTATCGACAACTTAGTGTTGACAATACATTACCGTTGGAAACTTAGACTTCTAGAGCAATGTCTAATCTTCCAAGTTCTTATGTTTTTTGTTGAAAGGTAAGTAAAAAGTTTTAAAATTTTAAAAAGATTTCAAGTTAGCTTTGTTTCCATTAAAACTAACTTTGACATTGTCATGTAGGTTTGTTGATTTTGACATACAGGGTCCTAATTATTTAGCGTTTTTTCAAAATCTACTGCAAGATCTTTCCCAAAATCAAAATTGATGACCTTAGATGATGTCGAATTTTGATGCATAGTATAAGGAATTGAGGCTTCACAAATTTTGGAATGAGTGTGATAACTAGGGATGGCTTTACCCTTTGTGGGATGAAAGACATGGTAAAATATAATTATTTTTTAGCAAGAGATAGAAGCGATAAATTGTATTAATAGTTAGGTGTACTTATTGTAGCTCAAATAAGTGTCGATGACATAAAATTTATTGATGTTACTAACCTAGAAAAGGAGTTTAAAGTTAGATCTACTAGTGAAGCATAAAGCACCAAAAAGTGGTTGTTTCAATGTAAAGGTGTTAAATACTTTAATAATTTTGACAAGGTAGGGATTTTATGTGCTTTGGATTTAAAGCATCCCTACCCTAGTGCAGTAGAGTGTGTTAGCTTAATAAAGAGCTATTTAGAAAAAAAATTATCTTTGTTGTTCATGTAGATCGAAAGTAAGACATCATCACTTGGGATTGAACTACACTAAGATATTGATTAGGCTTTTTAGAGAAGGAAATAAAGATTAATAGCTCGAAGATGGATTCAATGGTGCTAATAGTCATAGAAGAATGGGTTGGTTCAAAAAAAAAAAAAAGGATTCCATCAATGTTCACAAGGGGACCAATGAAGATATGAAAAATTTATTCCCCTTTTTAATTAACAAGTTATTTTGTAATAAAATTTCTCAAAAATTAAAGCTAGCCCCTAGGCAATTATACAGGATATATTGGACTATGTTCCAAGAAAGGATAGTTGAATAGACACTAGTAATATGTAGAGGAGTTGAAGAGATGGAAAAGTTCTCCCAAAAGGATAATAAGAAAAATAAAAAGATGATGAGAAAGAGGCTCAATTTTGGATTTTATTATGGTTTAATAAAACTAGTGGTAAATTTTTTTACTAGGGGAAGGGAGAAGCAATTAGACATTACTTCAAAGGTACAATTCAAGATCCTATTATGCCAACACTTGGGAATTTTGATATCTACATATAGTATTGGTGGTGGAGGTCTTTTGACATCAACATCAAAGATCAAGGAGGAGGTGGCTTCTTTAATGTTTGAGAATATTGAAGAGCTAAAGAAGTAAATAACTAGTGATGCACAAGTAGGAAAGGAGGGAATTTTGAAAAGCATCTTTGTAACTATTGAAAAGGGAAGGGCTTCCAAAAAGAGGAAAACTCTTTCATAGGAGGAAGACATGTCCTCAAAGACTTCCAAAATAAAGATCTTCTAAGAGAAGCTACAGAAGAAAATGAGTAAGTATTATTATTATTTTATTTTTTAAATTAAGTTTAAATGACATAACATAGTTTTTAGTATTAATTCTCATTAACTATAATGCAATGTTAATACATTGCCTATATTTTTTTGAGGTTTTCCAAGAAACAAAAGCTCTAGAATGTGAAGTAAAAAAAAGCTATGCTCTAGCCTTCCTTCTATCCTTGAAGGCCAAAAGGAAGATACAAGTAAAAAGGATTTAGATTTCTAACTAACTTGCTTTCATTATAGAAAAATGAAGAAAAAGATAAAGAAAGTGTAAGTTCTCTTTTTTTTACCTCTTTGGTTTAAACCTCAAGGAATAGGCTAGGAAGAGTAGGAAACTTAGGAGAGTGAAAGGGATGAGCTTCTAGAAATGAAGATCACTCCTCCACCTCCTACTGACATCACTCCTTTGGTAAGCAAATCAATTTTTAGGGATTCAAATGTTTGCAAATGGATTAAGTAAGTGAAGAGCTTCAAATTCTCTACATCATATGATATTTTCTTTTTGATGTTGCATCAAAATATTGTATTTAGTTTTGCAAATGCCAAAAGTAACTTAACCATTTTTTGTCAAGTGCTTAGAAGTAGAGAGTAAGGATAAATGAAATTTGTAAATAATGTGCAACATCAAATGTTATGATGTACGCTAATTGTGATTTTTTTAAGAAAATATTATTATTTTCTATCAACCATTATTATGTGTCATGACGGTTATGAAAATGATATGATATATTGACATTATGTAACCATTCACTATGTCATTGGATGATAATAATAAATAATAAGAATGAAAGGATGAAAAGGTATCTAATACGTATCTACCACCTAGGGAAAGTTTTAAACAAAATAGATGAGATGTTTTAAAGCTCATGCATCTAATAGTATTATATTATTAATGAACTTTCAAGTAGTTGCACGAGAAAAATAAAGGGAAACCTTCTCCTTGGTAGAGGCTATGTCAAGTTCTCCAAAGCCTATATCAATAAACCTGATATCAAAGATAAACTCATCATTCAAGTCTATCAAGTCTTTAGTCGTGGTAAAATTATTAGAAGTGGAGCTAACTATAGATTTACTTATAAGTTCAATTTTAATATCAACTAGTTTGCCACTAAGTTAATAAGGTCATGCTTCATGATCTAAGCAAGAGACATGTGGAATCTATGTATCAAATGAGATGATTATCTTATGGTTTTAGAAGGAAAAGTGAATCTTTTGATGTATAAAAGATAATACTACACAATGTTGAGCTAGCCAAGGATGTTCTAGTATTCTATTCATACCAGAACATTCATGTATGACCATGAAAAGAGCTTTAGATTGTATGGAATCACCTATCATGAAAAAAAACCTAATGGAACCTATAACTTATACTTACATACCATTAAAGGAAATGAAATTAGTACAAGTTTTAGTGAATGTTATCTAATAATGTAGACCTAGATGCTTGATAATAGCTCATGTGATCATATTAGATCAAGTGCCATTGTTAATATGTATTAGTGGAATCAAATCATTAAGTGATACTTTAATAATAATGTAGAGTGGTAGCTAACCGATATATCTTTTCTTTAAATCAGTTTTAATGTTCTCATCATGGAAGCTCAAACTATCTGATCCATAATGAGGGACTTGAAGAAATGATGATATAGCATTTGTCTAAGCTAGAATTCCATTTGGAATCATAATTCTCTTAAAAACATCATATAAAGTAGCATGATGTTCTTTAGAGGTTGTTATGAGGTTGTACAAGGACAAGTTAGTTCTTTTTGAATGGACAATAGTGGTCATTTTCTGTAAGATCCATTGACTGAGATGATCATGAAGTAGGTGTCACTATGATTGGCTATATAGGATTAGATGAAAGTGGAAGGCTACCTAAAGAAATAGGTTCCTAATGTTGCTAGAAATAATAATTCTTTGATGCTTTAGAAGGTTTCTTAGATGCATTTGTAACTTTCTCATTATGTTTTCTTCTCTATGACTTGTTGGTCTACTAGCTACAGGTAATGTTTTCAACTTGAGGTGATGAAAATAGATTATTAAATGTTTTGGATATAGTAGGTAAAGGGGTATTTTTGGATTTAAAACATCTTATGGAATGGGATGGAATTCAGAAGGATGGATGGGTTATGTAAAAAGTAGAGTAAGGGGATGGATGAAAGTATGAGATATAAAGAGACTACAATTAAGTGGTGGTGTAGGCAGAGTAGTGAAGAACATAAGGATTTTAAGATGATGGTGGCAACTATTAATGATACTTTTAATCATACCAACAAATTACATAAGGATTCTTAGGTGAGGAATTAAGAATTTTATATTTTGGCTTGAAAGCTAAAATAATAGTTCTAGCTCCCAAGGGATTTTGAAATACCTCCAGTTGGTGATTATCCAAATGCATAGTGAATGGCTTACTTTCCACTACTATTTTTCCCTTATTTATGAGATCTTGAATGTCATCCTCTATATTTGTATAGTTATCTATGTCATAACCACTAGTCTCATGATAATAGCAGTACTTCAGGTAGTCATACCACTTAGGCACTTTGAGGTTAACTTCTTGCCTCTAAAAAAGATCCATAACTATGAGCTGAATATGATAGTAATGCTCTCTTTTCTAATCAAAAACTTTATTCTTCTTAAGATAATCATCCCTAAGAAGATTATCAAGAAGTAGAGAATAGATCATGGGTATGTTGGTCTATTAAGATCTAATTCTTTAAGGTCTATGTTGCTAAGTTAAAGAAGAAGTAGTTGAGGGAGCATTGTTTTATTTCTTAGAAAAGGAAGAAACACATTGAAGAGTTGGTTTTTCATTCTCTTGTTTTACAACCTTGTTAGCTTTGTTATGGATTGACAAGAATTCTTGATCACCATAATGAATGATGTCTTCTTCAATGCATCTTGTAGCTCAAAAGGCATTATTCAAAGAATGAGGCTTAGGATAAGTCATTGTTTTCTAAATATAGTCAATAATTGTAGCTTTGAAAATGTCCTATAAGTGGTATTACTCCAAATGACATGCTAACTTAATTTATGCAACTTTTCATTGAAGAATGAAATTGTAAATGGGCTTATTTAAAGCTTACTTGATAACTACAAAAGACATAAAGCTTGTGCTTTGTGGGACATTAAACTTGAAATTTTCAATGAAAGTTGCTAATAGGTATTTCAAAGAGATAATAGAACCATGAGGCAACATTCTATGCCATTCTAAATCTCTTCCAAAAAGAGAGGTAGAGAAATCTCAACATAATGTAAGGGTAATGGGCAAGAACCATGCATTGCTTCTTGAATATAACCACAAGATTTATAGGATCACTTGTTTTTCCATTATACTTTATGAAAAATGGAAATAAAAATCCCTTAGGCAGGATCAACAAGGGAATAATAAGGCTTACAAGATCACTTAGGACCCAATCTAAGAATATCCTTGCATGACCAACACCTTAGCTGCTTTGTCTTCAATGCTTTGAAGATGAAGCATAACATCATTAAGTAATGTTAATAGCTACAAATCTATTTTGGAAAAGTGAGGGATAGGTTAAGCTGTAGTGGTAGGTGATGATGTCAAAGGGAGATGCATTTACAAAGTAGATTCAAATGTAGTGGAAGTAGGCATGCCTAAGGAAACAGAATTAGGAGGATATAGAAAAAAAGATGATGCACTATTAGATTGGAAAATGCTAAACAATGATGGATTAGTAGAAATAGGAAATATAATTGACTGAATAGGAAGCATGATAGGTTGGTGTTGAGGAGTGGAGTATGTAGATTCAAAAATAAAATTGGAGAATTGGAAGAATGAGTGATAGCTAATAACATTATTAGAAGAAAAAAAATGGTAGGATGAAGGAACAAAGCTCAAGGGAAGATTAGTGATCACGTGCTAGGGGGGATAGTATAGGTGAAGAACTCTGAGTAGCTGTGATGTTGATGTTATGTATATGATGTAACAAAGGGTTAGTCTTGTCAAGCTCTTCTACTGATTGTTCTTCACCTTTAGTTGTTAAATGAACATATGATTCAGAGGCTATACTTTTCCTTTTTTCTATAATAGTGATGTGAGAACCAAGAAGTTGATCTAGGATGGTCTTCATCTTAACCTCCTCAATTTGAAAGCATATCCTTTCCTATGTATTTTCTTGCTCCATGATGAATTTTACAATTTCTTTTAGCTTCCTCATGATTTAGTTCAATTAGATGATCTAGATTGGGGAGGAAAGGAGGAAGATCATTGGTGCACTCATATTCTACCATAATCTTGAACATGTCTAGTGTGAGCAAGAAGCCTAGCTCCCACTTGGCATTAGGATTAATCCTTCTAATAATCCTTAATTTCTTCTCATATTACTAAGCTTTTAAATTTTAAATAAATTTGACTTAGAAAATGATGCCATAGCTGTGAATGTGTTGTAGTAGTAACTATGACATCACAAGACTTTTATCAAAGCTTTGGTTTTCCCTATAATTAAGTTTGAACTGAAAATAGAAAGTGAGAATATTTATTCAAGATAAATGTAAAAGTCACAAGAGAAATGATGTTAATTTTGAAGGTGCTCCTTCTAATGCCAAAAAGATGTTATGGTAAGAATCTTCATAAATCCAAGATTCAACACAATCCTACATGAAAATAAGCTAAGTATTCTATAGTCATCAAACAATCTAAAGAAATAATATTATAAATTGAAAGGGAACTTGTAGATTATTATAAATTCTAACAATATAAGGTAGTGTTTTGGCTAAATACTAGAGAAGTAACAAGCAAAGATAGATGTGTAGAATAGCTAGGGAAGTAGAGTAAATGTTAAGGAAGAAAAGAAAAGAAAATACACACAACACCGTATGAAAGAGAATGATATGCATAATATGAAAAGAATAGAGCATATGTTAATGAAAAGAGATATAAATGTGGAACAAAGAAAAGGAATTTTTTTTGAAAATTATGCCCTCAAAAGCATAAATATAGAAAAGCAGAATATCCAAGAAAAGAACCTAGGAGGATATAATAGCAATCTTACAAGATGACATGCTGGACTAGGGATGACTAATGAGGACTTGTGTTAACCCATTCTCTCTCTGATGCATGAGCCTAATGCAGATCTAAAAATTTTTTTGTAGGTTAGAAATTGATAATATGCACTAATGGGAATTGAATTAGATTTATGTGTCAATGTAGATCCAATGGGATTTTCCATGTGTTAGAAGGATAGCATGAAGAAAATACAATGTATCAACATGAAGATAGAAGAATAAGAAAGGAACTCTAAGGAGCTTAAAATCATATAGAGTTTTCAAATAATTATTGGAAAAGTAACTATTTTACAGAGAGGCTAAGTCTTTAGAAATTTTTCCAATTATCAATGTTCCAATTGCTAATCCCTTTTCATTTAGGGATATCCTCCTATTTATATGTCATAAATGTCTTGTAGCTTATGAAAAAATGACATATTGAGGTCCAAAAAATATTCTAGAAGATTATGGATAGGAGAAATGATGTATAGTTGATAAGGATTTCACTAGTTTTAGATTAATGGGATCTATTATACAAATCACATTGTGATATAGTCATAAGCTTTGAGGATGATATTGAGTGAATTACCACGAACTCTTGTGTATATCATTGTGTTCAAGAAATATAAAAGGAATTATAACACATATGATGGAGTTATAAAACCATGTTTCCATGATGAGAGATAGAGAAATATTTATGCTTTTATATATTATGATTTTTATGGATTTGATAATTATAAGAACAAATGATAACAAACACACATGCATTGAAATTCCTCTTGGGGATAGGTGCAATATTTGTGTTGCAATCCCTCTTAGAAATAGGTGTAATATGATATATGAATATGCAAATAAAATGATGCTTAGTGCCAACCTCAATGATCTAGTAGCATGTTGTATAGCTATGAACTCCTTCGAAAAGGATGAATTGTCACAACTTATGAAAATTGAAATTAAATAAATATTTTTTTATGATTTTAATGTTTTATAATATTTTTGGTATTTTAATATTTAAGGCATCAATGGTAGAATTGAGGAAAAATGTTAAGATTTATTCACTATGTAAACCCTAGACTCCACATCGACCAAATGGTTCCAGGCTACATATGCATGGTAGAACTTTGATAGAGTCTAGTTGTATTTATGAAAGTCACAACTTAAAAAACACATAAAATAAGAAAAAATCGACTTACCCATGGGAGGAAGATCTCTTCACATAAAACTAAGTATCAAAAGCTAAATAAAAATGCTTAAAGTTAAGTTATTTTGTGTGAGAGATCATCCTAAGTATTTATAGTTTTCATGCCATAAAACTAAGGGTTTGCTAATGCCTAGACATCAATGGAGGTCTGTCAACATAGCTTACACATCTCAAAAACATAAAAGAGGAGGTAGGTGGATAAAAGAACCAAACTAAGTAACTAGGAAGGTCCATTAGTATCCCTCTATTGATGCAGAAGGTGCATTGACTACCTACACACTTTGTCCATTTTTCTTGTATGAAAGCCAAAATGTCTAGAGACATGTCATAAGCTTCTAAAGGTTCTTGAATGAAACCAAAAACATCTTTGGGAGCTTGAAACATGCACCAAACTCACAAGTGTAAAATGGAGGGTTAGGATGTAAACCTAGGAGGTAGAAGCCTCAACCATGGGCATCAAAATCATAAACATAGGGTGCATGAAATACATCTTGAATCTAGGGCTTACAATCAACTTACAAAATGTCACTAGATAACTCATCATTCCTTCAGAACTAAGTTGAACTAATCTCATAGCTTTAACACCCAAAATAAAAATTGAAACTCAACACGTAACATGATCAATGTAGAGGAATATAACTTGAAAGATGTATAGACCATGACTATATTACAATACAATGTAATCCACCTTATCAAGAAATACCAAGGGATGATGGCTAAGAGAAGAAGCCCTCTGACATGTTTACTTAGTATGAGAAGATGCTTGAAGAGTAGGTATGGGCATATGAAATCTCTAAAGTTGTGCTTCTAGGTCCATCATCCTTGCTTGAAGTTGTTAGTTCTATTCATGCATTCCTTAGCATCAGCCTAGAACTACTCTTGACTTTTTTTCACTTGCAAGAGCTTGTGCTTAGCTATGTAAATCTAAAAGAGTTTTAGGTTTGATGGAATTTTTCTTCTAGTTATATATTCTGTTGACCTACAAAAGTTTAGACCATATAGAGATACTTCCTTCATTACCCCTACACATCTTCTTTAGCTTCCTTGGATCTTCTCTATAGGACAACGACAATTTCTTCATGGCAAAGGATGTAAATGTTTTTCAATAGGTTCATCTTTTTTTGTAATGTTGGTTCACTTACAACCATTTTTTAGAGTTTGGCTTGCAAGATATTGAATTTTTCCTTTACCTCACATCTCTTTTTGATTACACATTTATTCAATAGAGCTACAAGTTTGTGCAATCTATGTACCTTGACATCCTAGGTTACTTGCTTGACTAGATAAATCCTTATGAGCTCATTAATTTGCCTAGTAATCTTATTTACTAGCTCTTGCCACAAGTTCCAGTGCTCTTACTCTATGCAAAGGTACTTATTTTGAAATTGGGCCATGATCTTCCTTTCATCTTCTAACCTTTGTACCTGCTAGAAAAGAAAGTTTGCAGGCTTCTTCTTTTCTTAACTTATTCTTTTTTATTCTTGGAATTGATGCTTTATCATTTTGATCTATCACTATAAGCCATCTTTCATGAATAAGGTTTCTTCACCAACCTAGTGCACTTAAAATAGTTTAGCCTATAGGTGTTCAATCTACACCTTTAGAGTGATTATGGAAGGCATTGATACTAATGGTGTGAGATGTTTTAATTATTCATACAACCATCATACCTTAGCCTAGCTTCTCAATGGATCCCATAGTTAAAATTTTCTATTAGCATCAATAGTACTTGGAGGACTTCAACTGCCTGTTGGATGTTATGCATGTTTTGCCTTAATCAATATGATGAGGAGACACCTTGTGAAGGCATATGAGTTTGAGATTGAACTAGGGCATCAAAATAATCCATGGGTGGATCATCTACCAAGTGAGGAAAGAACTAGAAGAGATCCTTCTTTATTGCCTCACCACCCACAATGGCTCTCATCATCTACAAGAAATTATTGCTAAGGTCCTATGAACCTTAAACATGGATTGTGGTAGCTTGCCCCTCACCTTTGATGTGTATTATAGATTGAGAACTAACACCAGGAAGAGGTTCTTGGCTTTGTTTGATGCTAAAACTGGGAGGTCATGAAATAGTTCCACTATGTTGTTTCACCCACATTCATTGAGATGTTTAAGGTGCAGTTGGTGCTCTTATTTGGTATTGATAAAGCTAGTCTAAAGATTAGATACAAGATATCTTTATGAAAGGCATCTCATCCTCTAAGTTGGGTCCCACTCTAATGACCTTTAAACATTGCCTTAGAGTAATCACCATTACATTCTCCCATTTTATCATTACTACTATTGTGGGATGCCTTCCCATATGATTAACTATACCTACTAGTTTACAAAGTTTTTGGGTTAACCTTGGAAAGGTATAGATCTCCCTATTATCCCTAGCCATATCTTCAATTTTCTAGATCATGGCCTTGTAGAGAAAATAAGAGATATAAATGACACACCTTTCCTAAGCATAGATACCTAATGGTCATTTTGTGGATAAGAAGATATGGATGACAATTTTATACATGGCATTCTAAACTAGGAAAAGTGTAGACATCTTCACCTCTACTTTGTCCATATAAAATGTCTCAAATAAGACCTTTGACATAATCTTAAGCTCACTCTTTTGTGGTCTATGACTATAAATTGTTCATTGGTTCATTCGAAAATCTCATAGCCCTTAAGATTACGCATGTGGAAATAGGCACAAGAGATCCATCAAAAAAAGTCATGACACCATTAGATAAAAGGTTCTAGTAGAATTCCTTTACCTCGTATTAGTACCATGTTAAAAATTTCATGATGTATTCATAAAAGTTTGTTCATTGTAGAGAATCCTTGAACTTGGGAGGATCAAGCATAAGGAACTAATGATAATTTTTCTCCTTATGGATGGCTTGTTGTTGGACATCATGAGCACCCATACCTTCTTAGATGTTATGATCATCATCATCCTTTTCTTTTATTAGCTCCTCTAACACTTGTTTAGCCACCTGCTGTTATACATGCACTCAACTTGAAGATCGAGGACATAGCTACCTATTACATCCCATCCAGATACATTAGGTATGATCATATGATTATAATTTATACATTACATGTGTAGTCTTTGTGGGTTATTGAGGATAAGTTAGTTTAGTATGATTGCACTATGGATGTTATGAGGCTTTCATCTTTATGTTATGATTATGATGTCTTTACATGATTAACTAATGTGATTATGTACACTAGCCCTATGTGATGTGTTAGACAGGTGATGTCATTGATAAGGATGTGGGATTAGGGTACAAGAGCACTTATTTAGTATGCATTTAAGATTTATATGCAATTTTAGTATTTATGTATTTGAATTATAGCGCTATGTTGTGTGATGTGTGGGTGTGATTTCAACATGTGAAGGTGCAGTGCATTTGATAAGGATCCTGTAGGTCTAAAAAAATTTTAATTTGGAGTCTCAGTGTGGTTGTTATGCATGTTGGAAGCACAAGGTATTAGTTAGGTAGGTATAAAAGAAAATAAACTTATAAATTTTTTTTTAAAAAAGTAAAAGTGAAAAAAAAAATCAAATGAGTTATACACGTGGTGTGAAGCACATGGAATAAAAAAAGCAAAGTGCATCTTTATTTTTTTGTATAAAAGCATATGATGAAAAGCATAGCTTATAATGTTTGTTTTTTCCCACCTCCCTACCACTGCTTACTCTTAGAAATTGGATTTTGGGTTATTATTTTTCTGAGAAAAATGAAATGAATGGGAGCTTGTTTTTTTTTCCTTTAGTTTTCTTTCCTACCTTCATCTTTTTTACCTTTTTTTTGAATTTCAAGCTTCATGGATGGATTTTTATCTACTTTGAACCTAGATTTGGGATTGATACGATTGTATCTACATGGGTGTGGAACTTGTTTGGAGAGAAATAAAGTCTTGCTAGAGTTTTGAGGATTTTATGCTTATTCCAGACTTTTTACCATAACAATTTTAATTGTTGGGTTGTCTTTACCTTTTCCATGTATTTTGTGTTGGATTAGTGTATATGATCATGCAATATGGGCATGTGAGGTAGATAGGCAAATTGAGCTTGGACATGTTATTTTGCATATTTCTTAAAATTGTACAATTTTGATTATGAATTACTTATTAATATATATATGTGATGTAGACTTGTGGGATATGATATGTGATGTTGATGTGACTACTATGGTTGGAATATTATATTTTAGGGGTCTATTGTGTGCAAGAGTTTCGATCATCATTGGTGGTAATTAAATATTATGAATTATAATTTTCTTAATCAAATTTTGGATACACATAACTTTGCTTCCAAGAGTCCAATTTAGGTAAAATTAGTGTCATTGGGATCAACTTGGGAAGTACTTTCTAATCATGAACTTGGTTTTCTCTTTGGGCATATATCATTTTGAATTTATTATTGTGGTCATTTTTGTGGAATTACATGTAGTTTGAGAAATAGGGTAGTGGCACAAAATTTCATTCATTGAATCATGATATTATTTTCATGGAATGAATGTGACTATTAGGTGCGAATATTTATGGCTATGTTATGTTTGTTTGGAGGTGTTGTGATTATGACATGTGTTGGCTTAAGCTAGCTAGGATTTGTACATGCCTTCACAATGACACTTGTGACGGTCGTTGGCAGGTGGTGCTAGCATGAGAATGTGGATCGATTGGTGATGAGGCACCCTGGAGGTAGTATGGATTGAACTCCACTGTGATGCATAAATGATTCTCCTATCTCAAGCCTCATCCTAAGAGTAGAAGAGTGTAGGTATGTTCATCCCTACAACTGGTATGTGGAATAGGTGTGTTTGTCCCTATTTCCAGTTCTCTAGAAGGCTAGTGGTTGTGGGTGACAAGTTTATGGACCCTAGCACTAGTTGGATAAATAAAGAATTAATAAAAGACTAGCAGGTAATGGCTGTTATGAGTACTCATGGCAACGTTTCACATGCTACATTGAGTATGGATATGCTAGCGACCACATGCAATATGTATATGATAGTATCGGTTTGTGAGTCAAATTGTTGATAACATATATTATGATTGGATTTTGATTGTATGAGTCATGGATTGTTTAATGGTATAGCGTAGGTATGATGACATGGGCATGATAGTGGAAAGGCATGTGATGTGGTGTAATGAATAGATGATAGATTATGTTAGAATGTGGCTTTATCCATGATTGTATGATAGGCATATATCCTCTTCAATAATGATTATGCCAATGCTATGTGTGATATGGTGTGTGTGTCCATGTGTTATCCTTAGCATGCACAAGACTAAAATTTGATATAGGTTGCCTTATATCCCACTCCTTTCCTTCTGTACAGTACTTGTTGACCATCTAGCAGGGGAAGTGTAAAGGCTTTCCACTTACTTATGTAATGATTTTAGTTAATTATAGGTGGAAGGGATAGGAGCCCAGATGAGCATAGATAGGGAGATTAGAGAAGGAAAAAAATATTTAGTTCTTGGTTAATGTATATTTTCATGTAGAGTAGTATGGACTATGTATAATTGTATGAAACTCTCTGTACTCTTATATCTTAGCAGAGCAATGCTCATATTTTATTTATGTCAAGACATGAAATTTTATAATTTGAAATGTATGTTTAGTTTTTATGCAGCTTGACCTTCCTTAATATAACATATGTCTACACATCATTAGTTTTTAGTTTTTCATGCTTCTGTTGGGATATTACTAGTGATCCTAGGTGTCACCATGCCCTAGGTAGATGTGGTAGGACGAGGTGTTACATTATGGTATTGGAGCTAGTTCACTCTGATGTTTTATGATGTTTAGGATACTCATCCATTTGTGATTTTAGGTTAATGATATGTATAGTAGATGTGGTCGTGATGCTGGTGGGAACCACAAATCAGAAGGACCTAATGATGAACAAGAGTAGCCTCCTCAAACATCTAGTAGTGGTCCTGCAAATAGGCAACTAGATCTTATACAATAGCGGTTATAGATCCTACAAAAGCATGTTGTAGCTAGCGATTCTCCTATTTCCACAGTTAAGGATGTGGGAAGTGGTAGTGGTAGTGGAGGCTTAAGAGAATCAAACAGGTAGCCTATCAATAGGGAATTGATAGAGTAATTTTGAAAGTTGGGACCTTCCAAATTTGATGGCATTGAGGATACTACTATAAGTACAAAATGGTAAGAGGAATTATAAAAGGCTTTCGATTTGATGGGTTGTTCATTAGTTCAGTAGATGCACTTGACAATCTATTAGTTGGTTGGTACTAGTTGTTGTTGGTGGACGACTGAAGAGTAAGCCAAGGGATGGATGGATCAGAGGTGGCATGGGATGATTTTTTGATATCTTTCAAAGCCTATTATGTGTCCACCCAATATGCTTAGGCCAAGGAGGATGAGTTCTACCATTTGTATCAGGGTAGTTGGTCTATGGTAGAGTATGATGCTCATTTTTGTAAGCTTGGTAGTTATGTCCCACAGATGCATATAGATGCTCAGGCACAAGAAACCAAATTTGTTAGAGGGTTGATGCCATCTTTGAAGGATCACATATTACCCCTTAGATTAATGTTCTATGATGAGGCTAGAGTAGTAGCCATGGATTTAGATAGGAGTTAGCTAGAAGATGTAGCTTGTATAGAGAGGCAATAGGAGTAGGGGTAGAAGAGAGGATCAACATTTGGAAAGAGACTAGGCCCCTCCAAGCAAGCTCATGGACATGGAGTTAAACATCCAACACTAGCTTGTGGTCTTGTTATTGGAGCTAGTCATGGATCAATTGTTTGTTATAGATGTGGGTAGTCTGACCATCCATAGAGGAATTACTAGAATTATTTTGTTTTGTATGTGGATAGCTAGGATACCATGTTAGGAAGTGCCCAAAATAGGTAGGTAGTGGTTGAGGAGGTAGGATCAGGGACAGTGACCTCCCTTTCAGAGTGGATGTGGAACACTGGTTACTCAACTAGTAGGAGGGGACTAGAGGATTCAAGGATGGGTGTATGTTTTAATAGACCAGGCATTGGATGTGCAGCCAAACACCATGATGGAGATAGGAGGTAATATTTTGGGCTTTGATGTATTGGTTTTATTCAATCTAGGTTCTAGCCATTCTTTTGTAGATCCTACAATTGCACATCATGTAGCTCTTACATGTCATTCTCTTTCTCTTGGGTTGATAGTATCTTCTGCTGGGGGTTATGAAACTTGAGTTGACTAGGTATGTATAGGTGTGCCAGTAGAATTGAAAGGTGTGTAGTGGGTTAGTGATTTACATGTTATGGATCTTGGGGCATATGATGTAATTTTGGGGATGAATTGGTTTTTGTAGTTTAATGCTAGTTTAGACTATTGACAAAAGCTTCTAAGACTATAATTAGTTAATGGTGCTCTAATTGAATGCAAACTCATCCAAGGACTGAGTGCCTAGATTTAATCTCCTCTTAGATGTATCGTAGGATGCTTCAAAAAGGGCATGAATGCTTCATGGATACAATATATAAAATAGATACGGTGGAGATGATCAAGTTCTCATGGTTTAAGAATTCTCTAATGTGTTCCAAGTATAATTACCAAGTTGTCATCGAGGTAAGAGATTGAGTTTGAAATTGAACTTAAACCTAGTATTGAACCTATTTCAAGGGCTCCACATAGGATGTCTTCCATAGGGCTAGTAGAGTTGAAGACTTAGCTATAGGAATTATTGGACAAAGGCCTTATTCACCCTAGTGTATCACCATGGGATGCACTAGTGCTATTTGTTGAAAAGAAGAATGGGTGTTTGCAACTATGCATAGATTATAGGAAGCTAAAGTAGGTAACTATAAAGAATAAATATCCTCTACCATGCATTGATGACTTATTTGATCAACTACATGGAGCTCATGTATTCTCAAAGATTGATCTCAAGTTCGGGTATCCTCAAGTGTGGGTTTTTGAACAAGATGTATCAAAGACAACATTCAAAATATGATATGGTCATTATGAGTTTTTGGTGCTTCCACTTGGATTAACAAATGCACCAGTAGTTTTCATGCACCTCATGAACAATGTGGTGCAATCATTCCTAGATTAGTTTATGATTGTGTTTATATATGATATCTTAGTATATTCTCCTGATGAGAAGTTTCATGCAAAGCACTTGCAAATGGTCTTATAGACTTTGAGGAAGTACCAACCATATCCTCATCCATCCAAGTGTTCATTTTGATAGTTAGAGATTTAGTTCTTGGGACATGTGGTGTTAAGAGCTGGTATCTTTGTGGATCGTACAAAGATTGTAGTCATTTGTGATTGGCTTGTGTTGAAATCAGTAGTGGAGGTGCGAAGCTTCTTGGGATTAGCAAGATATTACCATAGGTTTGTGGTACATTTTTCTCACATAGCCTCTCCTTTGACTCGATTGTTGAGAAAGGAGACTAACTTTACTTGGAGTCTAGCTTGTCAAGCTAAATTTGAGGAGTTGAAGCATAGATTGATGACTACTCCAGTGCTAATATCTCCTACACTAGGACATCCATATGATGTTAGTACTAATGCTTCAAGGGATGAATTTGGTTGTGTGTTAATGTAGGATGAATAGGTTGTGGCTTATGCATCCCATTAATTAAGGTCACATGAAATTAGATGTCTCATGCATAATCTAGAGTTGGGTGCTATGATCTTCACATTAAAAATTTGGCAGCATTATTTGTATTGGGAGTAGGTTACTATTTGGATTGATCATAAGAGCCTCCAATATCTTATGAGTTAGCCACAGTTGAACCTATGACAATGTAAATGGATGGAGCTACATGCTGACTTTGATTTCACTATTAAATATAGGCTTGGAAAGACTAATAAAGTAGCTAATGCATTGAGTATGTTGGTAGGTAAGCTTAATAACTTGATAATCCAATCAGATTTGCAAGAGTAGATATGAGAGAAACAACAACATTATCCATGGTGTCAAGAATTAAGGCAAAAAATCACCTCTAATGGATTGGTCTTTGTGGATAGTCATGGAGGGTTATGGATGGAGGGCCAAGTATGTGTTCTAGAAGCTCTACAATTGTAGTTAACCAATGAGGCCTATATGATTACATACCACATGCATCTAGGTAGTTAGAAAATGTACCATAGTTTACAACAGATGTATTGATGGCTTGGTATGAAGAGGAATGTAGGAGAATATGTGTCTTAATGTTTAATTTGTCATCAAGTGAAGATAGAGCATTAGACGCTTGAGGGATATTTGCATTCCCATGATATTTCTTAGTGGAAATGGGATGCCATTGGTATGGATTTCTTTTTTGCTCTTCCATGGGCTCGCGATCTTGGTAGTTATTGATTTGTTGACAAAGTCTACCCATTTCCTTACCACACAAGCATTAGTGAGTGCAGTAGAAACTGCACATCTCTTTGTTGTAGAGATAGTGTGGTTGCATGGGGTGCCATGATAGATTATTAGCAATAGAGATGCTCAATTCATATCATATTTTTGGTAGGCATTTCAAAAGGAGATGGGTACAAAGCTAAACATGAGTTTGTCATATCATCCACAAACTGATGGTCGGACTGAGTGGGTGAATTAGATTCTTGAGAACATGTTGAGAGCCTGTATAGAGATGGCTAGGATTAGATGCTACCATTAGCTGAATTTACATATAATAATAGTTATTAGGAGAGTTTACAGGTAGCACCATATGAGATTTTATATGGTAGGCCATGTAGAACACCTTTATGTTGGGATACCATGGAAGATCGTCATCAAGTGTGCATAGATTTAGTGAGATAGACTACAAATCAAGTTCATGAGATTAAAGATAGATTAAGACTTGCATAGGATAGGTAGGTAGCATATGCTAATCGACATTGAAGGCCACTGGAGTTTGTGGTTGGAGATAATGTGTTTCTTTGTGTTTCTCCCTTGAAAGGCCTTACCCTATTTGGCCAAAAAGGCAAATTGGCTCCTAGATACATTGGGAGAATGGCCTATTGGTACCTCCTCATTTAGCACATGTACATGATGTGTTTCATGTATCTATGCTATAATGTTATGTGCTTGATGAACACCATGTGATTAACCATTTAGGGATACATCTAGAATCTGATGTCAATTATGTTGAGTAGCCAATAGAGATTATTGATCACATGTTGTGATAGCTACGTAGTAAAGTTGTACCTATGATCAAAGTTTTATGGAGTAGACATGGAGCTTTAGAAGCTACCTGGGAGGTGGAGACTAAGATGCATGTAGCTCATCTTGAGATCTTCTAGGAGGAAGATGCTCAAGGAGGGAAGAGTGTTACATCCCATCCGAATACATTAGGTATGGTCATATGCTTATAATTTATACATTATGTGTGTAGTCTTGGTGGGTTATCAGGGATGAGTTAGTTTAGTACGATGGTACTTTGGATGTTATGAGGCTTTTATCTTTATGTTATGATTATGATGCCTTTACATGCTTAACTAACATTATTATGTACACTAACCCTATGTGATGTGTTAGACATGTGATGTTATTGATAGGGATGTTGGATTGGGGTATAAGAGCACCTATTTAGAATGCATCTAGGATTTATATGCAATTTCTATATTTATGCATTTGAACTATAGTGCTATGTTGTGTGATGATTGGGTGTGATTTTGGCATGTAAAAGTGTAAAGCATTAGATAAGGATCCTGTAAGTTCAAACGAATTTTAATCTAGAGTCCTGGTGTGGTTGTTATGCACATTGGAAGTGCAAGGTATTAGTTAGGTAGGGATAAAAGAAAATAAATTTATAAAATATTTTATTAAAAAAAGTAAAAGTTAAAAAAAATCAAATGAGTTATACACATGATGTGAGGCACATGGAAAAAAATAGAAGCACATCTTTGTTTCTTTCTTATAAAAGCATATGATGAAAAGCATAGGTTATAATGTTGTTTTTCTCCCATTGCCTCGTCGCCACTTACTCATACAAATTGGATTTTTGGGTTTCTATTTTTTTGAGAAAATAGAGATGAATGGGAGCCTATTTTTTATATTTAGTTTTCTTTCATGCCTTCATCTTTTCTACACTTTTTTTGAATTTCAAGCTTCATGGGTGTATTTTTCTCTACTCTGAACTTGGAGTTGGGATTGCTATAGTTATATATTTACATGGGTGCAGAACTTGTTTGGAGTGAAACAGAGTCTTATTGGAGTTTTGAGGTCTTTATGCTTGTTTTGGACTATTTGCCACAAAAATTTTAATTGGTGGGTTGTCTTTACCTTTTTCATGTATTTTTGTATTGGATTAGTATATATGATCACGTGATGTGGGCATGTGGGGTGGATAGGTAAAAGATTGAGCTTGGACATGTTATTTTGCATATTTTTTGAAAATTGTACAATTTTGATTACGAATTGTTTATTAATATATATATGCGATGTATGGTATGATGTGGACTTGTGGAATATGATATGTGATGTTGATGCAGTTGATACAATTGGAATATTATATTTTAGGGCTCTATTATGGTGCAAGAGTTTCAACCATCATTGATGGTAAGTAAGTATTATGAATTATTATTTTCTTAATCAAACTTTCGACATGCATAAATTTACTTCAAGGAGTTTGATTTAGGTGAAATTAGTGTCATTGGAATCATCTTGAGAAGTACTTTCTAATCGTAGAATTTGTTTTCTCTTTGGGCATATATCATTTTGAAGGTTATTATAGTGATCATTTTTATGGAATTACATGTAGTTTGAAAAATAAGGTTGTCACACATTAATTTGTTTGTTAGATCGTCGTATTGTTTTCATGGAATGAATGGGATTGTTAGGTGTGGATATATGTGGTTATGTTATATTTTTTTTGGAGGTGTTGTGGTTATGACATGTGTTTGCTTAAGTTAGCCAGGATTTGCACATGTCTTCATGATGATGCTTGTGACGATTGTTGGTGGGTGGTACTAGGATGAGGATGTGGATCAATTGGTGATGAGACACCCTAGAAGTAGTATGGATTGACCTCCACTATGATGCATTGGTGAGGCTCCTATCTTAGGCCTCATCCTAAAAATAGAAGAGCATGAGTGTGTTTGTCCCTATGGTTGATACATGGCATAGGTTTGTTCGTCCTTGCTGAACCACGATATCGGGGTTGCAATATCACATCCGCGATATTGGGTATGCAATATTGGAGCCTACCATGTGATGTTGGATACCCGATATCGAGACTTGCCTCCTTGCATATAAATAAGAGACGGGTGCACTTGGTTTAGCAGTTAGATAGTTAGTCCCTTGGCCAAACTCTTGCCTTTTCTTTCCTCCAGAGTTAGAATTATTTCTGTGTGCCCACAGTAGGAATCATTAAGTGAACATATCTTTATTCAAGCATTGTGTACCTAAGCACACCATGTATGGCAATAAAGACGAACTTTATAATAAACCTTGCAGCATCCATAATAGATTAATTAGTGTTAATTGATGTTATTAAATGCTTTCTTAGTTAATTAATGTTCTCTCTCTCTCTCTCTCTCTCCCCCCCCTATAATCCTCCTAAGTAAATACAATCAGTACAACTGCTTCAAGCATGCGTGTAATGCTTGGTAACCCAGTAATGATTAGCATTTGGTAATCCCAGTAGTGTTGCACTGGTTCAAGGTTTGTACGACAAGTGGGAATGGATGCTGGTGTTAGGATTAGTTAGAACTTAGTTAATGAGTAGTTAAGTTAAATTAGTCACTTAGTTATCTCTCTCTCCTCCCTTATTAGTAACAGGACATAAAAACATAAAAGCTATAAAAATCATATGCCTCAAACTTACTTAATCATACAATCATGACATACAAGTAAGTTTGGAAAGAAAACGATCAACCAACCCATCCTTATTCCACAAGGGTGCATAAGCACTTAGTCCTTGGAATTTGATCGGATCATATGTGAAACACTCGTATTTGTATGGTTGAGCGTAGGGGTACCTCATTGTTCATCATTGGCACCATTGCTAGGGACTTAGTTGTTTGTGCGTTAATTAGAACTTAGGAAATCATTCACATCATTGGAATGAACCCTTAGGGTTGATTGAGAAAATAATAAACAAGAGTACATTGCACACTGAATAGATAATTATGTCTCCTTCTTCGTACGAAAGCGCCTCACTACCAAAGTTTGAAATAGGAAACAATCGGTGGCATAATACACATGATGTTGATCTACCAGTCCCTTAACAAGTTCGAGTGGTATATATTCATCCTGATGAGTATATACTAAACTTCACCTTTATCCTTTATCAAGATGAACAACTAAGTTGGCGAGACTTAGAAGGTAACATAGTGTTACCTCCCAATCGTTCAGTCCCAAGCATGCTTCTTTGTGCTCTCACATAGATTGGCATGTTGCACTTACACGTAGAATACATTGTGCAAGATCATACTCAAGAGAACATTGTCCCACAGAGGCATAACGTCAAAGGAACTTGCAACAGGAGAGACATCATAAGTCTTTGAAGGGTAAGTGGTCCCAAGATTTTCCACATGTCTTAAGCAAAAATGAGGGTGGTGAACCTACCTCAGGTAGTCGTCCACACAACAATATTCCTCCCCTTGACTTTGGCCAAGGGGTTGTGTATCAGAACCTTTATTCAACTATTTATAACCTAGGTTCTGATACCTACAGGCACAAAGGGTCCAAAAAAGGAACACAGACACATGATAAAGGTGGACATTCTGATCGCAATCACGATCAAGGCTATGACCATTGAAGAGAAGGTAGCAGACATCGTCATGGTGACGGTTCTCCTTCTTCTTCACCTTCATCATCTCCTTCACCCTCTCCTTTAGTATATGGATGTAGTCATAAAGAAAAAGATCATGGGGATAGAGGTAGACAAAGTGGAAGTCATAGGCGAAACAACTAGGAAAGGGGATGAGGGCACTCTAGAGAGTCACGACATAGAAGAAGGAAGAGCAGGGAACAACGTAGGCATTAGAGACGCCATGGACGAGATGATCACGATGAACCCCTACTCACTACTCGAAGTATGTTAGACATAACTGAGGCTGTTAGAATTCTAACAAGGCATCAAAAAGATAATATGATCAAGAGATTAGATATGAACAACATCCCACGATTTGAAGGGGGATATAACACTGATCCTCAAAATCACTTACAGGCATTCCATGATGCATGTGCCTTACAAAACATAGAGAACAAAGGGCAAAAACTTAAGTTGTTCCCACAGACACTAGTTAAAGAAGCAGAAAGCCTGTACTAGTCCTTAGAACTGAAATCCATTCGTAGATCGAGTACTATGTTAGAATTATTCAACGGTAAGTACCAAACGTACTCTCGAGTGTCCAACTTGTGAAAGCAAATCCAAGGCTGGAAACAAGGAGGACATGTACCCTTGGATGCTACCATGGGCTGATACTATGCACTATTACATTGTTGTCCCAGCCATGGTTATTCGCAAAGGGACCAACTGTGCCATCATGTAGATGGGCTTAGGCATGAAATGAGAAATACCCTTGGGACTTATGCCCAAGGAAGACTATTTGAGCTTAGGTCACATAAAATTCAAAGACTATTGGAGCAAGATGCTAAGGAAGAAGGTGAGCTATGGAAGAGAGAAAATGTGGAAGAGTATAATCAAGATCCTTCCCTTCGGAAGAGGGGAGTAAGATTTTGTGATGATGAAGAAGAGTCACCACTGGAAGAGATGGTGAATAGGAAAACTTTGCTTATCCAAAAGCTGACATCAAAAGTATCAGCAAAGGTAGAACAAATGTGGTATTCCCTAGACAATATATTTCAATCTATTCTTAAAATAGTAGAGGAGTCTAGAGAGCAAGGTAGTGATCTTGAAAAAAGAAAAAAGAGAGAAGCTGAACATGCATGTAGCAAGGGTAAGGGCAAAGTCTCCATCATTGAAGAGGTTGTGGATTCAAAAATAAAAAATGATAGCAAATGCGAGATATGTTAATATGACCATCCTAAGGGATGTTGCCCTGTAATCTCACATCTACAGGAGTTTGGGGTGTATGCACTCAACCCATGATTGAACAAATGGCAAGCACCCTGAAGGTTACCTTATCCTCAAGGTAACCCAAGATAGTTCCACCAATCCTTAACATATTATCCTAGTGGAACTCCACCACAACCGATTGATCAATATCAACAATGGTAATACCCACAATCATGGGGAATGCCACCACCAAGGCAACAGTTTCCTTACCAGCAACCTAACTCGTAAGGGTATTATGTGCAGTAGCCAATCTCTCCACGTGACTCTACTGGTCACGTTACCCCTCAACCTTACTACCAAGCTTATGAGTATTATAGGACTCCTTCTCCTAGGGACAATGTTCCACAAACATACCATCCTTATCCTACCGCATCTCTTCCACCAATAGCTCCACTACCACCTACTCCAGCTATGCATGGTGAAATCCCTACCCAGCCGTAGCAATGTAATGCCACAAGGGCTATGAACTCTCAACTTATTGTTGGTTCCAACAACCACATGAAGAAAATACCTTTCTTTAGAATCAGTAGTCTAAGAAATCCCTTGCAATCACAAGCGGCTAATTCTTTAGATGCCTCAGTATCAATCAAAACTTTGGAGCCTCCTTCAACTCAACTGCTACACTCAATGCATATAGTCATGCTAACACATGTCGTTACTGATTGGATCAAAGCTAGCCATCTTTCAAGGAAATTATCTGATCCTGTGAGCCCTCTGATATACTTACAAATCGCTAGAAATGAACTGTGCAAGGCTCTTTTGGATTCAGGTTCTAGTGTCAACTTAATTTCTCAAGAAATGTATAGGGCCTAGAACCTGCCTCCATTGAAAAAGAGCAACATTCGTCTAGAGTTAGCTGACTAGTCCATCACTATCCTATTGGGACTAGTGGAGGACAGTATTACCACTGTTTGTGGATGGTTGTACATAGCTAATTTCCTAGTGATTCAGGTGAACAACAATAAGGGGGACTTTCTAATCATAATGGGGAGAGCATGGCTGAGCACAGTTGATGCGCAACTAGGAATCCATGATCTTTCCTTAGAAATATCAAAGGAAAACACATTTGGAAAGATCGAGAAGAAGAAAGTTCCATGCATTGCATACAGTGACACAGGGTGTAATTGCGTGCAGAGGCCATGGGTTGTGCAAAGTTTAACATTGCCTGCATGCAATCAGTGTGCATAAGTGATCAACATACAAAGATGCCTGTATGCAGTAGCCATATGATAGGAAGGCGCCCAGTGGCTGACAACTAATCAAGAAAGTAGTTCAATCATATCCATGGAACCAACTAAGGGTTTGACTTGTGCTTACATCGATAGCATAGACACATTAGAGCAAGTCCACTACCAACTTCCAAACCTTAACCTCAAAAATATCAACTAGGGGAAGTTGGAAATCCCTGAGAAATTTAAGCAAGAGCCCCTCGAGCTGAAACCATTACCCACTAGTATGGAATACACGTTCCTTAAAAACAGAAAGTCAGTAATTACTAATGCTAAGCTTACTCTGCAACAAAAAGAGAGATTGTTGAAAGTGATAAATAGATGGTTGAAAGCCTTCACTTGGTTATATCCTGGATTAACTGGAATAGATCCTAGGATATGCTAACATAGGATTTACACCGACCCCTCCATGAAGCTTCGAAGACAGCCGCAGAGGCATTTGAACCCAAAGCTGAAGCAAGTAGTCAAGGAAGAAATCGAATAGCTTCTTAAGGCTAGGTTCATATACCCCATTGCTGATAGCGAATGGGTTAGCCCATTAGTTATTGTACCTAAAAATGGAGGCAAATTGAGGGTGTGAATATATTTTAGGCTACTAAATATGGCAACATTCAAATATAACTTTCCGTTACCATTTGTTGACCAAGTCATAGACACCATCGCAGGGCATCGCTATTATAGTTTTCTAGATGGATATAGTGGATATAACCAAATACAAATAGCCCCTTAAGACCAAGCCAAGACTATATTCACCAGTCCTTGGGGAACATTTGCATACAAATAGATGTCGTTTGTCTTGTGCAATGCCCCTGCAACATTTCAATGACTAGTTCTAAGCATATTCCAGCAGCAGATAGGGAATGGCGTGGAGGTCTTTATGGATGACTTCTTCACTTATGGGGAAAACTTTGATCAAGCCTTGGACCAATTAGAGAAAGTGTTAAAAAGGTATGTAGAAACTAATTTGAGGCTCAACTAGGAAAAAAGCCATCTAATGGTCCAAGAAGGCATAGTACTATGATACAAAATCTCACACATAGGGATAGAGGTAGACCCAGAGAAAATCAAAGTTATCTAAGGAATCACCCGTCAACCAGAAACTATCAAAGATATTTGATCATTCCTTGGATACACTAGCTACTATAGGAGATTTATTGAGAACTTTTCAAAGGTTGCCAAACCATTGGTAGAATTAACGAAAAAGGACATACCATTTGAATGGACCAGGGAATGCCAACTAGCTTTCCAAACTCTGAAATAGAAGCTAGTAGAAACACCCATTCTACAAGCTTTTGACTAGTCCAAACCATTCCATATTATGATTGACACGTCCAACCATGCCTTAGGAGTCGTACTTATACAGTTAGATGACCAGAAGCATCCTTAATACATCCACTATGCAAGTAGAAGTATTGCTGGTGCACAACTTAACTACACTACCATAGAGAAGGAATTAATGGTTGTAGTGTTTGCANCGAATAATCAATCACCCACGGAGACAAATTGGTACAGTAGCATTCTCACCTATCTCCTCACCCAAAAAATACCACAAGAGTTAAACCTTAAGAAGAAACAATAGTTTCTTCACCAAGCCAAGTACTTTATGGAAATCAATGGGCAACTTTGCAAAGTGTGTCCTGATGGTTTGGTTTGATGATGTGTTTCTGATATAGATCAACTGCAAGTTCTTCAAGATGCTCATGAGGGTCCTTGTGGAGGCCATTATGCTAGGAGAAGAATGATCATCAAGATCTTGCTTACAGGATATTATTGGCCTACATTGTTTCAGGATGCTCATCGTTTCGTCAAATCTTGTGAGCGCTGTCAACATGATGGGGAAATGACTGCTAGAATGGAGGGTCTGTAGCAATCGATCCAACTGTTAGAACCCTTGAACATTTGGGGAATTGATTTTATGGGGTCAATTAGACCAATATCCAATGGAAAAGCTTATATTATTGTTGTTGTTGATTACCTAACAAAATGGGCAGAAGCAGCTACTGTTAAGGATTGTACATCATCTACAGTTGTATGATTTATTCAACAACAAATCATAAACAGGTTTGGTATGCCTCGTGCACTTATATTAGACAATGGTGCCCACTTCACAGGTGCAACTTTTTAGAAATTAATGTAGTGCTTAGGGGTTGAGCATAAATTGACTACACCATGCCACCCCCAAGCGAATGGTCAAGTAGAGGTCACCAACAGGGAGATTACAAAGATATTGACAAGAACCATTAGCATGTTTAGGTGAGACTGGAGCACTAAATTGAATGATGCTCTTTGGGCATACCACTTCACATGGAAACTCCCTACAGGGTACTCTCCCTATGAGTTAGTGTACGGTAAATTACCAATGCTTCCCATTCAAACTGAGCTCTGTACACTATTCATGGCGTGTGATCTCAACATTGACCTTGATCTAGCATAGAAACAACGATTAGTAACCCTTAATTTGCTAAATGAAAATCGACTAGCTACCCTATCATCTAATGAATTGCACAAGGCATTCAATAAACAATGTCATGACCTAATGATTAGAAAAGTTAAATATCAACTGGGAGATAAGGTTCTCTGCTGGAATCCCACACATGTGCCACAACGTACTAAATTTCAAACACTATGGAAAGGACCTTATATTATTTATGCAACTTTTCCTTCAGGGGCCATGACAATATACAAACCTGAGAGCCCAGCCAAGAAGCTGTTGGTCAATGTACAACAAACCAAACCTTTCCATGAGATTAGGATAGCCAGTACACATGCTACCTCTGTTTATGGATAGCCTTGCTCACTATTTTGGATCTCCTCCTTCCAACTCAGTCGTGGGGGAGATGGCCACCTATGCCAACCATTCTAGGCCCTCAGTTCTTTTTGAATTTTTTTTTACACATTTTTCCAACATCATGATATAATTCAATCCACCATCATGAGCACTTATTAGATGATGAATAAAAGTAAATCAAGCAAACAAAGAAATAGTAAAAACATGAATGATGGTGTAAAACAAAAATAAGAAAAGTTGAAAGAATGTGTAAAATAAAAAATGTGTAAAACAAAAATGTGTAAAAAAAATTCAAAAAGA
>MNCI01001422.1:169095-223386 GCA_015680685.1 Gnetum montanum
GCCCAAGGTCAACTATATGAGCTATGAACCCATCAACTCCAAGAGCTTATTAAGTGGATAGCGAAAGAAGAAGGAGAAATAGCCAAATGGGAGAATGTTGAAAGTTCTCAACAGGACCAAAATCTTAGCTCAACAAGGGTCCATGATCATGAAGAGGAGAAATCAACTCACTTCGAGGAGGTGGAATCATATTTTCCAATCCTACAATCACTAGATGAAATTGAGGCAAAGATCAATAAGATGATGGACTAGGTACATGAAAGATGTGGAGAATATGCCAACATTATTAGAGGAAAAACTATGCCAAATCGAGAAAAAGGATAGGACACCAGGCGACAATCGAAACAAAGGGTAGAAGATAATAAGGATAAGAACTCAATTGCCAGTCATATGTATCAATGTAATATTTGCTTGTATGATCATCCCAAAGGTCAATGTCCAATATTGTCACATTTACATGAGCATTGGGGAGGAATGTTACATCCAGAGTTCGTACAAAAATATTGTGTCCAATCACAGTGGCAAAAACCTTAGTCGTAGGGGAGGCCACCACCAACTAGACCATATCCTTCGTATGTCCCAGCGCCAAATCTTATTATGTTCAACACCCTGTTTCTCCAATAAGATCAGCATCCTCTACCTCACCTCATCGTTATCATTCTCTTGAATACTATTCATCCATATCCTCTCCAAAACAGTCACCACCTCATGTGCCTTACACTTCTCCTCAACGTCAATATTCTCATACTTCATCCCCTTCTACGAATAAAACACTCATGTGACTTGTTATGGTAACTCAACCTTATCTAAGGAGCTCACAACTAGGACATGCATCAATTTTGTATGCTAAGGACTTGATGATCCAACACTAGGACTCGTATAGCATGACTGTTTAAATTTTTATTCGTATAGATAAAAATTTATTTCCTTAGTTAGAATTCATGCTATAACTCGATGATCCAACACTAGGACATGCTGAGTTTGTATGCTAAGGAGAGAATCCTTGGGCACCCCTATCTCATTAGTTTGTTCATACATCAAAGGGATGTACCTATTCTAGAGATGCCTTTGTTCAAAGGCAAGAGGAGCCTTAGTGAGTATGCTGAGAAGAGGATCCTTTCTCATATAGAAGAAGTAGGACCAAGCACTAGGCCACCTCAATTAGGAAAGAAGAAGAAAGTGGCATCATCCTCCAGTGCCTCTCTTTAGTTGAGTAGGTCCAAATCTACTGGAGCAAAGCTCAAATTATCCCTAAAAAAGCTTCTTCAACCATTTGCTCATGCTATCAGCATGCTTGAAAGGAATCACTCTTACATGCATAAGAGAATGGATGCTACTAGCATACCTCTTTCTCTGGATGGGTAACAGTTCAAGGAGGTCACTACTCCTTCTATTTCTGATAGTGAGGGGGACAAACCTACACCATTGAGGCATTTTGTAGCAACTAGACCTTCTCATAAATATGAATTAGGGATGGAGTCTAATTCTAAGCTTGATGCACCACTAGCTCATGTCAATGAGGAGCCTTATGTTTCCATGCAACTTGAACATCATGATCCCACATAGCTTGAACATCATATTTCACCTTCAAGTGATGCTTCTAGATCCTTTGAGTAGTAGGCCATGGAGAATATCTTTAGAACCATGTCCCAATGGGTACCTATTGATGTTACTTGTCAGAGGAAGGGAGCTTCCTCATATTTCTAACAAGCTCTAGCTTAGCCTGATGCACCAGCTTCATCTCAGTTTCGAGTAAAAATTTGTCCTTAGAGGATCCCTTTTTAGTAGATAGAGTTTTCAGATGATGATGAGAAATGTTCCACCAACTCCATCACCAACAATGACAATGACAAGGATGAGACTTATCAACTATCTAGAGCAGTAGCTAATTTAAATGGTGAGTTCAATGATGTGATTGAGGTTAGTGGTTAGAGTCCCCAGGTGTTCTCTCTTTCATTTTTGCTAATGTCCAAAAAGAAGGATAAATATGGATGTTCATATATGTGTTTTTGTGGACTTGCACACATGTGGTTTTTGATGAGGATGTATCAGTAGATGGATAGTTGTGGATAGTTTGTACAAATAGTTTATGATATAGATTGATGGTGGTAATGAGGATGTATCAGTAGATGGATAGTTGTGGACAGTTTGCATAGACACTTTATGATATAGATTGATGGTGCTTATTTTGGTTATCTCTATGTGGTGCATTTCTTGTAGATAGGTTTTACTTTTGGCATTATATCACATTTATTTTCATCATCCTTCCTTGTTCCTTGCTCCTTAGAGCCTTTATCCTAGTCCCTGGCTGTCATTGGAATTTATATGTGCAATGTTTATTAGTTTATTGTCTTACCCATTTTCTTAAGTTTTGGACATCACCAAAAAGGGGAGATTATTGACATTTTGTAATGTTAAAACCTTAAGGAAAATGGAGAATATAGAATGTTGTGGATGTGATATTTTAATAGGCATAAATGAGGACTCAAGGAATGAAAGAGTTTTCATAGTAGGGACAATAAGTACTCAAGGAGAATAAGAAGAAGATGAAGAGTACAACAAAATGAAGAAGTTCCTAAGATTGGGGATGAGCCAAATCAATGAAAGGAAGCCTTGGGAAGCTTTGGAAACCAAGTTCAAAAGCTAAGAAGACATCTCCCAAAAGCAAAAGATGTCTTGCCAAAGTATAGAAGAACTGAGAAGACATCTTGCTAAAACAATAGATGTTTGCTATCTATAGAAGATGTCTCTTGAGAGATGTCTCCCTTGAATTGAGGTCTATGTAGTGAGATGTCTTAATCTTGAAGAAGACATCTCCCCTAGCCATTAGATAGTCGTTGCATGAATTTTGAGGTCATTTTGAAAACATTAAGGCTATAAGAAGATTTCATTCTCTTGGGAAATGTGAAAGTTTTGTGTGAACCAAGTGTCAATATCAAGCAATCATTGTGAACATTATTCTATTGTATCTATGTACTTTATTGTATCATCTTCTATATTGTTGTAGTGATTTTGTACCATACCTCAAATTACAAGTACTAGTAAATTAGTTACATCCTTTCCTTGTAAATTTTGTTTCTCTTTCTTATTTCCTTGCTAGGGTTGATGTGCTTCTTATGAGAAGGCATTGTCTTGAGCTTGTTGGAATCCTGCGGGATTGAGTGGTTGGTGTAGCATTACAACACTTTGGAGTAGAGCTTAGGTTGTGGGATCATGGATCCCACATTCTAAGCTTGTTCAAACCTTACAAGGTTGAGTGGATTTGCAATGACGAATCACTTTGGAGTGAAGCTTAGAGCTTGTAAAGGATGTGGTACCCTTTAAACCAAATTTTGAGAGAAACAAAGTTCGAAGGTGTGCAAGCAATCTACCCTCTAAGTGTGGAGTACCCAAGTTGGGGAATCATGTAATTATGAGTGTGTTTTTTGTGGCTAGACATTTTGATTTGGGGAACTTATTCATTTCCCCCTTCTAAGTTCTACGATTCTCAAGATTAACTTCATTCCTACTGATACCATTCCAAATGAGAGAGCTTACTGGATGGCACCAAATCAAAGGGCTGAATTATAAATGCAAGTAGAGGGGTTAGTTGCAAATGGCTTTGTGATGGAATCCATTTCACCTTGTGCAATTCTAGTAGTGCTAGTGCCAAAGAAGGAAAATGATAAATAGAGGATGTGCATTAATTATAGGGTAGTGAATACGATAATAATGAGGTTAAGGTTTCCTATTCCAAGGATGGATGATATTCTTGATGTCCTTACCAATGCTAAAATTTTTAGCAAAATTAATTTGAAGAGTGGGTGCCATGAAATTAGAATTAGGCCTAGTGATGAGTGGAAGACAGCTTTCAAAACACCAAATAGATTATTTGAGTGGTTGGTGATGTCATTTGGGCTTATGAATGTACCTTCAACATTGATGAGGTTGATGCATGATATATTGAAGGACTTGATTGGTAAGTCTTGTATTGTTTTTTTCTTTTGACAATATTTTGGTGTATAGCTCTAATGAGGAAGAGAACTTGGATCACTTGAGCATGATGTGCCTTAAGTTGGAGGAGGCACAATTGGTGATCAACATGAAGAAAAGTCATTTTTTAGGAGAGAAATCACATATTTGGGCATGTGATTTCTAAAAACTAGAATTGGATGAAAGCTACCAATGTGAAGGCTATAAGGGATTAGCCAACTTCTAAGAATGTTAGGGTAGTAAGATCATTCCTTAGTTTAGCAGGTATTTATAGACAATCCATAAAAAATTTTAGTGGTATTTCATGACCTATGTTTGCTTTGTTGAAGAAAAATAAAGGATTTAGGTGGGATAATAAAGCCTAATGGAGCTTTGACTTGTTGAAAGAAAATATTACCAATGAAATGGTGCTTGTAATTCCAGATTTTTAGAAGCTCTTTTAGGTGGAGATGGATGCAAGTTAACTTGTCATTGGTGGGGTACTTTCACAAGAAGGTAAGCCTATTACTTTCTTTTCTGAACAGTTGAACGAGTCAAGGCAAAAATATAGCTTATATGAGAAGGAGCTGTATGCTATTATTAAAGAAATTAAGCATTGGAGGTATTATTTGTTGCCCAAGGAGTTCACGTTGATGATAGACCACAAAGCACTTCAATTTCTAAAGTCACAAAATAAGTTACGTGCAAAGAAAATGAAGTGGGTTGTATAGTTACAAGAGTTCAATTTTGTATTGAAGCACAAATATGGAAAAGCCAATGTGGTGGCTCATGCATTAGCCAAGGTGCATGTGGTAAATTTTAGAGTACCTCATGTGAAAGATATGGGTGAATTTACTTCTTTGTATGAGCATGATGTTGATTTTGAGTAGGTCTGGAGAAGCATCAAAGAGTCATTAATGAATAGACCAATGGAGGAGCTATCATTTTCAAGATGAACTTTTATTTAAGAATGGAAAGGTATGTGTTCCTAATTATGACTTTAGGAAAAATATTTTTTTTGAAAAGCATTGTAGTGGCATGGTAGGTCACATGGGCAGGGGTAAAACATTGGAACTTTTGGGTTGGCACTATTTTTAGCCTAGTATGAAATTAGAAGTTTCAAAATTTATGAAGGAGTGCTTAACATGTCAAAAGTTCAAAGGAGGTAAAGGTATCAATGGACACTGTATACCTTTTCCAATTTCCAAAGGTCCATAAGAAAGTGTGTTAATGGACTTTGTGAGTCATATTCAAAAGACCAAGAGTGGAACAATGTAATTTTTGTTGTTATGGATAGGTTCTTCATGATGGCACATTTTATTCCATGCAAGAAGGTGAGTGATGCTTCTCATGTTGCAAATTTATTTTTTTAGCATGTTGTGAAGTTGCATGGTATTTGTTTGAATATTGTTAGTGATAGAGACTCCATGTTTACAAGTCACTTTTGGAAGCCCCTCTCAAAGATTTTAGGGACAAATTTGAATTTTTCTAGTGCATATCATCCACAATCTAATGTCCAAACGGAGGTGGTGAATAAATCCTTACTAAACATATTGACATGTTAATGTGATGGATAACCAAATAGGTGGGAAAACTTGTTGTGTCATGCTAAATTTTTGTATAATAATTCTTTTCATATTACAATTGGTAAAAGCTCATTTGAAGTGAATTATGGGTTTTTTCCAAAGATGGTGGATGCTTTGAAGAGCTCTAATAGCAAAGCTCAACTTAGTACTAATTTTATGCAAGAGGTGAAGGATTTCCATGCATAAGTAAAATCAAATCTTGAGAACAAGGCTAAAGAGAGAGTCCTCAAGAGGCACGGGAACAAGCAAAAGCCTAATTTTTTGTTGGTGACTTGGTTTGGATGCACTTAAAGAAGAAGCGATTGAGAGGTTCTAACTTCCCCAAAAAGAAAACTAAGAAGATGGGATCTTTCAAAATCAAG
The DNA here is from genome assembly GCA_015680685.1 of Gnetum montanum. Taxonomy (NCBI): domain Eukaryota; kingdom Viridiplantae; phylum Streptophyta; class Gnetopsida; order Gnetales; family Gnetaceae; genus Gnetum; species Gnetum montanum. The sequence goes on from MNCI01001422.1 coordinate 174,995, forward strand.
GATAATATCAATGATAATGCTTTTAATAGTGATTTACCAAATGATATTAGTATGTATTTTGGGTTTAATGTTTTAAATCTTGTGCACTATCATGAATCAACTAATGAGGAGATCATATAGGGTAGCATTAATGAGTTGAAGGGGGCTATTGATTAGTCCAAGCCTTCAACGGAGAGGAAGGAAATCATACTTAAGTGGAGGAAAGCTTCTAGCATTTGGGGAGTCAAGAGGCATGAATATTTGATCCATTAGGAAGATTAATTTTTTGATGATGTTGTATGGGTCCATGAGACCAAATTGTTAAGTGGGGGATTACTTCAAACCCTACTCCCTTGTTTACATGAGTTTACTTTTTGAAGGTTGTGAAAGTTGGTATAGGAACACCTATTTCAATTCCCTTATGTTTATCCTACAAATTTTTTTTGTAGGTTTTACATTTGAAAAAGACTTGGATGAGTGTGTCCTATTTTTATGTGTCTTTTGGTGTTCGTTTTTGTTGATGATGATTCTCGGATGTTTCGACATGTTTTGGGGTGTTTTGGACTCATTTTGATGAGTCCAGGGGGTTCCAGGGTCCATGGGGACTTGTTTGGAGGAATCTAGATCTTCCAGGCATCGAAATGAATATTGTTGTATTTGGCACTTGCAGGTGAGATGTCTCACTAAACCTTGAGATGTCTTAGATGAGACATCTTCACTATGCATGATATGTCTTGAGACTAGATGAGACGTCTCAAAAAAATAGTAAACATCGGACACGAGAGCTAGGTTTTTGCAGTAGACATCCCATCAAAGCTAGAGACTTCTTAGATGACTAGGAAAAAGCTCCAATGTGGCAGTTTTGATGCTGAAACATATGAAAGACTCTAGAAGCTTGTGGGAAACATCTAGGAAGGCAAATAAAAAGCTTCCTATGATTTTGGATCTTTATAATTATGTATGTATCCATTCATGAAGAAGAGAGGAGAGTGCATCTATCAAAGAAAGTAAGAAAAAAATCTTTCAAGAGTTGATAACTAAGCAAGAGAGATTCTGTGATCACATTAGGTGAGTGCAATTGGTGATTGATACTCCAAGATTAGCTTGCGGTGCATTGGTCTATGTGTTTTATTCTCTTGTATCTTACTTTTGAGTTGAAATCTTAGTTTCGAGTTGTTGAAGGAATTTCTATCGGTTGTGTCTTGCATTAAGAATAGTCATTGTATGGTTGTAGAGCCTCATGCTCTGCAATATCGATTGATTGTGACAAGTTTTGGATCCTTGTGGGTTTTGTGAATCCTATTGTAATCTTCTAATAAAGTAATTGAAGAAAAGTAGTTTTATTATTTTCTAGCAAATAATGTTATCTTTGCATAATATTTGGATTTATTGTGTTGAAGGTGATTTAATTATGGAGTGAACCTTCTCCAAGTCCTAATGTAATAAATTTAAAACATGAACTATAAAGAATTAAAATTCCTAAGGTATAATGTACAAGGGTAGTGAGATAAGAAAACCAAAAGTCCTATGGCTTAGTAGCTAATAGGATAAGGCATGATGAGCTAATAGTATTAGTAAGTATTTATTCATGAAAATACTATATAGTGCAATTAATTTAATGGTAGTTATGATTCCATGTGTCAATTATAGTGGTGGTGTGATGAGTGGCTAGCTGATTATTTGACTATATATTGTTTGTGATATAAATAATATATGAATGTTCACTATGATTAGTTATTTTGACTTCTATTATGTAAGATAGTTGTTCATAATATGATAGCTCCAACTCCATGATCTTGTCTTCAAATCTCACAAGAAACAATGAGGTGTTAGCCTAGTGGTATGAGTCTTGGCTTGGTAAACCCAGGTCATAGGTTTGATTCTACTAGATAACATTGAATTATAAATTTCTATAAATCTTGCGGTGTATCTATATTTCAATTATTTCAAGTTTGAAATAACATCCCCTCTTATTTATATGTGGAGCTAGATAACATAGTGTTCAAGATTTGAAGGAGCCTAAATAATAAAAATCTATACTAGTAAACTAATGTAGATTTGATAAACTTTATTAATAGTTTTCTAGTGTTGGGAGGGGGAGGATTGTTGGAACCCAAAATAATTGAAACATAGGTATACCCCAAGATTTATAAAAGTTTATAACTAAATGCTACCTAGTAGCATTGTACTTTTGACCTAGGGTTACTAAGCCAAGACCCATGCTACTAGGCTAACACCTCATTATTAATAGTTTTCTACTGTGATGAAATTAATAGTTTTAAAATTGTATGAGCTTGTTGTACTAGTTTAGTTAGGTAGAATTTATCTTCATGTTTTTTTTGTGCATGTTAGATATGTGGTGATTTTTTAAAAACCATGTTATTGCTACTCTTGAATCATGACTATTTTGATGTAATTACTAGTTGTGAAATATATATTTTGCATTAGTTATAGATTATGTATGTCTCTTGTTCTCTCAATCAATAGAAGCTTGGTACATGAATGACTATTATTTATTGAAGTAGAGAAGGGGGTGGCAGTGTGTGGGTGTGTGTGTTGGAATCATGAAAGGATTATAATATAGGTTAATTAGAACTTTATAGCTCAACATTTCCTAGCATAATCGAACCCATGACTTAGAGCTTTTAAATCAAGAGTCTTACCACTATATTAACATATCATTGTTTATTTCTTAAATCTTTTTTCCCTTTTCTTGAACTCATGGATTTATTTATGATTTATGCACACTTTGGGTAGTGAATAGGTTAGGCTTGTACCAAGGGTTTTTTGGTACGAAAAGTTTATTCATAGTATTATATCCTTGGATTTGATCTTTGCATTGTCTTGTGTTTCTTTTTCTTTAAGTATGAAAGTCCTCATGTTGTAGTTAGGTAGCTAGGAAGTTTTTCTTTTATCAATTATAATTTTCACATAATACCCTACTAACCTTGGTAGGTTAGGAAGTGTCACAAGGACTAAGATAAATTTAAGTAAAGTTGAGGTGATTCTACATAAAGTTGTGGACTTTGTTTTATAAAGATGATTATATGTACACAAGCCAAACAGTAACACAAAACTTTAGAATAGCTATAATTAAAACTATGNTAAGTTTATAACATAATGATACCTAGTAGAATCGAATTTGTGACCTAGGGTTACTAGGCCAAGATCCCTACACTAGCCAAACACCTCATTGCTATAGTTAGAATTGAAACTATAACTATATATGCCCCTAAGCCATGTAGCCAACAAAGTTTCATACTATATATACTCTCATAGTATATCTTGGCATACTCCTTGAAAAAAAAGTTGTAACTTACATAACCATGAGTCATATGTACTAATTAAGTTATCCATGTCAAGCTTGTTACTTGCATGTAACAAGTTGAAAGTTCAAACTATGTGTAACAAGTTGGAAGTTCTACAAAAGTTTTGAGTTTTTTTTGTCTTACTTGTATGATTTGTTTTTGATGTTCTCACTGGTGCTTGGTTAATTTATAAAGTTTACCTTTATTTTTCATGAGAATATAATATTTGTCTAATATATCCTATGGATATTTAGACATAATAAAGTTTCATTTCATTTCATTTGATATATATTTGGGGGGTGGGAAAGGAGTGGGAAGGAGGATGGGGATGGGTGGGTTTAAAACCCTAGAATAATTGTAATACACATACACCCTAAGATATATAGTTTGATTTGAACTTTATAACTCAACATTACCCACTAGAATCGAACACATGACATGGGGCTTTTAAATCAAGAGATTTATCACTAGGCTAACACTTCATTCTTAGAAATATAATTATATTTTAGGTATTTTTACCAATAAAATGCATCTCATTGTTAAAGGCTTGTAAAATATAACTTATAAGTCACATGTTCAATGCTAGTAACATGCAGTGTTCCTACAGAAATGTTCTTTACACTCCCACAAGAAGACCTCTAAGAACTAAGTATTGAAATATCTAGCACACAGTTATAAATGGTCTTTGATTTGGTATAACCTTCGCTTAAGTTAATGATAATGACATGATGGAGCAAAAATATCCAATTGAATGTAGACTTATCCTACCACATATAAAGTAGGAATGACAAGGGCATGATAAAACTGTATGTTTTAAATGCTAAAAATGATTAAATGTTTATTAGTGAAAAAATAACTAAGCATAAAATGCTAAAAATAAACTAAGTATAGAATATACTATGAGAGATAGAATAAATTCTAAGTATGAAATGTGAGTAATATAGCATAACATATTGAATATGTAATGCTATGATATAGGGGGAAAGGGTTCAGGTATCCTTTCAAAATAAAAAAAATGATTTATTACTAAGAACGAAGGCCAAGCTACAAGTGTTGAAGTAAAAAATAAGTGAGATAAAACTAAAAATTAAAACATAATTCATGAGTAAAATATGGATTTGGAAAATGGAATTGAACCTCTATAGGGTGTAGATATGAATGGAGAATTCTTAGGCATTATCCAAAATCAATTTGGAGCTCAAATGGGGTTGTTTTAATGAAGGGTCATGTCATTGATGTTGGAGTTGAAAAAATTTTAACTCTGGAGACTAATGCTAATGCTGAAAAACTCTAAGTTTGAAGTGCTAATGTAGATGTTGATTGATTAATGTAGATGTCATGTTAGTGTTGGTAATGGAGCCTTAAGGAGTTGTAGTGGTCATTGAGCATGTAGATGACATTGGGAGGTTTTCTACACATGATTTTGATCTCTCAAAATCTTAGAAAGTGCTTAGTATTTCAAGAAATCGACCCCAAAATATAGGTTTTTTTCATATTTATAGAATTAGGGTTGCTAATTTTAAGCCTAGAGCTAAGTGAAGGTTTTTGGAAGTTAGTCAAGAATTTGTTCTTGGAAAATTTGATCCTACAAACTAGGCAATGTGGGTCCCACCAAGGGTGACACTAACGTTGATGTTGATGTCATTTGGAGTTGGGAAAATTTTCTAGTTTTTTTTTTATATTAAGTTTTAAGCCTCTAGGACCTTATTTGATGCCTAAAATGAGTTCAAATAGTGTTGAGACAATGCCAAAGAGCTTGTGAAGCCAAGGAATGATGTTAAACATTGATTAGAAATGTCAAGAAAGCATGGTGTAAGTCCCAAGTTATAATTCTTTACATGAGTGAGTGATGGTAATATAACACTCCATCAAATATGTAATTTTGGAGTTACCATAACTTATACATGGACATGAATTCAATATGGTAATAAAATTTTTTATGCTATACAAATAAAAATTTGATGGAGTCCCAAGTTATAGCATCAAATATGTAAGAGTGATTCCTTATGAATATAAGGAAATAAATATTTTTATGATTTTAATATTTTATAATATTTTTGATGTTTTAATATTAAGGCATAAATTTTTCAAAACTAAGGAAAAACCATAAGTTCTTTTCACCGCTCAAGCACTAGACTCCATTTTGACCAAATGGTTCTAGGCTATGTAAGCAAGGTAGTACTCTGATAGAGTCTAATAGCACTTATGAAAGTGATGACTCAAAACACATATAAAGCAAAGAAGACATAGTTGACCCAAGAGAGGAAGATCTCTTCACATGAAATTGGACATCAAAACCCCAAAGAAAATACTTAGAACTAAGTCTATTTTGTATGATGCTTCTCCCAAGTATTTATAGTTTTCACAACATAACAATAGGGATTTGCTTGCATCCATGCATCAATGGAGCCCGTTACAGTAGCTTGGACAATTTAGAACATACTAAAAGCAACTAAAGAGGCAAAGTACCTGAACCACATCACCAAGGAAGGTGAATTAATGCTCTTTCATTGACATAATGGGTGCATTAATTTAATGTAGTTAGTGCATCCCTACACTACGCACTTTGTCCACTTTCCTTGGATGAAAGATGGAATGCCAAAGAACATGTCATAAGCTTCTAAAGACCTCCAAACAAGGTCAAAATTTTTTTGGAAAGCCTAAAATAGGCACTAAACTTGCAACTATGAAATGGAAGGTTAGGATGCAAATTTGGAAGGTAGAAACCTCAACCATGTACATGAAAACCATAAACATAGGCTACATGAAACACATCTTGAATCTAGGGCTTATAATCTACTTACAAAATGTTATTGGATGACTTAGAAGTAGTTGTAATAGACATAAAAAATATAGCTGATGTAGAAAATGACATTACACATCAAAAGTAGGATTGATATTGGGCATCAAAGAGCAAATTGATGCTATATGTCAAGGATAGATTACTAAAGAAGTTGAAATCAAAATCAATGCAAGAGATAATGCTAAAGGTTGAGAATACGCATTCCAAAATGACATTGAAAATTATGTATGATCTCATTTTTTATGAATGTTGGAGAAGAACCAGAAACAATGTGGCTAAAGATGCAAAGCATCGATTCTAGACTACTAAAGATGGCTTTGAACTAAAAAGCCATGGAGTAAACCTAGAACTCTGGCTTACGCAGAATAAGTCAAAGTAGGTACAACAAAACCCATGATCAATAAACCTTGAAGTAAGGAGGAAGGACCAAAATGGTTGGATATGTGAGAGACATTAAAGGAATTTTTTAACTCCTTGAATTTTCATCTTGGCCCCCCTAGTTTCATATTGATGTACTATCATTCATGTTTTTATTATTTTTGAAAAACTAGCTTTTCATAGAGATGAATGGAGAAAAAGAATTCATGTAGCTAACATGATTTTATTGGGAGAAGACTAGGATGATGATGATATTTGAACACAATTATTTTCTTGTTATGTCACTACAAAGGCATGTGATCCATGCCCAAAGATTATCCTATGGAAAGAATAATAAAATAAATAAATAGTTAATTTCAAAAGAACTCATTATTGAGGTACCACTAAAAAGTCATGTAACCCATGACTAAAGGTAGGCTAGTTCCAAGAATCTCATGGTCTCTTGGACTAGTATCATCGTGAGACTATAAACACATGTGATCTATGCTTGAAAGTGCCCTCTAATGAGATTAGCATTTATTATAAGATTGCAAAGACAAGTAATCCATGAATGAATATGCTCCTCTAACTAATTGCAAAGGTCCATGACATAAACATGAATGATTAATTAATTATTTTCAATAAATCTAACAAATGTTTCCCAATTTCTCTTTGTTGAGTGATTTTGTTTTTAATATGGTGGCTAGTTGGTTGCATTGTGATTAGCCTAGGATAATGCAATAAGATGTCATTGGAATAAGGATTTGACTTGATATGTAAAACCTATGGATATGAATATTAATTAGTTTAATAATGCTTAATACATAGGATCCATTATGACCATGGTAAGGGATCTCCAATAACACTTCTTCGATTGCTTTTAACTTTATTTCATCTCATTGATATGACATAATTATAAACTTAATGGTTTGGTGGCATAGTTCAAGATTCTAGCTACATAGTTGCATTTGTGTATTGGAATAAAGATAAGATCCACATTCAATTCCTTAAGTACCCATAGACATTTATAGGAATAGTTATATAAGGGCATTAAGGAAAAGGCTTATTTTGGAAAGGATCCACTTGTATAGCTAATTGGAATTCACGTCCACAAATGAATCCCATACTCACTAGCATATATTGAGTAGTTGTTTTACTTCATTCATTATCATAAAAACTACTTCTCTTCAAATTATGTTGAATTTTAATATAATTCTCATCATTTTTTTCTACTCTCCATAATTGTAGCACAATTTAAGCCTAAATAGATCTATTTTGATCATCTTAAACTATTTTGATCATAGTAAGACTTATCCTCTAATTTGACATCCTTTAGAAAGCCCTAGAACACATTGGATGTAAGAAATTAGCAATAGTTTGATCCAAAAACAAGCAAAAATATTAATTCTTTAGATGATGATATTGTAGCTACAATATTGTAGGATGTATGATGTCACAACTACTATATCACATATATAAATTACTATATATACTTGTGAAACCTTACCATTTTTTTATATTTATGTCAAAATAAAAGGGGGTCTCATGTTAGTTTCACAACACAAAGTCTTCTAGACATCCTAACTTCTAAACTCTACATCCAAACCTCATCACTCCAAAATCTTTGAGCTCCTTGAGCTAAGATATTTATTGTGGTGTAGACATAATGCATTTTAGACATTCTAAGGCAATGAAGAAGGTTGATTTGATTATTTAATAATATAATTACTTTAGGATTTTTACTATTGTGATGAAATGCCAAAAGTATTTTGCAATTGCTATTGTGAAAAAACATTGATGTGCTAGTATGCTGAGATGTCATGATTTTTTATTATAGGATGAAATCCATTTTTTTGATCAATGATTTAGAGCTTTGAAACTAACTTCATTAATCCATGATTTTAAATTGGGGATGATTTTTCAATTAAATGTATTTTCAAATTTCTTGATTTAGGGCTTTGATGAGATTTTTTTTCTTGTAATCATCTTTATGCTACCAACACTATACCTCTCAATTTTTCAAATTTTACAATTTAGGATTCTAATGTTGATAATTATCCTTTCATAACAGCCTTTCAAATTAAGGCTTTTTGATAACTCCACCATATCTTTTAATTTCTTAGGAATTATTTTAAAATTTCTGGGTGGAAAATAATGAATGAAATGAAGATTTATTAGGTCTAAATACCCATAGTATCTAATGAAAAAACTTTACATTTTTAGAAAAAATAAAGATAGACTCTACAAATTGACGAAGAATCAATGTGAGCATCAAAAATAAATTATACAAGATTTTCATTGTAACATTATAATGATGTATCAAATGGGTAATTATAACACAAGAAAGAAATACCTATAACTTACCTTCAAGGGCTCTTGATCTACATAACCTAAAAATGTGTTTTTCTTGAGGGAATTGAGTCCATCTTTCACTTTCAATTTTAAGATGATGAGAACATAAAAGAAGCTTGATGATAGTATTCCAATAGTCTATCAGAATAGTAGCTAAGAGATAGTGAGCTTCTACATCTAGTTTATTAGATCTAATGTAGTATAAATAAAATTTCCTTTTACCTTCCACATTAGTCCATATTTGTGTTAAAATTTTCTGCTTAACTAGTTAGTGAATATGCTTAGGAGTCTATTGCATGTCTTCCCAAGTGATATTCCATTTTCTCAACCATTGCATCCCTTGAAAATACCAACCATGATCTTGTGAATCTTCAAGAACTAATTTAGAGAATTTGACTTATCTTGAGATATGCAAGCTATGAGTGTATGTGATGAATTCACACAATGCTTCTACTTCCAAAGGTAATAAATCACATACACATAAGAACATTAAGTAAGGTATTTATATCTTCAGCTTTAATTCATTAAAAAGAAATGTTATTTGCACTTTTTCAATATCTTTCTAAAGTTTAGCATTGAGTCCAAATGCCCAAACAACACATCCACACAATATAGTAGGATATATAATAGTCTTAAAAATTTGTTTTCTAACCTCCCAAGCTCAGAGGCCTAAATCCTTGCACTTGTTTTTGAAAGCATATAGAGCCTTGAAACCTCAAATGTTTTCTTTAATACACTTCTTCTACATGTAATCGTTCATATAAATGAGATCCAAATATTTAAAAGAATCTACTATTCGCACATTGGTACCTCCCAAGTGGAAGTTATAATATTTATTTCTTATATCCTAGATCACCAATTTGGTTTTATTTACATTCACTTGAAGACCACATAAATGATAATAATTTTCTAAAATTTGCAACATATTTAGAAAATAAGAATTAATTTCATGCTAATTGCATATGGCACCAAACTAAATCTATGAAGTTGATGGACCATCATAGCAACATGTGGACTATGAATAAATCAGCCATAAGAATCTCATGCAAAGGAATAAGAGGCACAGTCCAGATCTATGCATTAGCCTACATCACAAACATAATAATCTATGCAAGGTAAAGTAGATCTCATGCTTCAGGAGGCAAACAAGTCATACTTTTAGAGGACTATGTTATGATCATCATCAACAAATCCATCATGGTTACTATTACCACTAAATTAAATTTTAGGTCATTCTTGGAATTTGCACCATAAGTTAGAGAATAGTTGTAAGCTTCTTTATTTTGGTCAAAAATTTCAACAAATGAAGAATGATTTCTTAGCAAAACCTATTAGTTCTAGAATAATATGTAGCAAATTCAACAATGAAAATTGAGAAAATTTCAATGTGATATGTAGTTAAAGCCATTATTGTAGTGTTAGCACTACCCAACATTGGGACTGAAATAGTCATAATCTTCATCCATTTAAATCCAAAAATAAGAAAGCTATGGTTACAAAGGACTTATGATGATGAAAAGAAAGACTATAGTTATTTATTAGTACTAGAGAAAATTTACTTCAAGATTGGAACCTATCAATTGTATCCCACAATGTAATTAAACAAGATATCAATCTATGTAGCTTACAGAAGTGTCATTCTAAATGGAAAATATTTGTCAAATTTAGTTCATCTTATTTTTTTCAAAATTAAGATCTTAATGAAAATTATCTAATAAATTTAGTCCATCTTTTTTTTCAAGAAATTGGGAGATGATTTGAAGAAAATCAATCAGGTAAGAAGACAATGCCTTTTCCTTATTTGATTAGGAAGTTATATAAACAAGTTGGGATTATGGAATATAAAAATGACATAATCAAGAGAGATTAAAATGCATCATATGTGGAGATGATTAAGCATGTGCCTTATATAAAAAATCAATTAGGAGCTTTGTTAAGGATACCAACAACCATAGGAACTAATGGTATAGGTTCTAGCACCCATGTTCTTGTAGTAGATTTAGAAGTCTGTAGACCAACTATGAGCTATTTACAAGATTTATACAAAGTAGTATGTTGGAGAAAAAGAGATGTAGCCAAAGCATTTATGATCATGATAGATCAACGAAGAGTCTCATTGAATCCTATAATTGGGAAAATCTTACTCAATGTTACATGAGATAATTAGACTACTCAAATGTCTAAAAATGTTAATACATTCCAAGTAATTTTGGAATCAATAAAATGATCTACAATCTTGGTAATGCAACATGAAGGAGATCAAAAAGTTGTAGAGCTTATCATCAACCATATTAGTGAAGCTCTAAATGTACCAATAGTTTCACTAATCGACTTCACTATGCTATAAGTTGTTCAAGTAACAACTGGAGCAAGGAGAAAAGAAGGAGAAATAATTAGTATAGATTAGAATGAAGATGCTTTGGAAAGATACGTGTAAATATGATAGATTATTCAATAAGTCTTTAACATTCTTGAGGATACTACAACAACCTAATGGGAATTGATCACCACAAAGGAGAAGTTGGCAATTGTAAAATCCAAATTACAACATGCCAAGTTGGAGATCCAAGGAATGTAGAATGAAATAGCCCAACTTTGAATTGAGCTTTAGGACATTGGAAGATATGTTGCTTCAAAGCTACTTAAGTAATTCAAAACTAATGAACTTAGCCATCTAATGACCAAACATTAGTAGTTGAAGAAGGAACATGAGTAAGCTACATAGGATGTATCAATATTAAATACAAAAATACATGTATATTCAAAGATCATTACCAGGCTAGGGGAAGAAAATAGAAATCGTACTATAGATAATTAAATATTTCCTAAGGTTGCAAAGGAAAATTATCAATTAGAAGCAATATATAATCATCTTTATGAAAAACTTATAAGGGTAAGCTTGGATATTAAGAAATTGGCTAGGGAAAACAAGAATATTTCAATGAAAGAGATGCATGCAATTAGGAAAAACCCTATGATTGAAATTAATACATTGCAAAACAAGGTCAAAAAGCATGGGAAGTTGAAAGAACATTTTAGAGACCAAGCTGACATGCAAAAGTAGATTAATGAAAAAGAAATTAAATTAGCAAAGGTTAAGGTTGAGATTGCTCTTTAACAAATGCCTAATTGGTAGTCCATCCTTGATAGCATAACAATAATAAATCAGGAAGATCTTAAAATGGTGCTATAAATTGAGAACATGGCTTAGTACCTAGAATTGACACATCTATGATATGCAAATCTAACCATGCTAATAATAGGATGACTAAGGAATGAGCTAGAGAAGAAACTTGCTACCATATTTTTACTTTATGAATAAGAATACAAACTTAGCAATGAAGCATAGTAGAAATTACTTATTGTAAGTGAAAATTTAAAAGTATTGAAGGTAACTTACATTGATTAGCAAGATGTTATTGGAAACTTGGGTAAGTCCATGAAAAATTATCAAGACCTATATGCACAAGTCAAATAATTGTCATAGAGCAAAATAAATTTATATTATGGATTGTGTAAGAAAATCAAATGTTTCCTAAGTTGTCATATTCATGGAAAGTATCAACAACAACTAGCCTTTCCAATCTATCTTGAATTGTTAATGACCCAAGGACTAATGAAGAGAAGCTAAGAGCATTATTAAAATAATTTAGTACGAAAGAGAAGAAATTATACGATAATAGCCATAGTAGCAATCAATGTAAGAAGCAGTACCACACCACCAAGGATAACATGAAGTCGTGTTGTCAAAAGATTTGTAAGACTTGTAATTTTTTGTAAGTTTTTATGAATGTCTAGTTTTTCTATAATTTTGATAAATCACTTGAATGAATGATATAATGTAGCATTCAAGTTAGTCAATCAATTTATTTGTACTTAATCAATCAATGTAGTTATTTTTATAATTTTATAAAAAAACCCTATCCCACTTTTTTTTAATTCGAGGATGAGTTTTTAGTTAGTCATATATGTGGATCATTGAACATAGAAGGGGGGTTGAAGAATAAGTTCACCAAATTAATTCTTAAAGAAACAAAGCACACACACCAATTTTAACATGGTTTCCCAACTTGAGTAGTCAATACTCAGAGCGTAGATCACAAGCACACCTTTGGACATTGTTACTCCCAAATGTGGTTGAAGGGTCCACACACTATATAGTCTTCAAGCCCTACTCCGAAGTGTTGTACCACAACACCAATCAATCAACCCTACAAGGTCCTTTTAGGCTTCGAAATGTGGTTTTAAGGCTTCCACAACCTTTATAGTCTTCAGCTTTACACCAAAGTGTTTTTATCACAGCACCAACAACTTAATCCCATAGGATCCCAACAAGCTCAAGCACATTGATGGGACACGATATCACATGGGCCGCGATATCGCATACACGATATCACATCCTCTCTGCAATATCGCATATGTGATGTATCGTACGCGATATCGCGGTCCGTTGCCATTTCTATAAATAAGAAGCAGCTCCCCATTGTTTCTAAGTTTAGGCCTAGACCATAGCGAAACTCTTGTAGTTTTACATCTCCAGAGATAGAATAATTTCCATGTGCCCGTAGTAGGAGTTCCAAAGTGAATGGATCTTTATTCGAGCAAATATTGTACTTGAACACAAGTTTGTGTATGGAAATAAAGATGAACTTCTTGGATAAACCTTGTAGTGCATGGACTAAGCCAAATAGGAATTTATTTATTGTTATTTATTGTTAATGTTTAAATGCTTTATTAGTTCAATCTCTCTCAACCCTTCTCTCCTAGTTAAGTGCATTCAGTACGACCACTTCGAGCATGTGCATTACGCTTGGTAATCCCAGCAACGAATAGCAATTGGTAATTCAAGAAGGTTGCATTGGTTGAGGGTGTGAATGGTAAGTGGGAACGAATGTTGATGCTAGGTTAATTAAGGCTTAGTTAGTTAGTTAAAGTTAGTTAATTAGTCTCTTCACCCTTTACCTCATTAGCATAGGAGATAAAACATAAAAACTATAAAAATCACATACCTCAGACTTACTTAACCATACAACCGTGACAAATACAAGTAAGTTTGGGAAGACAATGAATAATTAACCTTAAGTGTTCCATAAGGTGTGTATGCACTTAGTTTGTGGAGTTTGACCAGATCATGCATGTAACGCTCGTATTCGTATGGTTGAGTGTAGGGGTTCCTCGCCACTCATCATTGGCACTGTTGTCGAGGACTAATTTATTTGTGCACTATGTAGAACATAGGAAATCATCCACATCATTGGGAAGCTTAACGAACCCTTAAGGTTAATCAGGAGAAATTTTATATAACAGTTAATCAACACACTGAATAAGACACAATGTCTTCTTCTTCTCATAAAAGCACTTCACCACCTAGGGATCACACTAGAGATAGTCGGTGGCACCAAACACATAACCAAAAACTGCCAATTCCTCAACAGTATCGGGTGGTATATACTCATCATGATGAGTATATACCTGATTTTACCTTTATCCTCCATTAGGATGAAGAACTGCATTGGAGAGACTTGCAAGGTAACATAGTGTTACCTCCAGATCGGGAAGTCCCTAACATGCTTCTTCGTGCTCTTGCATAGATAGGCATGATAGAATTATACGCTGAATATGTTACAAAAGATTATGACATAAGGGATTACCATCCCACAGCCATGCACCATCTAAGGGACTCGAGGCAGGAGAGCCACCATACATTGTTGAAGGGAAAAGGGGTCCCACACGTCCTAAGTGAAATTGGAGATGGTGAACCAATTATAATAGGTTCTCCATCAAATGATGTTCCCCCTCTTAAGAATAGTGAGGAGGTGGGGTATCAGAACCTATGCTCCATGATACACAATCCTAGTTCTGATGCCCACGAACACCAAGTGTTCAATGAGGGGACACAAACACAAGATAAGGACGATTGTTCTGATCGTTGTCACAATTGGGGTTGGGATCACTGAAGAGAAGGTAGGAGACATCACCATGGCGATGACTCTCCTTCTTCTTCCCCTTCATCATATCATTCACCCCCTCCTTCCACATCAAGATGCAGTCACAAGGAGCACAACGGTGAGGATAAGGGTAAGCAAAATGAGAGTCTTTGATGAGAGAGTCGAGAGCAAGGATGAGGGCATTCTAGAGAATCTAGGCATGAAAGAAGGAAAAGTAGGGAACCATGTAGGCATCATAGATGTCATGAGAGAGATGATTATGATGAGCCCCTACTAGCAACCCAGAGTATGTTAGATATTATAGAGGCTATGAGAATACCTACAAGGCACCAAAAAGATAGTCGGATCAAGAGACTAGACATGAATAATATTCCACGGTTTGAGGGGGGATACAATGATAATCTGCAGAACCACTTATAGCATTCCACAATGCATGTGCCTTGCAGAATATTGAAAATGAGTGGCAGAAGTTAAAGTTATTTCCTAGGACACTCATAAAAGAAGCAGAGAGTTGGTACTGATCTTTAGAGCCGGAAACCATTAGGAGGTGGAGTACAATGCTAGAATTGTTTAATGATAAATACCAAACATACTCCAGAGTGTCTAACTTGTGTAAGAAGATCCAAGGATGGAAGCAGGGTAATCACAAACCCTTAGATGCTGCCATGGGCTGATATTATGCATTGCTACATCATTGCCTAGGCCATGGTTACGCACAACGGGATCAACTCTGCCACCTTGTAAATAGGCTAAGACATGAAACCAAGAGATCCCTTGGGACATATGCCCAAGGGAGATTATCTGAACTTAGATCCCATGAAATTCATCGATTGTTGGAACAAGTAGCTAAAGAAGAAGGGGGGCTATAGAAAAGAGAAAGTGTAGAAGACTACAACCACGATCCTTCCCTCCGAAAGAGGGAAGTGAGATTTTGTGATGAAGAGAATGAGTCACCACTCAAAGAGTTGGTGAATAGAAAAACCTTGTCACTTCAAAAATTAATAATGGAAGTGGTGGTGAAGGTAGATCAAATACAAGACTCCTTAGATAGTAGATTTAAACTTTTCCTGAAAATCGTAGAGGAGTCTAAGGAGAAACAAAGTAGTGACCATGACAAGAAAAAGTAGGGAGATTTATGCCATGCACATAACAAGGATAAGGGAAAAATGACTATCGTTGATGAGGTTGTGGATTCAAATACAGACAATGATGGTGGATGTGAGATCTACCAATATGACCATCCTAAGGGATGTTGTCCAATAATCTCACATCTGCAAGAGTCTGGGGTGTATGCACTCAACCTAAGACTTAATAGATGGCAAGCACCTCGTCGGTTACCTTATCCCCAAGGTAACTTGAGGCAATTCCACCAACCATTAACGTATTATCCAAGTGGAACTCCACCACAACCTATCGGGCAACATCAGCAGTGGTAACACCCATAGTCATGGGGGATGCCACCGCCTAGACAACAATACCCTTACCGGCAACCAAACCCATATGGCTATTTCGTGCAGTAGCCAGTTTCTCCAAGTGACTCTATGGGTCACGCAACCCCACAATGTCACTACCAAGTTTGGGAATATTTTAGGACTCCTTCTCCTACAGAAGATGCACCATATGCATACCATCCTCCGAATCCATCCATCACTCTTCTGCCGGTAGTTCCACTACCACCCACTCCAACGATGCAAGGGGAACTCCCCACTCAACCGCAACAAAATAATGCTATGAGAGCTGTAAACCTTCAAGCCACTACTGGTTCTGACAACTGTATAAAGAGAAGACCTTTCTTCAGAACTAGGAGTCCAAACAAGCTCTCACAACCACAAGCAGTTGAGTCTATGACCACTCCTCCAACAAATAAGGCTTCGGAGCTCCCTTCAAACCAACAACAGAGCTCAACGCACACGGTTATGTTAACACATATCGTTACTGACTGGATCAAGGTAGGCCACATTCCTAGGAAACTCTATGACCCTAGAAGTCCCTTAATCTACCTCCAAGTCACTGGGAACGAACCACGAAAGGCTCTTCTTGACTCAGGTTCCGGAGTCAACTTAATATCAAGAGAAATGTATAAAGCCTAGAACCTGCCTCCACTTAAGAAGAGCAATATTCAACTAGAGCTGGCTAATTCCCTTAGGATTGGTAGAGGACATCATTACTACTGTGTGTGGTTGGTCATACCCAACTAATTTCCTAGTGATCCACGTAAATAATGACAAAGGAGACTTCCTGATAATAATGGGAAGGGCATGGCTGAGTACAATAGATGCATGCTTAGGAACCCACGATCTTTCCCTGGAGATATCTAAGGAAAACATTTATGGAAAGATTGATAAGAAGAAAGTTCCATGCATCACATATAGTGAGTCAGAGGGTGATGACATGGAGGAATGCTTAGCATTTCCTACATGTAACCGATGTGCACCAGAGGATAACATACAAAGGTGCCTGTATGTAGTAACCACTCAACAAGAGAACACCCCGTGGTTGACAACTAATCAAGAGAGCAACCCAATATGCATGGAATGAACTAGGGGAACAACCTAAACCCATAGCGAGAGCATAGATACATTGGAATATGAGCATCGCCAACTTCCAACTCTTAAATCGAAAACATCAATTGGGAGAAGTTGGGAACTTCTAAGAAATTCAAACAAATGCTCCTTATTTTGAATCTCTCCCTTTCCATTCAGTCATGGGGGAGATGGCCACCTATGATAATTAATTGAGGCCCTCAGTTCTTTTTAAGTTTTTATTTTACACATTTTTGTTTTACAAATTTCTTTAAATTTTCTTGTTTTTGTTTTACAAAATTATTCATACTTTTCCATTTCTTGTGTGTGTTATCCATTTTGTTAAGTTTGTCACCCAATAAGTGTTCTTAATGATGGTATGAATTGTTTTATATTGATTGCTAATGTTTGGTTTTTACCCTTAAGTTATGATGTTGATACTAAGGTATGGTTATTTTGATACAACAGGCAATGAGCTCACTTCATTCATACATCCATAAATTTCTATGGTCTCTCTCAGCTTGGAAATGTGCAGTCCCTTTCTAAATAAGAACGATCGGTGACTGGGCATTTCTCAAACTAAGGAAGGACTCAAGGATTAAAAAGGGTGTGGCTTCAAGGGAACTTGATGCATTTGTGTTGGCCATTCTCTTAGGTGCTTCGATGTTTTCTTCTTGAGTTTTCTTAACGTTTCAACGTTACATAATTATCGGGAAGTTGAGAAAATAAAAATAACAAAGTCTTTGCATGGTGTGATTCTCACGCATAAACACATAAAACAAAAAAAGAGAAAAAACAATGAGAATTCAAAGCACACCCCTTAGACGAAATAATCATTTAGGCTACAGGCACTGGTTATGGAACTAAAATAAAAATGTTCCCTCTAACTAAGGCCCTTCTCACTTCCCATTCTCTCCTCCTTCGTTTCGTTGGAATGGTGGTGGCTCTTTGGGAAGGCATTCTTGTTACTTCAAGGGGATGGATTGGCCGAATGCATTAATGCGAAGTTACTGGATGTGGTTTTTTTGAGGCTGAACTTGGAATGGAATCTACTAAGTTACATTAATCATTAANTAATACTTTAAATCTTGTTCCAAATGACATTCCTAGAGCCTATGGACTCTTTGAATGTGGGTTTGTCAGGGCATTAAAGGCATGAGCCTACTTTGGGAAGGACCCACTAGCATTCCTATTTGGTGCACTAGCTAAATTCTTTCCCTTAACATTTTTGCAATCCACTCTATTTTGTTCATTTCCATCTTGACATCCATTTCATCGATGTTATTGTTGTCCTTTTCTCCATCTTTCTTGTTCTTTATTCTTTCTCCATTATATCACTACCAGAGGTTCGCTCTTAGTCATGAGGGTCTGGACCCAAATTTTTTTGATTTTCTCCTAACCCCTACACCTTCGGTAGCCACTATGATATCTCTGTATCCATATCAGCCATACCACAACTCAGCCAATGGACCTTTCACTGAAGCAAGGTATCAATTGCATTATGATTCATTTACCTTTGCTAATATAAGACTATGTTGTATGTACAGATGGCAATCATACAACAATAGATTGGATATGGCGGGAACACTTGGAATGGATTAGTGCTAAAGTAGCTATGCAAGGAACAAGATGGATGGCGCACTTATGGATAGACAACGAAAGGTGCAATCTTGGCATTGGCAGCAGCAGACTTCTTCTTTCTTCTCTCTCAGTTGCCAAATAAAGCTTGATGTCAAATGTATAAAGTGTTCACTCTTGTTGTCGTGAACACCAGTTTTGTCATGTCTTGTAATGATGATCCATTCACATGTCATCCCATTCACCATTAGTTCCATTCAAGTTAATAATCCCATACCTTACCAATATTTTGTAAGAAACTTAAGGATGAGTTTTTATTCAATCATGGGGGTATGATGGGACGCGATATCGCATGGGCTACGATATCACGTACGCGATGTATCGTATGCGATATCGCGCGTTTCCCGCGATATTGCGTGCACGATATCGCGGTTCGCCACCATTTCTATAAATAAGAAGAGGCTCCCCATTGTTTCTAAGTTTAGTCCTAGACCGTAGCAAAACTCTGGCAGTTTTAGCTCTCTAGAGATAGAATAATTTCCATGTGCCCGCAGTAGGAGTTCCAAAGTGAACGAATCTTTATTCGAGCAAATATTGTACTTGAACACAAGTTTGTGTATGGAAATAAAGAAGAACTTCTTGGATAAACCTTCTAGTGCATAGAATAAGATAAATAGGACTTTATTTATTGTTAATGTTTAAATGTTTTATTAGTTCAATCTCTCTCGACCCTTCTCTCCTAGTTAAGTGCATTCAGTACGACCACTTCGAGCACGTGTGTTACGCTTGGTAATCCCAGCANTTACCTCATTAGCATAGGAGATAAAACATAAAATCTATAAAAATCACATACCTCAGACTTACTTAATCATACAACCGTGACAAATACAAGTAAGTTTGGGAAGACAATGAACGATTAACCTTAAGTGTTCCATAAGGTGTGTAGGCACTTAGTTTGCGGAGTTCGACCAAATCGTGCATGTAACGCTCGTATTCGTATGGTTGAGTGTAGGGGTACCTCGCCACTCATCACACATTAACCCTATAGGGTAATAAGAGAATTATAATTACAAGGAATAAGTGCAACTTAGTTTGCTAATCATTGTATGTTTAGGTACAACACACTTTACAATGCTTTACAATGCCAAAATGATAATATAATCAAGAGCAATATAGAATTCAATGATTGCAAATGATTGTACAAGGATTACACAACAAGCTTGCACATTTCCCAATGTACATCAAGTCTTCTTATAGCTCCCATATTTGTAAATCCATCTTGAAACTGATGTAATAGCTAACCAACAGTAACTAACAATCATGGAAGACATCTTACTAGTGCCTAAGACATCTCTCTGAAATTGCCTTTCATTCTGGAAAGATGTCTTTGTTTAGTAAAAGACGTCTTTCTAAAATCTCCATTCTAAAACATGTCTTTTTCTTCTAAAAGATGTCTTTCTAAACTTGGTCTGCATTCTGTAAAGATGTCTTTTCTTATTGGAAAACGTCTCTAGCTAATAAAAGAGATCTGTTGTTTCTTGAAGATGTCTTTGCCTAAAACCAGTCCAATTCTGCCAAGACATCTACTGTTTCTTAGAAACATCTTTCTTTAACTTTCTTCATCCTTTAAATTCATTGTTCATTGTCCACAACCATGATCTTTTGCATGCTTTAATGATGATAACTTTGCTTGTATAGTATTTGGTACTTATTCACATTCTTTGGATGTTCTTTTGAATACCATGTGGATGACCTCCTCCTTGTCCTCTATGCAGGTTGTAGCTCATCTTGGTTTCCCATGTACGTATTCCTATAAACAAAAAACCATACAACCATGGAAATAATCCTTGAATCCATTTTACTTAACATTTTAACACACAGCAAAACACACTAAAAGTTCCACAATCTCCCCCTTTTTGAATAGCAGCAAAAAGGATAAGGTGCCCAAACTTGGTTAGAAATGATATAAAAGAATAATAATATTCAAATAATATGTAGAACCAACTATTTCTCATAATCCTAAAAATATATAGTGAAGCAAGAAAATCAATGTAAGGAGTATGTATTTATCAGGTCCATGAAGAGGTGCCCCAAACTTTGCAAGAGCAAAACCAAACCTTCGAAGTGAAATTCAACCTTAAAGTAAGTAGCTTGTCTCTAAAAAAATAAGTCATTAGTACTCCATGATGCTTAAAATGGTCAAATGTTCTCCATATTTGTAAAACATAGGCATATCTTTATGGTAAGGTAAATATAGCAATACAAATTTATAATGGAAACGAATTATGTCAAATTTGTGAGCTAGGAAGAACATTTCATCACAAACTAATTAAGGGATGTTTCAATTAAGACATGCATTTTTCCCATATAATTATGATGTTATTACTCATATTGTAGTAAGGAATGTACTGCATACTCAGCTTTATTCTTGATTATGGAAATTGAGAACTACTCTTTTGATGTAAAAAAAAGGAGCTATAATTAATTCAATAAGGACCATCAATGTTTAATTTTAAAGGCCAACGGTAGAAAAAGTAGGAACAAACACCTTATCTAATTTTCTTATTAAAACTTGCATTGCTACACTTAACTAGAAATTTGGAAGCTATGAAAGAAACATGCATATTCCATTGTTTGTTCAAGGAAATGCAACTACCACAACCATGAATCATGCTAATAAGTGTACATTCATATACCTCAAGGGATACAAGACATTGCAATTTTCAAATGGTACTTCTTGAAGTTCTTTACTAATATGATTAAGTAAAAAACATTTAGTTAATAGAGTTAAAAACAAAATAGAAGCATGTAGAAGTAGATGGTCCATCAAGTATCTCAAGACATTCTCTAAATGTTACTTTCAAAGGGCTAAAAAAAAATAGAAGCTACCTTATGTTAGAGTCCATTTTTAAGGATTCAATACATTGTCATTTGAACTAATACACTCATAAGAGAAAAAAATGTGTTATGATTCCACCTAAACTAAACTTTTAGGAAACATCATGAGGGAATGTAAATAATAAGAAGGAAATTAAGAGGAGTAAGTACCAAAAAGACAAATCAATGTCCAAGAATATCTAAGTAGGTTTTAGTAAGATTTCTAGATGGTGATAAGGTAAAATACTTATAAGAAATCTTAATTAAAAGTTAATTCTATTGTTACCTTGAATATCTTGCATGTCATGAATCTTTTCTCATTTTGGTACAACTTGCTATTTCAATGTGTGAGCTCTCCAAAGACTTCCCCTACATTGATGATCTCTAAGATGATGATTAATAGTGAGGAATAAGCTCCTCCTACACATGTGCAGTTCTTCTTAGGCATTAAGATTAAAATGCAAGTTACAAAACAACACTATAACTACAGGTTAACATTAATCTAATTGTGGAGATCAAGGTCTTCAATCAATATTGATAGAAATTCTCAAAGGTTTATCTTAGCTCTTAATTAGTAAAAATTTCTCAAAGTTCATGAGCATAGAACCAGATAATCACAAGAAATTCAGATTATTAAATGCAAGAGAAGAATTCAAACAAGAGTAAATCTTTATAAACTCACTTGTATTAAACCCAAGGTTAAATGTAAGAGATGCTCTAAATTATTATTTTTCCACCTATCTAACCTAGAAAATATACAAGTAACCTTGTACTTCCCAAAGACTATTTTCATTACCTAGCAAGCAAAGAGATGGAAAAAATTATCTTGACCTACCTTGCTTGCCAGTAAGAAGAGAGGATTAGTGGAGTTTGAGATGAGGTCCCCTATCATGAAGTACCTCCTAATATGTAGGTTCTCTTTCATTAGATTGTGTTTTATGATCAATCCTTTCAGCACTCCTTGCATTATTTTTAGTACTCCAATTTTCTTCATTCTCTCTTATTAATACCTACTTAATTTTCTTACCAAAGCCTTTTTGACAAGACCAAACATTAAACTTATTTTGATCATCATAGTTAAGATTTTTCATAAAACCATAATTTTTACATGTAAAATCAGTATCATCCTCATGATCAAAATTATCAAACCTTACTATGCTTTACCTTGAGGTTGAAAGTTCAAGTGTTGCTTCCTTTGAATTCTTTGGCTAATTTTTAGAAATCTTCTCTTCTTGAATCATATTGCAATCCTTTTTACAAGTGGTTAGTTGTTAAATGTTAGCTTTTATGTCTGAGATTTCTTCTTTCACTTCAACATGAATAAGATTTAACTTAGAAAGTACTAAATTCCTAATCAAATGATGTACAAGAAAATTTTCTTCTTTAAATTCATTATACCTCTTGTCACACTTACCATTTTGTTCAACCATATGTGAGGAAGGTTCATCAGTAAGTGCGATGCATATGAGATGTGAGTCTTTGGAAGAATTACATGCTTCTTCTTCACATTGCTCACCATCATCCCAACTTGTATAGAAGTTGATCTTTTTTGGTTCCTCATCATTGGATCTATTCTTTGGCTGAATTTTTCTATCATTTGAAAGACTAGGACATTTGAAGTCCATATGGCCTCTTCCTCCACAAATCCAATATTCTATAGAAGAAAAATATAAGTTAGAAGAATTTAAAAAATTTCTACCTCTTTCTCTACCTTTGAAGAAATTAGGTCATTTCTATCACTGAGATTCCCCTTTGTTTCTTCTTGTAAGTAATCGTTGTAATTTCCTTGAGGGAAGAGAAATCTCATCTTCATTGCTACCATCATGCTCGTTGACCTCCTTCTTCTTGGAGGCAGTCTTTAGAGCAATAGGTCTTTCTTAGATCACTCCTTTGCTTATGAGATTCATTTCATAGGTGATAATAGCACTTTGAAGTTTCTCAAATAATGCAAGGAGTGCTAAAAGGTTTTATCATGGCTATGATCTTAGGTCTGAACTCCGGTTGTAGAGTTCTAATCATTTTGATAATGACATTGGTTTTGGGCAAATCCTTTCCTATTCCTCTAATTGCTACAACAACATCATTAGCTCTAGAAAAATAATCCTTTATTTTCTCACCTTCTATTATTTTGAGTTCAATATATTCACTTTTTAAAACTAATAATTTTGATTTCTTAACAATAGAGGTTCCTTCATAAGTAGCTTCTAAAGTTTGCCAAATTTCTTTGACTATTTTACATCCTACTACCCTATTAAATTTATATTTATTCAAATCACAATATAAATATTTTTTTTCTTTTGAATCAAACATGAACTTATCCTCTTCCTCTTGAGACCATTTGTTGCAAGGTTTGATGATGCTAGTTGTCACGTTGACAGGTGAAGCGCAACCTTCTAGGATTGACTCCCATACTTCAAACTCCAAAAATTCAAAGAACCCTTACATTTTGGCTTTCCAATAGGTGAAGTCAAATCCATTGAAAATGGATGGCTTTGTGTAAGATGTCCCCTCCATTGTTCACTCTTGAAGTTGATGATGACAAAAGAGTACCAAGCTTAATACCACTTGTGGATTGTTGAACTTAGAAGGAGGGGGGATGAATAAGTTCCCCAAATTAAATATTAAAGAAACAAAGCACACACACCAATTTTAACATGGTTCCCCAACTTGGATAGTCCACACTTGAAGGGTAGATCACAAGCGCACCTCCAAACTTTGTTACTCTCAAATGTGATTAAAAGGTCAACACCTTGTACAATCTTCAAGCCTTACTCCAAAATGTTGTACCATAGCACCAATCACTCAACCACACAAGGTCCTGTTAGGCTTGAAAATGTGGTTTCACGACTTCCACAACCTTTACAATCTTTAGCTCCACATCAGCATGTTGTACCCCAGTGCCAGCAACTCAATCTTGCATAATCCCAACAAGATCAAACGCATCAACCCTGCAAGGCAACAAGAGAACTACAATTACAAGGAATAATTGCAACTCAATTTTTTGATCCTTGTATGTTTAGGTATAGCACACTTTACAATGCCTTATAATGCCAAAATGATAATATAATGAGGAGCAATAGAGAATTCAATGATTGTAAATGATTGTACAATGATTACACAATAAGCCTGTATATTTTCTAATGCACATCAAGTCTTCTTATAGCTTTCATGTTTCTAAATTAATCTTGAAACTTATTCAATGGGTAACAAACGATCACTAATGGTTATGAAAGATGTCTTACTCATGCTTGAGATGTCTCTATGAAATTTCCTTCCATTCTGGAAAGACTTCTTTGTTTAGAAAATGACATCTTTCTGAAATCTCCATCCTGGAAGACATCTTTGTCTTGTGAAAGATGTCTTTATGAACTTGGTTTGCATTCTATAAAGACGTCTTTGCTTGATGGAATACATCTTTGCTTGATAAAAGACGTCTATTGTTTCTTGAAGACATCGTTGCCTAAAACCACTCCAATTATGCCAAGACATCTACTATTTCTTAAAGATATCTTTCTTCAACTTTCTTCATCCTTTGAATTTTTTTGTTCCTTGTCCACAACCATAATCTTCTACATGCTTTAATGATGATAAATTTTCTTGTACCATATCTAGTCCTTGTCCACATTCTATGAATGTTCTTTTGAATACCATATGAGTGACCTCCTCCTTGTTCTCTATGTAGGCTTTAGCTCATCTTGGTTTCTTGTGTACATAGTCCTACAAACACAATAACCATGCAAACAACATTTGACTCCATTTTATTTAACATTTTAACACACACCAAAACACACTAAAATTTCCATAGTATAGGTATGATAAATAGCTAATAAATGGATTCCAAAATTGCACCTATAATATCATATCATAGCTATGATATTATATGTTTTTATTTGATATCATAGATGTGATGAATCTCGGGGGCTAGTAATGCCTATAAATACCATCCAACCACTGTATTTGATAAATGTTTTTAGTAATGCCTTAGGTAGATTCTTGTAGTTTGTTTTTGTGAATTTAGTACTAGTTAGTAAGTGTTTACTATATGTTATGAAGCAATTGTATGATATCTTTATTTAAGTGAAATGTTTCTAGATATATTTCATGGCTGGAAATAAAGATCAAGACTGTTTCTAATCATTGAAGCGTTTTACTTAACTTAGAATTAACTTTCCATTATAATTGACATTTTCAATGTACTTTACTTTTCATTGCACTCAACATAATATTTACATTTTACTATATAATAAAATTTAGTGGAATAAGTATGACAAATCTTTGCATAACGTATAATTGTTTGGTAACCTAGGAGTAATAATGCTTGATACACCAAGTACTATGTTACTTGGTTATTCTAGTGATGATTAAATTAGCCCAAGACATGCATGAAAGATTGAGAATGGATGCTCATTGCCATTCGGGTAATTGAGGGGAGAGGGGTGGGGTGGGGTTGTTGGAACCATAAAATAATTATAATGTAGGTACCTCCCAATATATATAGTCCAGTTAGAACTTTATATCTTAGTAGTGTCCACTAGAATTGAACCCATGACTTGGAGCTTTCAAATCCAAAGTCTTACCACTAGGCTAACATATCATTGTTTGTAGAATTAATATTCAATTTTGATGTTTTACTTTAGCTTTTTAAATAATGAATAATATCATACCGTATGCTTCACTTATAAGTAAACCATACACGTTGATGATAACTAACTCAAGTGGAAAGGTAATCATTAATGAATACATACCAACTCTCTAAAAGTTATATTATCCCATCCATGAATTATGATCAAGCCACATGTAACACTTGTGACTTATATGATTTTGCGTAGGGAACTCTTGTCATTGATCATCAATGTACACTTTGAAATTAAAATAATCAACATGGAGATAAATATATTTCTATAACTCATCCATTTTTATAATCCTAATAAGTTAGTTTAATTTATTTTATATCATGCAAAATCTTCCTTTGCATTGATGCTTATAAACTACTATTTTTTGGAAGCTATGTAAATCTTTAAGACTTACTTTTAATCCTATCTTCCAATCTATAAATATCAAAAGCTTAAGAAAAGTCAGCTTTATAATGAATTAAAGCCTTATTTGCCAATCATCATCAACATTAAGAACATTACATTACAATGTTGAAAACTTCTATTTTGCACTAATTTTTTTTATTGATGATAAAAATATTTTTGATATATATAAATGAATCTCATAGGACCATTATTTGGAGAGATAATACAATGCTTATTTCTTAAGGCAAAAGATGTGAGTTTGATCTTGGATGTAAATATTTGAAAATGTTAGGATTTTGTTCATCCATTAACCTCTTGAGGACTCTACTTGATGGGATGATCATTATGATGAATCTTCTTAGAAAAGTAATCTTACCTTCTTCTTAAGCATATTAATACTTTACCACCATGTTTCATTCTTGATGTACTCTTTATTTTTCTTCTTAAATCTTCATGAAACCATATTTTATTATCCTTCAAATAGTTGTGGTATGCCCAAACCTTTTATCATACTTGAACATAATTAAACATCACTATAGTATATCTGAGTTTATCATCCATCAATCCCACTCTATATGCATTAATAATTAAATGTTCAAGTAGTTGTAGAAACATTATCATTATCATCTTATCCTTATACCAATAATATGTATATAATTTTTCTCTCCTCATTTAGCTTTAATAAGAGCTAAATATTTATCTATCTATAAATTTTTCACATTATCTTCAACCATTATATAATATCATTTTTAGTCTTCTTTTTGATGAATTTTAATACTTTGATGTGACAATCTTTTTTGAGAGGCTAATTATCCAATCCTCTTTGAACATGACTAAATTATCTAATACCTTGTACCAATGGACTTACCAAGGATTTGATATGGTTTTATCCTAGACTACTAATATAATGTTAATACTCCATTCTCATCATCTTCATTTTTCTCATGTCTCTTTTGGTCTTCATCTTGATGGGTTGTTGGAACTGTGATGTGATAGTCTTTATTGAGAAGTTTATTATCTAATCTTATTTGAACATGACTAAATCATCTAAGATCTTATACCAATGGTTTTAACACAAATTTAGCATGTCTTTATAGTTAGTTACTAACCTACTACTAATCCTTTCCTTTTCACATCTAGATAAAGAAATAATAATGGTGGAGCTAGGATTGGCAATGGCAAAAACATAATAATATTTAAAAAGTTTAGAATCTTCTCTAGAAATTCTCTTATGCAACATAATAAAATGACAAGTTAAACTAGTGATGATAAAATTTGATCAAATATACTGATATACTGATATTTTATTATGTTTATGTAGGCCCAAAGGATTTGTTAAACAAATGAACTTGTGCAAAACACATCAATAGTAATAAAACCTACGTCCAATAGATGTATCCAATATTCATGTAACTTGAACACATATTCTTTATAATTCCTTAGAACTAACACATTGGTAGCTTAAATAGCTCATACAAATACTAACTAGATAAATGTCATTTTCTTCTAAAGAAATATGTTCTCTAACATTCTAATAATATAATCAACATTATAATTTGGTAAAATTTAGGACATAGCATGAAGATGACATATAATTTTTTCCCTAACTTATCATTATCTATTGAAATTAATATGTTTCAATATTAATTAATACATATTACATCAAATGTTTTTCTAGTTTGTAATTAAATCTAAGAAAATTTATGGAGAACATGCAAGGTATTAAAATCAAAAATATTTGACTATATGTACCTTAACATATAGCCAAAAAATACTTTCATTAAACTTAAGCATAATATAACAATGTGTTAGATCAGCATACCCCTTAGAATCAAACCTTAAACATGCAAATCATAAGGTGGATGCTCTAACCAAGTGAGCAATTTCTCAATGACAACCTCTTAACTTGTAGGCTATGAGAAGGAATTGTCAAAACTAAAACTTTATGTACTTCTAAGTTGTACAACCAATATAAAAAATTATTTGAACTTAAAAAAAAATATAACAATGCCTTAAGTGCCACTCAAACTCATAACCTATTACATATAAAGAAATTAGCTTATCACAAAAGACCATGAGATCCTAGTAGTTCATTGAAAAAAATTTAATCCTAGTAGTTCATTGAAAAAAATTTAATGCTAATAATTTCCTAAAGACTATGTTAATATATCTTAATATACATTAACATGGAAAAGGAACCACTATTTAAATTAATCATAAGGTGTTTGTTTCTTAAGTCATAGATGTAGGTTTCAGCTTGGAATTAGCCACTTGAAAAGATGTTAGACTTTTGCTCATATACCAACCCTCCTAGAACCTCGTTTGGCAAGATGAACATTAAATCTCTGGATGATTATCCTTTTTTATATATTGACATGAAAAACCTAAGTCTTAGGTTTACTTCCACTAGGATAAAACTGAATTATGGAGGAAAAATCCATAAAATAAATTTTGAAATTGGTGTGGTTTGATAGATCTCAATGGAACTAAGAAAAAATTTTGTTTAAATTTATATATATATTTGAGATTATGTTGGTGATTGATAGTATAAAAGTTATATAATCTTTATGAACTAAAATTTTCAACATTGCTCATTTTCTTAGAGCATTACACTTGTAGTTTATAAGTCATAGGCTTAATTCCAAGGGATATGCTAATTTGATATGCCATTATATTTTGCTTAAGTTTTATGAAAGTATTATATTAGCTATATATCCTAGTGTACATATTATCAAATATTTTTAGTTTTAACACTTATTTATGATTTAAAATTAAATCTATGTATTAGCTCTATGTGAATATCCTTTATCTTTTTATATAATGATTAAGTTTGTGGGGAGGAATGTCAAAACCTAAAATAACTTGACTATAGGTATATCCTAATATATATAGCAAATATGACTCAAACTAGAATCTCTCACCTAACAAGATAATGAGCTAATCACTTAAGCCACCTATTACATCCAATTTTTTGGTTTGCTAGCGTTCATGACTAAGTGTGGTTTTGGCATTGTTTCACTAGATTTTGAGAATCAAACTCTCTAAAAATAGCCTCATGGTACACTTTTCAACCTATCAAAGGTCTCTAGGGACCATTCGGATTCATAACCTAGCTTATGAGCTCTATTCTTGATGATCCCAAAAACGTTTAGGAACCAAAATTTTTCTAAGTGTTGAAGCTGATGAAAATTACATGTCAATGCTCTCCTTTAACCATCATGACCCTAGCACTAGCACCAAAACTATATTTTGGCCTCAAATTAGATCCCACAAGACTTAAAATGGCTCATTCAAGGCATTTATGGCATCATAGGATTTAAGTTTTGATATTTGGATGGTTTAACCCTAGGGCTTAGGGATCAAAATTTTTCTAACTCTAGTGCTAATGTTGACACTAAGATTAGCATTAGTAGTTATTTCATGATCCTTGACATCCCTAAGGATCATCTTACCTACAGTCTGATTCATCCATGGATTTCATACACTCTTTGAAATTCAACAAGCATAATTTCAATTCATTTGTATGTCAATTTGAACATCTTGGAAGTTAGAAATAATAACTTGAAAAAATGACCAAAATTTTTCTAAGTCCCAAGCTAATGCTAACATTGATGCTAGCTTCAACGTTAGTGTTAGCATCTTATGAGTCTTTAAAATGACATCACAAACCTTTCTAAATAGTATTTGAATACATTGCTTAGCCTCAAAAGCTTCTCAAAATTGTCTTAATATCATTCAACTTCAATTCATGGACTAAAAGGGGTCCCAGAAATCCAAAACTTTAACATAGAAAAAGTAGAAAAAATTTCTGTAAGTACCACAAACATTGACGCTAACACTAGCATTAGTACTTGTGGGCTCCACATTTTGACATCCATCACCTTCCTTAAGAATATTTGATAGCATCCATAGGCTTCTTGGGCTCCTCGACATCATCTTGGAAGCATTTGACATTAGTTTGGGCATCAAATATGGTCCTAGAAACTCAAAATTATAACTTGGTCAAAATTCCAAAAATTTGATGGAGTGTCACCATGTAAGAGTGTTATATTACCATCACTCACTCATGTAAAGAGTGAGTGATAAAAAGAATTCATGCCCATGTATAAGTTATGGTAACTCAACTTTATTTTAAGGAGCTCACAACTATACAACCTTAGATAAGGTTGAGTTACCATAACGTATAGCATGATTGTTTAAATTTTTATTCGTATAGCATAAAAATTTGATGGAGTTACCATAACTTATACATGGACATCAATTTTATAGCATGAATTCTTTACATCATCTTCCATCTCTTCTTCACTTTGCTTCCCATTGTTCCAACCTATGTAGAAATCTTCTTTTTCATTTCTTCATTATTTCTATCCTTTCTTTGTAACCTGCCATTACTGGGACATATAGAGGCCACATGGCCTCTTCCACCACAAATCCAACATGAAGTATTAAAAGTAGAACTTGAAAAGAACTTGAAAAATTTCTATCTCTCTTTACGTTTGAATGGATTTGATCTCTAATAATTAGAGCTTTTATCCCTCTTTTCTATAAGTCTTTGTAGCTTTCTTGAGAGAAAGGCTATCTCCACTTCACTGCCCTCATTTGTCTCATTTGGCTTCTTCCCCTTAATGGCTGATTTTAGAGTAATGGATGATCTTTTTTGAATATCTCCTTTAGTTATGATATTTCATTTCCTAAGCAATGACAGCACTTTAAAGTTCTTCAAATTTAAGAATTGAAAAGTCTCTAATTTCCTTCATAGCAGTAACTTTTGGTTTAAATTCTAGTTGTAAAGTTCTAATCATCTTTATTATGACATCACTCTCCAGAAAATATTTACCCGTACCTCTAATGTCCATAACAAGATCATTTTCTCTAGAAAAATAATCTTCTATTTTATCTCCTTCTCTCATTTTAAGCTTGTCATACTCACTTTGCAAGAGTAATAATTTCAATTGCTTAACTATTGAAGTTCCATCATATGTAGCCTCTAATGTTTCCCAAATTTCTTTGGCCATTTTACATCTAGCTACTTTATTAAACTAAGATTTATTCAATGCAAAATATAAACAATTTTTAGCTTTTGAGTCATGCATGAACTTATCTCTTTCTTCTTATGTCCATTTTTCTAGAGGCTTGATGACTCCTATTGTGCTATCAAAAAGTAGTGTGTAGCCTTCAAGACTGGATTCCTAGACTTCAAACTCCATCAATTCAAAGAAACCTTGCATTCTTTCCTCCAATAGGTGAAGTCAAATCCATCAAACATTGGTGTCTTTGTGTATGAAGTTCCCTCCATTGTTCACTCTTAATGATGATGTAGAAGCAATTGATGTAGAAAAAGAGTACCAGGCTCTAATACCACTTGAGGATCATAGAACTTAGAAAGGGGGGATGAATAAGCTCCTCAAATCAAAATTTTTAGCCACAAAAACCACACTCAAAGTTACATGGTTCCCCAACTTGGGTACTCTACACTTGGAGGGTAGATCACTTGCATACCTCTAGACTTTGTTTCTCTTAAAATGTGATTTGAAGGGTATCTCCCTATACAAGCTCTAAGCGCCACTTCAAAGTGATTCATCACCACAAATCCACTTAGCCTTGCAAGGTCCTAATAAGCTTAGAATGTGGTTTCCAGGATCCCACAACCTTTACAACTTGAGCTTTGCTCTAGAGTGTTGTGGCACTGCACCAACCACTTAATCTTATATGATCCCAACAAGCTCAAGACAATGCCTTCTCATAAGAAGCACATCAACCCCAATAGTGTAATAAGAAAGAAAAACTAATTGATTTGTTGGTCCTTGTACTTTGAGGTATGATACAAAATCACTACAATAGTATAGAAGATGATACAATGAAGTACATAAATACAATAGAATAATGTTCATAATAATTGCTTGATATTAACACTTTCTTGCACATTTCCCAAGAGAATGAAGTATTCTTATAGCCTTAATGTTTCTGAAATCACCTTGGAATTCATGCAATGGCTATCTAATGGCTAGGAGAGACGTCTTCCTCAAGATTAAGATGTATCACTACACAAACCTTAATTCAGGGGAGACATCTCTCCACTAAAGGAGATGTCTTCTCCAGATAGGAGACATCTACTATTTTAGTAATACGTCTTCTCTGGTTCTTTGCACTTTTTCAAAGACATCTTCTACATCTAAGAGACATCTTCTTAGGTCTTGAACTTGGTTCCCAAAGCTTCCCAAGGCTTCCTTTCATTGATTTGGCTCATCCTGAATCTTAGAAACTTCTGCATTTTGTTGTAGTATTTATCTTCTTCTTGTTCTCCTTGAGTACTTGTTGTCCCCACTATGAAAACTCTTTCACTCCTTGAGTCCTCATTCATGCCTACAAAAACATCACATGAATAACATTCTACATTGTCCATTTTCCTTAAGGTTTTGACATACCAAAAGGTCAACAAATCTGATGTTGTACATTTCTCATCAGTGGTAGTCCATCCAATTTCCCCTTGAATACCTTGGAAAATTTCTCCTTCAAGCCTAACACACCTATAGGAAGTTCAACCTACACATCATCATGGTTAGCAGCAATTGTTGTCATAACACAAAAACCAAAACTAGTTTCATCATGTTCCTTAATATATTCCCTATCTCCTAGAAGAATTAAGAAATCATTAAGTGAGCTTTGCTACCTTACTTATTTACCTATCCTAGGAATCAAATCATGGATTCCATCAGGTCTAACAACACTCCACATATTTCTAGCTTCATCAAACTGAGCACCATTGTTAAAATTCCAAGGTTTACCAAGAATTACATTAGCATAATTTATTGAAAGCACATCACACTTCACAACATCATGAAAAATTTCAATTTTAAATTTCAAGGTACATTGTTCCCTCACCTCTTGGGAAAAATCTTTAGATAACCAATGCACTTAATAGGGTCTTGGATTAGGATTAGTTACTAAACCCAATCTAGCAATTTCCCAAGAAGAAATGACATTTTCTTGGGCTCCCCCATCAATCAAAACCTGAATCCATTCCCCAATAACCAAATAACTAGTCCCAATCTAAAACAACAATTTCCTATCAAGATGATCTCCTCTATTGGCATTCCCCATGAACGCACAATAATTTAATTCAGAGACATCCTCTATTTTTGGAGCATTAGGATTACCTCTCTAAA
Source organism: Gnetum montanum (assembly GCA_015680685.1). Taxonomy (NCBI): domain Eukaryota; kingdom Viridiplantae; phylum Streptophyta; class Gnetopsida; order Gnetales; family Gnetaceae; genus Gnetum; species Gnetum montanum. Next base: position 208,903 of record MNCI01001422.1, read on the forward strand.
GAGATTCACTTGATGTTTTCTCCACCTCCATGGTTTGCAAATATTTACCCTTGACTACCTTGTGAATTGGACATTTCCATTGTTTGTGTTTCCATTCTCCTCATTTGAAGCACTATAGTTTTAATGAGTTACTACCTTGATCCTTGCCTCCCTTGCCTTGGTCCTTCTCAACTTTTTCCTTCTCATCAACTCTTATAGTCTTCTTATCTTGGCTACCCTTCTTATCTTTAGATTTAGTCCTGGGTCCCTTATCAAATCTAGATTCCTTGTCCTTGCCCTTAGAAGTTTGTTTGCTTCAATTTCCAAATCCACCTAATTTCTTCTTAGCCTTGAGTGCCAAATCATAAGCCTCGTCAAGAGTTTATGGCTCATAAAAGGATAACTCTTGCTGGTATGCCATTTTGTGACCTCCTAAAAAGATTAAAGCCTATTCATACTCCTTCCAGTTTACCTTAGCTCAATGGAAAAGATCATAAAATTCAATGTATAAATCCTTAACATCCTTGTCACCTTGCCTTAAGAATTTCAACTTCATAATGGTTTCTTATCTTTAATGAGATAATTCAAATTTTCTTGTCAACATGTATTCCATCAGATCCCAATCTTTGATAGGTTGACCATTTCATCTTTCATAATCTTGGAATTCCTTTTCCCACTAAGTAGAAGCCATACCTTCTAATCTGGATTCATCAATAAGAACCCTCAAGTTATTCAGTTCCTCTTCCAAATGAAAATGCTTCTCAAGTGCCTTCAGCTAACTTGCAAAAGCATTGGTATCACCTACACCATTAAAAGTCTTCAACTCTATGTATGAAAGTCTTGAAGCATTTTTTAACACTCTCATAAGCCTTACCTCAACTTTGTTCTCAAGCTTGCTTGAAGAAGTATTAAATACTACTAGAGCCCTTGGAGTTCTCATTTCAGGAATAGGATTCCCTCCCATTGAAATCCTTGGTTGATGGTTTTCTAAACTTCCATAGTTGGATTAACCTTCCTCTTGATCCATTCTATCTCCACCTAGCTGTGAAACTTCCTCATCTAAATGTACATGCTCTTCACCTCAATGATTCTAGATATGGTTAGGACTAGCATTTCTATCTACCTTCATGCTAAATTCATCTAATCAAGCAACCATCATCTAGAAGGAGGACTTAATGCTCTCCATGTCTCATTTTAGAGAATGCATTTGTTTCATCTTGGCTACCATCTAAAATTAACAAAATACTTAACCAAATCCAAGCAAAAATAAAACTAATATCTAATACTAATAACGCTAGAACAAGTTCACTCCACAATCAAATCACCTTCAATGCACTAAATCTAGATATTATGCAAAGACAAAATTATTTGCTAGAAAAAAAGAAAACTAGCTATATTTAATTACTTTATTAGACAATTACAATAGGATTCACAAAAACCAAAAGCATCCAAAACCTATCACACTCAACCGATATTACAGAGCATGAGAATATACAACCACATAATGGTTGTTCTTAATGTAAGACATAACTAATAGAAATTCCTTTCACAACTTGAGACTGAGATTTCAACTCACAAGTAAAACTAATCTTGGAGTTGCAATCACCTATTGCATGCAACCAATGTGCTTACCCAATCTCTCTTGCTCAACTATCCACCCTTGAAAGCTTTTTCTCTTACTTTCTTGCTTAGATGCACTCTTCTCTCTTCTTCATGGATGAATACATACATAATTATAAAGGTCCAAACCCCTAGGAAGCTTTCTATTTGTCTTCCTAGATGTTTTCCATAAGGATTTGGAGTCTTTCAAATGTCTCCCCATTAAAACCACCATGTTGGAGCTTTTTCCTCACCGTCTAAGACATCTCTGGCTTTGCTGAGACATCTACCATAAAAACCCAGCTCTTGGGTGAGACATCTACTATTTTTTTGAGATATCTCATCTAGGCCCAAGATGTCTCATGCACAGTGAAGACATCTCATCTAATACATCTCAAGTTTTGGTGAGACGTCTCACCTACACATGTCAAACACAAAAATGCTCATTTTGATGCTTGGAACCTCCAAATGCCTCCAAACAAGTCCCCATAGACCTTGTAACCCCCTAGACTCATCAAAATGAGTCTAAAACACTCCCAAAACATGCCAAAACATCCAAAATTCATCATCACCAAAAATGAACACAATAAGACACACAAAAATAGGACACACTTGTCTAGGTCTTCTTTAAACATGAAATCTACAAAAATAACTTATAGGACAAGCACAAGTGAATCAAAAGAGTTGTTCCTACACCATGACTCTTTCATCCTCTTAACATCATAATAATTTTTAGGACTCTTCCACCCTCTTAGAACATATAGGCCTTAGGACTCTTTCACCATCTTGGTCATCATTATAAATCTTACAATTTTCTTTAGACTCTATCACCCTCGCAACTATGACACAAATATATTTTTGACTAATTAATGCATCCATCATTCATGAAATTAAAATTACATGTATTCATGTTCGCTTATTATTCATACATAAGTTATAAATCTTAACTATATACATCATTTGTGGGAGACTATTATAAACAACAATTCATGTTATAGCTAGTGCCTCATTGCTCTCTACCAACTATGATTTTTCATCTATCTAGGAAATGACATTCTAAATTGATGTAACATTTTTTTTGTTTTTAACTTAGTCTAGCATTCAAATTTTCTATTTAGAACTAAAATTCCATCCTTACATTTTGTTATTTCAATGTGTAATTAATGTGGTAGAGTATACCTAATATCCAACTATATGATCTACAAGCTTCATGGTATACTATATCATAATCTATGGATATGACTAGCATTGATCACAATTCATTGTCTTCCAACTTGGATTAGTAGTGGCTTTATCATGTATGGTTTAGTCCAAGGTGAGGCAAATGATCATTGATGTTGTGTGACTATGGCTAAGATAAATGGAAATGTAGAAATTAACTAATTAATTAATCTAATTAATAATAAAATAAATAAATCCTAAGCTAGCCTAAAAGCAATGGGTGTTTGTTTCTAGCTTGTCATATATATCTTGAACTGACATAGCCACTATTGAGATTGCTAAGCATTATGTTATTAGATGAACCAAGCAATCACACTACTAGAATTACCAAGTGAATACATGTTGATCCTCAAAACTAGTTGCCCTTATTTTGCCAACAATTAATATGATGGAAATGTAAATATTAAGCTAATTGCATGAAAAAAAAATTTATTGAAAGTAAATTCTATGTCATAGTGCTGCAATGAATAGGAATTAATCTCAATCTTATTGTTAGTCATGGATTATGTTTAGGTACAATGCCACTTGAATAAGATGTTGTACAAGCAACTCAAATTCATGTTGTAGGCACTTGCTGATTGTTTACTAAGACTACATAAATAAACTACAAGAGTTTAGCTACATTAGTGACAAGTGTTACGACTACATTAAAATAGATATCTTGACATAACATAGGCTTAGTCAACTAAGTAACATCAATACATCAATGTTCACTAAGCCTTTCTAAAATAGTACTTTTATTGTTTATTAGCAATCCAATCTAGCATTCAAAATTAATGCCCTAACCTAATATGACATCATTCTCTTGTATAACTCAAATTGACATATAACATCACTATTCACCTCACTTCCATGTGTAACCCAAATTGATGTTAGGATTCACATCCCAAACTGATGTTAGGATTCACATCCCAAACTGATGTAACATCATTTTCCTATGTAACCCAAACTAACACCTAAGAATGATATTCAATACTAATGTATAACATTACTATTTACGTTACTTACATGTGTAATCTAAATTAATATTAGGACTAACAATTCATATTGATATAATGTTAATTTTTTATGTAGTGCAAATCAATGCTTACAACTAACATCATTTTCCTACATAACCCAAACTAACATCTAGGACTACCATCCTAAACTAATGTATAATGTTACTATTCATGTCACTTTTTATGTGTAGCCTAAATTTATGCTATGATTGATGTCACAAATTGACATAATGTCATTTTCCTATGTAATTCAAACTAATGTCTAGGATTGACACCTACAACTAATGTATAATGTCACTATTTACATTAGCTTCATGCATAACCCAAATTGGTACTAGGGCTAACATTCCAAACTGATGTAATTTCGTTTTCCTACATAAGCCAAACTTCTAGGACCAACATTCAAAACTAATGTATAAAATCACCATTTGCATCAATTTTGTGTGTAACCTAAACTAATACTATGATTGATGTTTCAAATTGATGTAACATCATTGTTAAAATGTTAAATAACAAACAAAAATATGATCAAAGTTAAAAATAATAGCCAAAGGCATGTTATGTCCAAAATATACTTTCACTAATAAGGAGGACATCAATCTTAGATAATCTGATAATGTGAGTTCCTACCAGTTATGGATTGAAACAATTAAATCAACATGCATGGCTAATAAAAATAAGACTTACTATAGGTCAATTCATAAATATGAAAAACCATAAGCAATGAAAAATAGTTGTGCATGTGAAACCCTTGGGAAATTTCCAAATAAGACCTATACCAATCTTAGTATATTCTCTAAATCTACCAAATCATACATATATGGAAATTCAAGTTCAAAAATCCAAACCCTTGACCAAAAACCAATTAAACGAAAATCAAGATATAATATACAAAACCCTATCATACAAAGGTGAAACCTTGTAGAAATCAAATAAATTATAAACATTTAGAGATTGGAATATGAAAGAAATATGCCTGGTAAATTCTTACTGTAAACCTAATGCAAAAACCCTTGACTTAAAACTTGTGTTAGAGAAACCCTCATCTAAGCACGTGGATCAAATTAACAAGAACAAAAATAGATATAGGCAAAGAGGAGAAAGAGGAGACAAGATTTGTGTCATTACAATTTCTCATTGATGGGACGCGATATCGCATGGGCCGCAATATCGCGTCCACTGCGATATTGCATCCCATGCGATATCGCAGCGCACCATTAAGTCTATAAATAAGAGGCGGCTCTCCCTTGTTTCGGAATCTAGATCTAGACCTTAGCCAAACTCTTGCAATTTTTCCATTCCAGAGTTAGAGTAATTTCCATGTGCCCGCAGTAGGAGTCCCAAAGTGAACGGATCTTTATTCAAGCAAATATTGTACCTGAGCACAAGTTTGTGTACGGAAATAAAGATGAACTTTTTGGATAAACCTTGCAGTGCATGGACTAAGCTAAATAGGAATTTCATTATTATTATTTATTATTCATCATTTAAATGCTTTATTAGTTAATTAAATCTCTCTCAAACCTTCTCTCATAGTTAAGTGCATTCAGTATGACTGCTTCGAGCACATGCGTTACGCTTGGTAATCCCAGCAATGAATAGCATTTGGTAATCCCAGAAGGTTGCATTGGTTCAGGGTGTGAATGGTAAGTGGGAACAAATAATGATGCTAGGCATTAGAAATTAGTTCGTTAAAGCTAGTTACTTAGTCTCTTCATCCTTTCCCTCATTAGCATAAGGAGATAAAACATAAAAGATATAAAAATCACATACCTCAGACTTACTTAACCATACAACCGTGACAAATACAAGTAAGTCTAGGAAGACAATGAACAATTAACCTTAAGTGTTCCATAAGGCATGTAGGCACTTAGTCTGTGGAGTTTGACCAGATTTTGTTTGTAACGCTCGTATTCTTATGGTTGAGTGTAGGGGTACCTCACCACTCATCATTGACGCCGTTGCAGGGGACTAAGTTGTTTATGCACTAAGTAGAACATAGGAAATCATCCACATCATTGGGAAGCTTAAACGAACCCTTAGGATTAATCAGAAGAAAAATTAAACAACGGTCAATCAGCACACTGAATAAGAGACAATGTCTTCTTCTTCTCACAAAAACACTTTACCACCTAGGGATCACACAAGAGATAGTCGGTGGTCTAACACACATAACCCAGAATCGCCAATTCCTCAACAGTATCGAGTAGTGTATACTCATCACGATGAGTATATACCTAATTTTACCTTTATCCTTTATCAGGATGAACAACTGCGTTGGAGAGACCTGCAAGGTAACATAGTGTTACCCCCAGATTGGGTAGTCCCTAACATGCTCCTTCATGCTCTTGCACAGATAGACATGACACAGCTATATGTTGAACATGTTGTATGTGATTACGACACAAGGGATTACCATCCCACAATAGCACAATGTTTAAGGGACTCACGGTAGGAGAGCCACCATATATCGTTGAAGGGCAAAGGCCCCCACAATGCTTCACCTGTTATAAGAGAAATTAGGTGTGGTGAACCTATCTCAATAGGTTCTCCACAAAATGATGTTCCCCCTTCTAATGATAGTGAGGATGTGGTGTATCAGAACCTTCACTCCACGATACACAACCCTGGTTCTGATGGCCATGAACACCAAGTGTTCAACGAGGGAACATGGACACTTGACAAGGATGAGCATGCTTATCGTCATCATGATCGGGGCAGTAGCCACTGAAGAGTAGGTAAGAAACATCTTCATGGCGATGGTTCCCCTTCTTCTTCCCCTTCATCACATCATTCACCCTCTCCTTCCACATCAAGACGTAGTCACACAGAGCACAACGGTGAGGATAAGGGTAAGCAAAATGAGAGACCTCGATGAGAGAGTCGAGAGCGAGGACGAGGGCATTCTAGAGAATCAAGTCATGAAAGAAGGGAAAGTAGGGAACCACGTAGGCACCATAGACATCATGAGAGAGATGATCATGACGAACCCCTACTAGCAACCCGGAGTATGTTAGACATTATAGAGGCTGTGAGAATACCTACAAGGCACCAGAAAGATAGCCAAATCAAGAGACTAGATATGAATAATATCCCATGGTTTGNACAATACTCCTAAACTTGGCAGTGACATTGTGGGGTTGCGTGACCCTTAGAGTCACTTGGAGAAACTAGCTGTTGCATGTAGTAGCCATATGCATCTGGTTGTCGGTAAGGGTATTGTTGTCTAGGCAGTGGCATCCCCCATGATTGTGGGTGTTGCCACTGTTGATGTTGCCCGATAGGTTTTGGTGGGGTTCCACTTGGATAATATGTTAATAGTTGATGGAACTACCTTGGGTTACCTTGGGGATAAGGTAACCTTCGAGGTGCTTACCTTTTGTTAAGTCTTGGGTTGAGCGCATACATCCCAGACTCTTGTAGATGTGAGATTATTGGGAAACATCCTTTAGGATGGTCATATTGGCAATTCTCACATCCACCATCATTGTTTGTATCCGAATTCACAACCTCATTGGCGATAGTCATTTTTTCCTTACCCTTGTCACGTGCATGACCTGAATCTCTCCGCTTTTTCTTATCATGGTCACCACTTCGTTCCTCCTTAGACTCCTCTACGATTTTTAGGACAATTTCAATTTTACTATCTAAGAAGCTCCATATTTCATCTATCTTAGCCGACACTTTTGTTGTTAATTTCTGAAGTGGCAAGGTTTTCCTACTCACCAACTTTTNGAGTCTAAGGAGGAACGAAGTGGTGACCATGATAAGAAAAAGCGGAGAGATTCAGGTCATGCACGTGACAAGGGTAAGGAAAAAATGACTATCGCCAATGAGGTTGTGAATTCGGATACAAACAATGATGGTGGATGTGAGAATTGCCAATATGACCATCCTAAAGGATGTTTCCCAATAATCTCACATCTACAAGAGTCTGGGATGTATGCGCTCAACCCAAGACTTAACAAAAGGTAAGCACCTCGAAGGTTACCTTATCCCCAAGGTAACCCAAGGTAGTTCCATCAACTATTAACATATTATCCAAGTGGAACCCCACCAAAACCTATCGGGCAACATCAACAGTGGCAACACCCACAATCATGGGGGATGCCACTGCCTAGACAACAATACCCTTACCGACAACCAGATGCATATGGCTACTACATGCAACAGCTAGTTTCTCCAAGTGACTCTAAGGGTCACGCAACCCCACAATGTCACTGCCAAGTTTAGGAGTATTGTAGGACTCCTTCTCCTCCGAAAGACACACCACATGCATACCATCCTTTGAATCCATCCGCATCTCTTACGCCAGTAGTTCCACTACCACTCGCTCCAACAATGCAAGGGGAACTCCTCACTCAACCGCAGCAACGTAATGCTACGAGAGCTGTAAACATTCAACCCGCTGCTAGTTTTGATAACTGCACAAAGAGAAGACCTTTCTTCAAAACCAAGAGTCCAAACAAGCTCTCACAACCATAAGCGGTTGAGTCTATGACCACTCCTCCAAAAAATAAGGCTTTGGAGCTCCCTTCAAACGAACAATAGAGGTCAACGAACACGGTTATGTTAACACATACCATTACTGACTGGATCAAGATGGGCCACCTTCCCAAGAAATTCTCTGATCCTGGAAGCCCCCTAATTTATCTCCAAGTCGCTAGGAATGAACCTCATAAGGCTCTTCTTGACTCAAGTTCCGAAGTCAACTTAATCTCATGAGAAATGTATAAATCCTGGAACCTACCTCCACTCAAGAAGAGCAATATTCAACTAGAGCTGGCTTACCAGTCCACTATTCCCTTGGGATTGGTGAAGGACATCAGTACCACTGTGTGTGGTTGGTCATACCCATTTGATTTCCTAGTGATAGAAGTTAATAATAACAAAGGGAATTTGCCAATTATAATGGGGAGGGTATGGCTCAGCACCATCAACGCATGCCTAGGAATCTGCGATCTTTCCTTGGAAATATCTAAGGAAAACATTTATGGAATGATCGAGAAGAAGAAAGTTCCATGCATCACATACAGTGACTCAGAGGGTGATGACATGGAGGAATGCTCAGCATCTCTTACATGCAACTGGTGTGCCCAAGAAACTCATATACAAAGGTGCCTATATGTAGCAACCACACAACAAGAGAACACCTAGTGGTTGATAGCTAATGAGTGGCGAGGTACCCCTACACTCAACCATACGAATACAAGCATTTTCACGTGCGATCCGGTTGACCTCTACAGATAGAATAGTTGTGGCACCTAGACAATTATCCTTAGGTCACAGTTCGTTATCTTTCCACTTGGACTAGTATTTTATTTGTCACATATGGTTTAGTTCAGAGTGAGGTGTATGATGTGTTCCTAATCTAATGCTACTCCTAAAGGCAATGAAAAATAATATTAAATTAACTAAACTAGGAGAGAGAGGGTAAGAGAATCTAATCTAGCCTAAGTGCGATGAGCATCTGTTCCTTGATTATCTGTACACATCTTGGACTTCGTGCATGACTACCACTGGGATTACCAATCGCAGATCCTAGGTATGCTACTGGGTTACCAAGTAGTCACACTTAAATGCTCGTAATCAAGTCGTACTCATTCCACGTCTAACGTGAGTTTAAGGGTGAGAAAGTATTAACTAGGAAAGTAGTAAATAACAATTAAATAAATAAATAAACAAAGTGAATGCTGCAATGATGAAGTAATCTCGATCTTTATTATCGGTCATGTGTGTGTCCAAGTACGTCACACTTGAATAAAGGATGCCGTACAATTACATTCACCACACTGCGGGCAGACACTGGAAAATAATCTATCTCTGGAGAGGTCAAACTGCCAGAGTTTCGCTATGGTCTAACTCTATGTTGTGAAACAAGGGAGAGCTGCTTCTTATTTATAGACATTGCGATAGACTGCGATATCGTGTACGTGATATCACAAGGAAAGACGCGATATCACGGCCCATGCGATATCGTGTCCCATCATACCCCCACGACTGAATAAAAACTCGTCCTTGAGTTACAGTGATTACACAGTGGATAGGTATGGGATTATTAGATGGGAAAAGAAATGGGGTGATGCCGCAGTGTAGGAAGAAAACACAACACACAAAATATGCTATAACTACAAAAATTTGAAACTAATGTAGTTCCTGGTGGTGGTGGCTCCTCCATTGGGGCCTTCCCTTTGTCTTGTGCTCCAGGTTTTGAGGTTTGATGACGCTGAAGTATGGCTTGGAGCTTCTCCTCTTCAATCCAAGGGTCTTGTGTCATCCATGCTAATGTTCCAATATTTGACAAAGTCGGCACCTCCCACGGACAGGGTAGTTGTAGGAACATTTGGTTGGCCTTGACATACCAAGCCACAAACACCCGTCGTTCCTCCTCATAGGCTTTGGCTTTGTTCTTGTATTCGTGAAGGTCTGTTAGCCATTGAGCCAAGTCAGTTATGACATCCTTCTATCCCTAGTAGCTAGCTTTTACCACCTCAAGTTCAGAATTTGCAACATCCAGTTTTTCCAATAACTTCTTGCGTTCTGCAAATTCTACTTCGTATTTGATGTGGATGGTTGCTACCTATTGCTTGAGCTCTGACCTTGGGTGTCCTGCTATTAACATGGCAAGGTTGGCATATCTGAGATTTTCCAACTCCATGTACTCTGTTAAGTCCTGAATCTATAGGTCCTAGTTCTTAAGTTCTGCTTGGTGGACGAAGGCATATGTGCCCAATATGGCCCGCCAATCAATGTGTTGAGCACTGATAGTGTTGATTTGGGCCTTGGCCATATGGATCTCCTTTTCAAGGATCTGTTTATACATCCCCACCTGATCTTGGAAGTGCTCCTTTAGCTTTTCATGTTTTTTAGCCTCATTCTGCCATGCGCTTATCTCAATTGCTAATTTTTGACGAATGGTGCGTACCTCCTCCATCGAGAGGGTTTGATTTTCTCTGGCTAAACGACTTATGTCTCGGTTGACCCGGATAAATTATTCCTGTAATTGATGAAAGTGTTCATCGAGAACATTCTTTTGCTTTTCTACAGTGGTCAACTAAAGGTTGTTAGTCACAAGCTATGTTTTTTCTTCCTGTAAGGCTTTGAGTGCCTTAAGATGTGCATGGGTTTGCCCTTGTGCTGCGGAGGCATCCCAAATAACCTTCTCCTTTTCATCCACCACCTATTTATTCTCTGTAATTAACTTTGTTAGCTGATCGGTTCTAAAGTTTTGTAGCTAGTCTGTGGGAACAAATTGTAGAGGGTCCCGCTATGCTGCTTGTAAGGCCACGAGCTGTTCTTGTAGTTTTTGCACTTCAGCTTCAGCATGCTCTGCCCTTACTTTTGCTAAGACCAACTTCCCCTTTGTGGAAATGAGGTTTGACTGAATTGCTATTACATCCTGAGGGATGTCAAACAGGGACGTCATTACTTTCCCTATTTAAAGCAATCTATCAAGCACATCCTCATGTTCTGCAAGAGTCATTGAGGTTCTAGCTAAGGTTTGAGCATCCCGTGATCCTAAGAGATTTGCTGGTGGCACAATAGGTACATTGAAGGATTCTTTGACATGGTCTATGACCACTTCTACAGCTCCTGTGGCATTCTAGTGTTGCATGACCACCACGGTGGCCCCTTCACTAGTCTCTAACTGCACCTGGAAAGATGCTGTGTTTCCTGAGATCTGTTGTGACCATCTACTTTCCCCTTCTTTTGTTTCAATAGATACTTCTCCCCTTATGCAATCTAACAAAATAGTAGGCTGCATGGCATCATTGATGATGCGGAAGAGGTTTGCATCATCACGACTTCCCCAACTGACCGTCTCAGCGATGGCCCTCAGATGGCTCATCGATGTTCTGTAGTCTTGCGATGGTGGTGGCTGATCTTGGCCTGTGCTGGGTCATGCTTCCTATTTTTGGCTGGGACCCGTGGCTAGAGGTTTACTAGGTCCAGCCATATGTTCTTCTTCTTATTCTGGTCCTAGCTCTTTGCCAGTGCTTTTTCTTGGAGCTGGCGCCTTTAGCAATTCAGCATATGAAGCAGTTTGAGCTTTTCGGAGGACGTCATTGGTGTATCCCTGAATACTAGCACGTCGGCAAACCTGTTTGATAAGACAGGGGAAAGGAAACGCCATCTTCCCTTTCTTTCGTTCTTAGAACTGCCTCAGGATCTCCTTCAAATATAGATGGGGTAGGTTAGCATTAACCTTTCCCATCAACACTACACATCCTCTAGCCGCATACATTGATATTCTTTTGAGGCCCTTTGTGGGGAAGAGGTGATATGTTCTGATTTTAAAGTAAACTCTCTCTTCTATCGTCAATTTACCAAATGCTTTATCTCTGCCATAAGCCTTCTCCAACCAATCCTTTCATACATCAGGGTCTGAATAGGTGGATAACCAAGCAACCTGGGGCCCTGTATTTGGAAGGTTTAACACTTTCAAAATTGCCTATGCAAAGAAGTCAACTTTCACACCACAAATATTAACAGTGGTGCCTTGCTCCGTATTGTGCCAAAATTGGTACGTCTCTCCTAAGTACTAGGCACCGCTTTCAGAGAGGATAGGCCATAAAGGAGACCCTTTGAGGTGATCCTTAATGGCCTCAGGAGCGAACTCTGTGAATGATTCAAAGTTCAACTCCACAATCACCATAGCGAACGTGGACTTCTCATGGATAGCCTGAACACAATCTTGGGGCAACGTGAGTTGTTGTCCTGGTTCAGGCACTGCAACAGCTCTTCCTTCTGCCTACCCAGACCATCTGGTAGGAGATTCGTCTTGATGAATGCTGAATGATTGCTCCTCTTGTTCTTCATGTTGTCTGGCAGGACCTTGTCTTCCACCTCTCTGAGCTCGTTTACGTCCACCTTGGGTAGGACCTTCCTGTTGTCCACGTTTCAGGGCCATCTGTAATCACATGGGCCAAGCGTTAGTAAGATTATTTTTGAAGTTAAGTTGTACCTTACTACTTGCCTTAATTAATGATCTTATGTTATCACTTATGAAAGTGCATGAAAGTTTGTAATAATGAGTCTTGTGACTTAGGTGGTTTCCATTTTAGTCTCCCAGTAGACCTAGGGGTTAAATGATTTTTAGGCACAATTATTCTAAGTGTTATAGTTAATTACCCTAGCTGATGTCCTTTGGGTGATGATAAATTTCAAAAAAGTTAGGCACTTTTTGACAAGTGTCCCTCCCCCACAACTAAGCTGAACACTCTAGGTTCAAGCAAATTCAAATGGAATAAAAATCGAAGTACCAGCGAGCGAGATATAGTGAGAAAAGCAAGGGTCACTCAATCGCAAGTCACAGAGAAAAATTTCAAAAACTTCCCTCATGTGAATGACAAAATGATGCTAAGTGTTACGGGGGGTGACCTATTTATAGGTGGCGAGGACACGATATCGCATACGATACATCGCGTAAGCGATATCACATGGAACGTGATATCGTGTACAATACATCGTGTAAGCGATATCTCGTCCCTAGTGATGTGAGACACCATGAAAATACCAATTTTTTAAATGATTTTCTTGAAACTAACATTGGAAATTAAGGACATTGACTATGATCAAGATGTTCTAGGGTAATTTCATTAAGTCAAAAGGCACCATTAATGATAAGGATGTGGATTTTATCAATAAAACCTTAGGTGGTGAGAAAAAGGGTATGTAATGGTACATTGGAACGTTAAAATTCAAAGGGATAATAGTAGGGAAAGATCGTTATGAATAATTATGCTAAGGGTAAGAAATGGTGTGTGTGAGTGATGTCCTAAGTGAAGATTACAAAAGACTACACAAGTGGGTCCTCCCCAAAGCAGGTTCCAACCTATAATGCCCTTGTGTAACCACACTTAAAGTGTCCATGGGCACTAGAAGGGTTAAATGTAATCTGCACTAACTCCACAAAACACACACATGTAAATATCACTGGAATGAGATGAAAATTCTATGCTACATGGGATACGAGCTACAATTACATGAACAGTGAGATGAGACGAACTATAGAAAGGGATCATAGAGATTGGGACATGAGGTAACTAACCCAGGACATAGTGAATCCTATGTGTAAAGCATGATTAATGTGTCATTAACCCCATCATTCCAAGATCAGGACCAAGTCCATTCTGCTAATTAGTGACATTGCATTGTTTCATCTCATGATGAGCGACTATGAGAGTACCATAACAACAAGGTGTACGATCACTTGGCGTTTTATGCAAGGGAGGAGTGATTTTTGTTTTGCGGCACTTTTCTTTTTGATTTTCTTTTTCTCTTTCTTTTTTTTCACTTTATTGCATGCAGAGAAGCCGCCAACCTTCAAGCATGTGTGCATGTCTTTCCAATGGGACCCCCTAGAATAGCATTGGATTTTTGAGTGCCTTTTAATTACTCCTACTTCCATTTTTCATTAGATCTACAAGGATCTTAGTACAACCATGTTGCATGATAACTTCCACAGATGTCACCAAAGAGAATCCGCAAGCCCCTTGATGTCACATCCTAATCATTCCCTTTTGGTCCATCCTTCTTCATTCTGGGTACAATGAATACAAAATTAATTTTAAGTTTTAAGAATTTCAAGAATATCACTGCACCCTCGAACAAAACCTCTTATTTGTAGAATGGATGAGTGGGTGTAGTGGGCTCACTGTTCCAAATAATTGATCGTTCGAGACTC